>LZPO01110309.1:496150-522347 GCA_001675575.1 Neotoma lepida
GACTGGAGAATCTGATGCTCAGGACCACTCAGTCCTGGGATTCTATGATAGCTTCAGCTCAGACGTCACCTCTGCAGGGAGGCCACCTGGGACGANGTGGACATGGTGGCCCTCTCTTCCTCCTTCTTTGTCCATACCAGGAGATAACAAGAGTGGCTGGGTTGGCTGCCTGTGGCNCAGCATGAGCCAGTAGTTGAATAAGGACTGTCCCTGCATCCTTGCCCTCTCTCTTGGCAGAGAGAGCCCCCTCAGAACCACTTAGAGTTAGGAAAAGCCTTGTTCCTCGTGAAGGCTACAGGGCTGAACTGGAGGAAAATCCAGGAAGGCTGCTTTCCACGTCTCCAAAAGTTGACAGTGCAAGACCCCACCTTGACCTGAAGACCTCATTGGCTTGTCTTTTAAACACTGTGGGAAAGGCCACACACAGAGCCGTACACATTAGTGCAGCGACTGAGGAGGGGGNTTGTGAAGCCAGGTTCTGGCTTCATACCAAGGGCTACCTGTCTGCCTGTCTATCTGCCTGTCTCCCTGTACTCCCACTTCCTCCTGCAAAGGTCCCTCGTAGATCAGGAGTGTGCAAAACCCTTCTGCCTATTACTTCGTTTGTTCCTCCCCAGAATCGTATGGGAGTAGCCTTTCAAAGGGACTCATTTCCCTGGTGGGGTTGGGGTGGGATTGGTCAAACTCCAATGAACACAGATGCTCCTCTGAGATGTGATAGCCAGATGGCTAGGAAGTGGAATTTGACCCCATGTCCTTCTGACTCTAGAGGCCTTCTCTTTACAGCAACTCCTCCCACCCTGCCCCACTGGGTGACTGGGAATAAAAGATACATTAAAAAAAAAGAGGAAAAAAGTAGGTGTGGTAGGTACTTTTCTCATTGCTGTGGTAAAATGTGTNACAAAAGCAACTTGAGGAAGGAAGGGCTCGTTTTGGCTTTCAGTTCAAGGGTCTCTATTGTGGTGGGGAAGGCATAGAGCCACAGAGTGTGAGGGAGAGGGTCACAGCTCACGTGCAGCCTTGTTCTTCTTCGGAGCACCTGTTTATGAAGCCTGTAGTTAAATTTACGTTAAATTTTCTTTAATAAAACCCCAGTGCTGCTTCCTGCTGCCTCATTCCAAAACTCTCTCTTGTGACAGAGTCAAGGATCTGGCTTCACCTGAGTGGACGCCTCTGAAAGAGCTCCTTGGGTTGCTGTGGGCAGTAGTGTGGCGTTGTCTCTGCTGCTGCGCACACTGGTTGGTCCCCAGGCCTCATTGGGTAGCTACTTAAGGTCCTTCCTCAACGCCCTCCCTCCCAGAGGCTTTCCAGCCTGGCCCTCCATGATGTGGCCCCAGGCTGGCCACTAGACATTCTTAGTGAACATAGAAATTCCCTGAGNGAGTTGGGAGANGAGAGGCTTCTGCCCTCCTGACTAGCCCGGCCCCAACTCCCTTGCAATGTCAACTGAGGCTGACATCTGTGCTTTTCTTTGGAATCCCAGTCCCAAGTTGGAAGGGATGATTTANAGCCTCTCAGTCCCTCAGCCTGGACTTCTTCTCTCAGAGGCCTCAGGAGACTCTGGGCTGAGGCCAGGAGTCAGGGCATGGATGGCTCAGCTGGGAGATAGTTGAAAGATGTTCTCACACTCTGAGCAGACAAAGGTGGTAGCAGGGTGGGGGAGTCACATGGACTTGGAAGAGCTGGTCCTGCAGGACACGCCCATGCCATGAGCCTTTCAGAAGCTGGTGAGGGCACTACCTACTAGCTTCTATGTGACTGTCACATGCTGCTCACTGCCCAGTCCAGGCACAGAGTGACCTGTGAGTCACAGTGGGCCCCTCATATTCTGGCTCACCCCGAATTGCTCCCCACCCCCAATGCTACACATCTATGGATTAGGAAAGGATCCTGTGGGAGGCAGGGGAGGCTTAGACCTGCCTGANCTGTGGGGCTGTGTTTACAAGGGGCACTAAAGCCTTTGAAGAGATCTCAACTCATCATCCCAGCTTGAGGCCATGAGCTCCCTGGGGTCCTCATTAAAGAGCTAATCGTGTTGGCTCTGAGGCTGTAGAGGACAAGCAGGTAAATTAGAAAATATATCATATTTATGGGGGCAGGAGAGATGGAGCAGCAGTTAAGAGCACAGGCTGCTCTTGAGTAGGACCTGGGTTCAATTCCCAGCACCTAAATGGCAGTTCACAACCATCTATAGCTCCAATTTTAGGAGATACAATACCCTCTTCTGGCCTCCATGGGCACCAGGCATGCATGCAGGCAAAGAACTCATATACATAAAATAAAAAAATACTTTTATTAACTCTTTGAGAATTTTGTATATGCATACAATATATCTTGATCATAACCTCCCCCTCTCCTCCCCCAACTCCTCCCATATTCCCTCTTCATCCCCCAAACCTGGTTTTCTTTCCTTTTTTCAATAATCCAGAGTTCAGTTTATACTGCCCACATACTCTTGACTGTGAGGCCGTCCACCGGGAGCATGGTCAACCCACCAGGAGCCGCACTCCCTTAAAGAAAGTGGACTCCCCCACCAGAAACCATCAGCTGTCAATAGCTTCTTAGCTAGGGGTGGGGGCTTAGGNGAACTTCTTAAATAAATGAATGCTGCTTTTAAAAAAGTTAAATATAAACTAAATCTTTCTTGTCAAAGACAGGTCTATGCACCGTAGAAAAGCACGCCAGCTATGAGCGGTGGCAGTCTGCAAATATAAGCTGCTTCTCATACTCNGCATGCAAAAACAAGCACACAGCCCTTTGAAGGAGAGGGAGCAAGCAAGCAAACAAGCAAAAAAGTGTTCCTGGTGAGCAGGTTTCTAATTCCAGCTATTCCAGGAGCTGAGGCAGGAAAGCCACAGGTTCAAGGCCCAGCTGGGCTACAGAGTGAGTTCAGCATGGGCAACTTCGTGAGGTCACCTTTCAAAATTAAAAAATGCAAAGACAGCTGGATGGGGCTCTGCCTTGGAGTGTTTGCCCAGCACACGCATGCCTCGGGGCTCAATTCCCAGNACACGCCAAACAAACAAGGATTAAGAGAAATAGGNAAGGTCACTCAGAGCAAACAGATGCACACGTTTATAGTTTTGAAGGTTTTGCTTTCAAACAGGAAGGACTTAGCCAGTGACCAGGTGGTGACGATTGGGGTGGGACCTGGGAGCTGCTGGGGAGCATCTTCATGGGTGTGTATAATAAAGTGAAGACATGGTCTCTCCAAGGTATAGCTGAGAAGGTTTTCATTGTAGATATGAGGGAGAGTACCACCAGAGGCATCTGGAAGAGTCCAGAGCAGGGAGAGAAACTGAACTGAACATGGCCAGCAGAGTGGACTGGGCCTTCATGGAGGCTGGAGAGCTAGGGAGGAGGACTGAGAGAGGGGGCAAGAGAGAGGGACAAGAGGACCAAGACTGAGCTGGCCGAATGGCAGGGTTATATAGAGACATGAGAAGGTGGGAGAAGGGAAGACCATGGGCTGGAGAAGTTCAGGATAGGGATGAGAAGAGCTGAGAGGAACCACAGATACTGAGCCAGCCTGGAGGCCCGCAGGTACTTTGGTATGCTAATAAGCACCATAGTTAGCCATTTTCCCCCAGTTTCTTTTGGACTTGACAGGGTGGAGCATTTGAGTGGGNCATAGCTAGCGAGTGATGAGCTGTGACATCCCTGCATTGTTATGTCCTTCTGGTATATAAAACCCTGCCAGGGCCACCTGCATGATTGCACACCTGCTGTCCCGATACCCTTGAGCAGCCACAGCAGGCTTGGGAGGAGGCTTGGGGTCGGGCTCAGGATGGGGCTTCTGCTNCTGGTGTCTACTTTGCTCAGTGCTGAAGGCCCAGAGGACCATGCCCGAGAGGAACCGCACAGCCTGCCATGTCTTGGTGGCTGAGGTCAGCACCCTGAACTCCTCCCACAGCAATCTCTTCTTCCTTCTCCATCTCTACTGTTGAGCTCCAGCTTAGAAGTATCTTCCTGCCTGCAGCTCATCTTTGGAAATCCAAGACGAAAAGGGCATCAAAAAAGAGGAAGTCATACTATCTGTGGCATGGCAATGGGACAACCCAGGGCCTCATTCGGAAGGACATTGGAANGACCTCACTCCCCCCAGAAGGCACCACGGGAGACTGGAGATGGTGTAGACGGGACAGCCAGAGATGGAGTTTGGAGACATTGTGCTGAGCTACTGGGATGCTTGGAACACAGCCGAGAGGGAAAGGATGGGGTGTGCGGTGGAGTGTACTTTTGATTGGATTTACCAGATCAGTATAAACATGAAAAATACTTGCTAGAAAAAGCTTCCTGTGGTTCTTTCCAGTGTCTAGCCAGCTGAGTCACTCACTGGCTGACCACAAATTCTGACCTGCTCTGGAGTTAACATTGCCTTGGACTTGTATGCAGCCATGAACTGATGGTGGGACAGGAGTGGCCTGGTGAGGCTCCACCTGCAACATGACCTCCCCCTCCCACNGCAGACTGTCTTCAGGCTCCCACATAGGTGAATGAAAGGGACTTCCTGTCACTTCTTATCAAACAATTGCACCAGGTTTTTACCGACTGTGGTACTGGGGATCAAACCTATGGACTCTCNGATGCAAGTGTTCTAGTTTTGACTTTGAGTTAGGGCTCTCACTAAGTTGCCTGTGCTGATTTTGAACTTACTCTGTAGCTCAGGCTTGCTTAGAGTCTTTTTATTTTTCTTTTTTCTTCTTCCCCTTCTGTCTCCCTTTATTTTCATCTCTTTTTGTCTTTTTTCACCTCCTCTCTTATCTCTTCTCTTGTGGTACCGAGGCATAAACCCAAGGCCTTCTACATGCAAGGCAAATCACTCAGCCACTGAGCCACATCTAGGTGGTTGGATCTTACTTGATCTGGTTTCATATGATAGAAGATCATTGACTGATGTCACAGAATCTCAATTTTAGGGACGGGTGGGGCCCTGCCTTCTCCCAGCAAGCCAATGAGATGGTTCCCCCAGGAAAGCAGCAGGTTTTTATTTTTTGTTTCTTAGAGGTGTGGTCTCTAGGGATTGACTCCACAGNTGACCTCTCTAGTCATAGCCCAGAACCCAGGTGGCAGCCACCCTGCCCAGAGTTCCCTGAAGCAGGTAAGTAAGAGCAGCGGCTTCTCTTGCAGAGGTCAGAGTTTGTTTTCAGCATCCTCAGCAGCTGCTCACAGTCCAGCTCCAGGGGACTAGCACCCTCTTCTGGCCTCTGTAGGAATCTGCACTCATGTGCATACACACACACACACACACACACACACACACACATTTAAAACAAATCTTTAAAAACTGTGGGTTTTCAAGTTTAACAGACTTAGGTTTAGATTTAGTCTCTACCGGCTACTAGCTGTGTGATCTTAGGTATACCTGTCTGCCTCTCTGAACCTTTTTTATAAATATATATTATAAATTTGAGCCTGTTTTGCATATATGGATACATGTGCCTGCATATAATGTATTAATTTCTCAGAATTATTTTGGAGCTGAAATGACATCATGCATACAAATCTCATCATGCAGTATGCCTGACACATAGTAGGTGTTAAAGAAATGAAATGATATTACAAATAATTACATGGTTATTGGGCTTCTGCAAGGTTCAACAATTGNTGAAATCCCAGCTACGAAGATCCCAGAAGCCTGGCACCTCCCCGCCGCCCTAACTGGCCTTTCAAGTGATGAATTGGACTCTTAAATATTTAAGCAGCCTTGGCTGTTCTGCATTAAAAGTTAATAAGTCTCAATGGAGCCTCTGTCAGGTGAGTTTAACATCCTGTGGTGGACCCATGGCAACACCCAGAGGCACAAGGTAGGGATGATTTTCAGATTTGGGTGATTCTGCCTTGGAACACTTGCTGACCTCTCCTTCTTTGCAGGGTCTTCTGCCTTCTCCCTGCCAGCCAGCCCTCAAGCCCCTTCACGATGACTTGCTTCTGATCTCGATTACAGTGGGTTCTGCACTGGTGGGCGTGTTCACTTCCCCCCACCCCCACCTCCACCCCCTGCCTTGGGAACTGAAGCTGGGAGCAGATGAGGCTGTGCAGAAGCAGGAGGCCTGGGAACTGAGGGAGAGGAGCGGGTGGGCTCCCCTGGGGTCTGTTTACCCCGGGTCCCACCAGGTGATCTTTGACAGGATAAAAATGTCCTTTGGTTCTCTTTATCTCGCTCAGCTTGGTGCTCTGGAAAAGAAGCACTTGACATTCAGGTTGTAAAGAAGAGGGAAAAACACAAACTTGAGAGGCGTGTGTGATATTCAGCAGCAGCCAAAGTGCGGGGGAAGATGAGCCAGGTGAGGACCAGCCCTAGTCCTCTAGCCTGGGGTAGCTGGAGGTATTACCTTACCCTCTGTCCTCCTCAGCCTCCATCTTTTCTGACAGGGTCTCTGGTCCAAGCCTGCACCTCCCCTCTGCCAACTCATCCCTCTGCCCCACTGAAGAGATCCCCCGGCCAAGTGCCTAAGAGGAGTTTCCTTTCACCCGCTTCCCTCCACTTGACTGATTGTGAGGATATCAGCCTGGAGTCTAGCAGGGTGCTTTTTATCAGTTTCAAGTCACCCCACACTGGTGGACAGGATACCACATCTGCTTGAGGCTGGGGGTGCTGACTGCTCTGGGACCCAGGATGGGTCTTTGGTCCTGACCACAGAGTCTTGAAATGTTCTATCTCAAAGCAAGAGGCCAAACCTTGACAGCGCTGCCATTATCAGAGGACCATGAGCAGAGACCTACTGGCTGGTGGAAGCATAGACTGGTCTGGATCAAAGGATTAGGTCTGTCTCCCCAGAGGAAGTGCCACTGCGTCCTGCATGGCAGCCCTTTGATTTGAAACAATGTCACTAGCATAATTGCTGAACTGCCTGGGCTCAAATCCCAGCTTCACCATTTGTAAACTGAGTGACTATGGGAAACANGTATCTCTTCCCTCAGTTTCCTCATCTAAAGTGGGGAAACAACAGAGTAGCCAGCTCCTCCTATCGCTGTGGGGCATGACAGCCCTCACTGTGCTGCATAGCAGCTGCAGTGACAGTTTCTTAAATTGCTGTCATTTTGATAACGAGAACATTCAGGAAAAGACCTGCTGATGCGTGCACTCGTAGACAAGCATGCACTTCCTGGCTGCTTCAGAAATAAGCATGAACACTGGAAGAACTAACTGGCTTCTCGTCTGCATCTATTTGTGACCTAATGTACAATTCCACGAGTCTGTTTTTGTCTTTTTAANGCTGGGGATCGAACCTGGAGCTTTGCGTAAACCATTGGGCTACATCCTTCTGGCCTTGTATGTATGTATGCATGTATGTGTGTGTGCAGGTATGCAGGTATGTGTGTATGCAGGTATGCAGGTATGGGTAAGTGAGGGCTCAGTGAAACCACCGATCTAGACCACTCCATGGGTAGAAAGGAAGGTTTATTGAGGATTCATAATGCCAGGCTGTCTCTTGGGAGCAGAGAGAACTACAAGTGGCAGAAGGAACCTTGTCAGTTCTTGTTTTGTTTTGCTTTTTTTTTTTGAGACAGGGTGTTTCTCTGTGTAGCCCTGGCTGTCCAGGCACTCACTCTGTAGACCAGGCTGGCCTTGAACTCAGAGATCCACCTGCCTCTGCCTCCTGAGTGCTGGGATTAAAGGTGTGGGCCATCAGTGCCTGGATGAGCCTTGCCAGTTTTAAGGGTATAGGTAGCAATGTGGGGTGATGGTGGTGGGGGACATGTGAACCAAAACAGCCTGGGAGCTATGGTGCGCACTTTGATCTGTTGCAGGCCTGTTTGAGTCAATCAGGAACTAGATGCCCTCGATGGAGGTAGTTGGCTGTAGGGGGAGGATATGGGAATGAGTGGCCTTTCCTGACAAACAGAAACCCAATTCATAAGGTTTCTGAGGAACGCTGAGTTTAGGCTTTTTTTTTAACTGGATAGCAATCCTTCCTTTTACCCAGTCAGAGTCCAGCCTGAGTTGAGCCCTGACTGTCATTTAAGACATTGTTAGCAGTACTGCCATTTTTGGGTTCCTGGTTTNGANNTAATAGCATGTATTTATTTATTTTCTTATTTTATTTTGTTTTAGACAGATCTTGCTATATAGCCCAGACTGGCTTCAAATTCCCCATCATCCTGCCTCCTCCTCCTAAAAGCTGGGATTATAGGTGTGTGTGCTCATACAAGGGCGTTTGGGTATTTTCCTCTCAGCTTGAGTCCCAATTTTGCCACATTTTAAAGGATGCCATGGTTCCACATGACCGTCGTCTCTGCTTCTGAGCCTTTAGATTCATGAACAGAAATGGCTAGAAAACAATGCACTCCTTGATCAAAACAAATGTCCCTTTAACTACTTCCCGAGTCTTTCCAATAGNCCAACCCTGGAGTCCATCCTCTTCAGTGTGTGGGGACTGGTTGCCTTCCTACCCCTGGGCCTCCATCACACTGACCAGGACCTTCCCGATTTTTAGAGTTTTGAAGATCAGAGAGCAGGAATNGATCTGTTTTCCTGTGCCTCCCAGAAGACCCTGGGCAAATGACTCGCAAAACTGTAGTCCCTCAACTCTGTGAGTCAATATCTCAGGGTGGGGGTTTCGGGGCATGAGGGGAGGGGGAGCTGTAACAACTCACTGAACACACCCAATTTTGTACATAGGTTTTCTGGCTCAAGACAAGATCTGCAAATATTTGTAGACCCGTGTCTGAGCTATTCCTGTGTGTGCATGGATCGTTTGCTGGAGCACTGTGAAAAGTAGGGGCTGTATGGTCTGCGTCCAAGCACCACAGTAATTCAGACAGGGAATGTTAATATGAAAGTCTTTATTTCAGGGGCTGGGGAGATGGCTCGGTGAGTAACNTGTTTTTTGCTCAAATATGAGGGTTCAGATCCACAGCACCCACGTAAAGAGCCAGATGTGGCACTGCATACCTGTAATCTCAGCTTGGGGCTTGGGGAGGGCAAAAAAAGGAAAAGAAGATGGAGTGTGATTGAGTAAGACACAGGGTATTGAGGGCACACACGGGCACACACGGGCACACACACACACACACACACACACACACACACTGGGTTCGGATAAGTTGAGGCTGCTGTGCAAACACTTTAAGGGTGTTATTACACTGTTGTGAGCTCCTGGGAAGACTGGATCACAGTGCCTGTGTCAGGGAGGAGTCTAGACTGAACTAGGATTGCTGAGTGACCCTGTGGTCATCTGTCACCTCCAGGTGGCTACACATGGAATGTTGACCTATATGAGGAGTAAGAGCAGCAAAACCCAGCAACCAAAACCGTGGTCACATTGCCATTGCTGTTTTAAGCGAATGTGTTGTGGAGTCCCTTATCACACATCAGAGCTAGCTGATACATGTTACAAGGATCCAGATTGGTGAAAGCCCTCTGGAAAATCTGGACTATAGGAGAGTACTTCAGTGTAGGTCTGTTTGAAGGCCAGGGTTCAAATGTCACCTCTACCACATATCAACTGCAGGCTACTAGGGAAGTCACCTAACACATCTTACCTATTACAAGCTATGATAGCATCTATGTGGGGTATAGAGAGGATTAAATGAACAGATAGGAAAATCTTTGAATAATGTGAAGACCATCAGGGGCTGGAGAGATGGCTCAGAGGTTAAGAGCCCTTTCTTTTTATTTATTTTTATTTATTTTTATTTTTTAAGAGCCCTTTCACAGAGGACCTGGTACAGTTCCAAGCACCCCCATAATGGGTCACAATCATCCACAGGGCACTCATGGGGAGCACATACATACATGCAAGCAACACACTCATACATATAAAATAAAAATAAATCTTAAAAAAAAGACCATCATGAGTCTCTAAGAAATGCTGCCATTGACCATGGTCACTTAACCTCATATTGGGGGTTCCCACTCACTCATTCTCTCTGCACCCTTTGGAGCCCTGGTCCATCAAGCCCCAGGGGCTAGCCTTGTGATGAGTGTCACTGCCAGGCCCAGCCNCAGGCTTACCTGGATCCCTTATTCTGGTTCTCTGCATGGGATTGTGTCTATGTCCTGCTGTGGTACAGTCTCCTCTCCCTTATAAAGTTAAAATCTTGATTTAAAACCAACACCAGCAATGTACTCAGGGCTCCTGGGTGGGATAAAATTCCATCTGTACCTGTGGTGGGTGGTTGTTTCTCTNAACAGCTGGGCTCTGGGGTAATCATTGTGCTCACAACAATCNGAGCTGTCAAAGGTGATAGCAGCATTTCTCAACAGGCCTCATGGGTTTGTGAGAAGTTAGGTAGGCAGGCATGGAGTCAGTTCCTTCCATGGGACCTCCTCGTCTGTCCCATATCTTCCCTACCCAGATTATGTTGTTATACTGGGCCTGGGACCACCTCCATCAGGGGATATAGGAGCAGCCAGGTCCCTAGGGAGGGCCTGAGAGTGCTGTGGAACAAGGGCTGTGATAATCCCTCTACATTATTTTTAAAGCAACATTTACTTTAGTGTGTGTGTGTGTGTGTGTGTGTGTGTGTGAGAGAGAGAGAGAGAGAGAGAGAGAGAGAGAGAATACACTCATGGGTACCTATGGAGGCCAGAAGAGGGACAGGATCCCTTGGAACTGGAATTATGGGCAGTTGGGAGGATCCCCCTACTGGTGTGGATGCTGGGAATCAAATCTGGGTCCTCTGCAAGAGCAGGCAGTGCTCTTAACCACTGAGCCATCTCTCCAGCCCCTTCNTCATCCCATCAATGAAGTTGTGAGGAAAACAGTGAATCTCATTTTGTGGATGAAGAAACTGCAATCAGAAGTGATAGCTTGGTGTTCATGGTCCCAGGGCTCANGAATGTTCCTGCAGCAGGGACCAGGGCCACCTATGCTCCAGCTGCAGTCCGTTACGATCTCACTTAATACCCGGCCTTGGCCACTCTATTGCTATTCCTGCTAATAGGTGTGGAAGACAGAGGCTCAGGAGCATTGGAACTCTGGCCTGCATCTCGCTGTGACTGATGATCCTTCTCTCCTGTGTCTGTCTGTCTGTCAGTGCTGTTTAGTGGAGCCCACAGGGCACTGCTGGGACCCCAGGAAAGATGCCTCACTTCTTCAAGTTTGAGGTATCTGGGGCCATATAGACAGAGCTGGAGGCAAGTGTCTCCTCTGGTCTCAAGTAGAAGGTGACAGGGGCNTGGGAGAGCCTAGACAGGGCCTGACCCAGGTCAGACACAGGGGCTTGAGGACAGTAGAAATTCTCTTCCATGGAGGCAGTTTCTTGTAGTTGCATTTGTCCTAATAATCAGACACTGAAAGACATTGAAAGCCATCATTCATATGCGGAAGCTAAATATGCTTAGCTTCATAGGAGTCAAGTGTAGAGCCACACTGACCAAGGGATGGGAGGAGGGCAGAGTCGAAACACAGAATTATAGTCAGATAAAATGAGTGAGTTCTTCAGCATAGTAGGTGTCCATACATAGTTAAGTATAATTTACTGAGCATTTAAAAATAGCTGTAGGATAGTGGGCAGTGGTGGTGCACACCTTTAATCCCAGCACTTGGAGGCAGAGGCAGGGAGATCTCTGTGAGTTCAAGACCAGCCTGGTCTTCAGAGAGTTCCAGGACAGCTAAGGCTACACAGAGAAACCCTGTCTCGAAAACAAAACAAAACAAAACAAAACAAAACAAAACAAAACAATAACATAGCTGAAGGAGAGGATTTGGAAGTATTTCTAACACAAAGAAGTGATAAATGTTCGAGTGGTGGATATGCTAATTTTCTACTCCAATCACATGTGTATCAAAATATCACATGGCATGCCATGGTCCTACACGGTCATTTCATGTCAACTGAACAAAAGCAGCAAGAGGGAGCAGCTAATGCCTGATAACTGCTCAAGGGCAGTTCAGTGGCCCTGCACTTTCAGCTGATGGTGGTAGAGCAGCTGTGGGCCCTAAAACAGGACAACTGTAGGCCCTAAAACAGGACAGCTGTGGGCCCTAAAACAGGACAACTGTGGGCCCTAAAACAGGACAACTGTGGGCCCTAAAACAGGACAACTGTGGGCCCTAAAACAGGACAACTGTGGGCCCTAAAACAGGACAACCGTGGGGCCTAAAATAGGACAACTGTGGAGGATCTTGAATCTTGGCTTGAAACATGTCATAGACCTAGAGGGAAAATGTGAAGCTACGAAGCAACTTGAAGAGATTAGAAAAAAAGAACAGACCCCACAGTTTTCGTTTAAAGATTTCTTCACTGTGACACTAAAGGAATGGTCCATAAAAGTGAGTGAAGTCCANTTCATCAAAATAAAAATCCTTCACTCTCTNAGGAACTCTGGTAGAGCATAGGTGAGGGTGTTGTGGCACACCTGTCGTCCCAGCACTCAGGAAACTGAGGAAGGAGGTCTCAAGTCTGAGCCAGACAGTGAGACCATCTCAAAAAGAAAGAGAGGGGGAAAAATGGGTGAAGAGAAAGGCCACAGTCTAAGTTCTCAAAACTCAGTAAGAAAAGTGGGATGGTTCACCTTAGCTGTCAATTTGACATAACCTAGAACCAACTGGAAAGAGAGCCTTTGTGTACATCAGGTTGTCCTGTGGGGATTGTCTTAATGAAGTCAATAAATTGTGGGAAGACCCAGCCCACTATGGGTGGCAGCATCCCCTAAGCAGGGGGCTCCTGATGCAAGGGTGGATGAACCGAGCTGAACTCTAGCAGGCAAGTGAGCACGGTGCATGCATTCTCTCTGCTCTCGACTGTGACTGTGATGTGACTCCTCTAGTCCTGATGGACTGTCATCTGGAATTGTGAGCCAAATAAACCCTTTGTCCCCCAACTTGCCTTTTTATCCAGGTATTTTATCACAGCAACAGAAATGAAATTAGAACAAAAAGCAATAACCCAATAGAAAANGACAAACTGTCTGAAGAAGCATTTTACAGAAGACAGATGACAGACAACTGAAGAGATGCCAGCCCTCCTTATACTCAGAAATACAAATAAGGAGCACAGGAGACAGCCCTGCACACCCACGAGATGGTTGGCATCACAAAGGTGGACCATGCCGTGTGTGCGCAAGAGATGGCAGAGTGGGGGGAGTGTACTGCTCCGGCTGTACTAGTGAGAATGGAAGCGATATAACCACTTTAGAAATCAGTAAACAGGCCTGGTGACACAGGCTTGTAATCTCACTTACTGAGGAGGCTGAGACAGGAGGGTCACAAGTTCAAGGCCAGCCTAATAACTTTTTTTTTTTTTTCGAGACAGGGTTTCTCTGTGTAGCTTTTGGAGCCTGTCCTGGAAGTCACTCTGTAGACCAGGCTGGCCTCAAACTCGCATAGATCTGCTTGCCTCTGCCTCCTGAGTGCTGGGATTAAAGGAGAGCGTCACCACCACCCAGCCAGCCTAATAATTTACTGAGATTTTGTTTCAAAATAAAGGAAAAGCAAGAAACGTATGTGGGTATAGCTCAGCCACCAAACACCATCAATCATCTGTGAATGCCATGTATCAGAAAACAACCATTTCCAAGTTTCTTGACAATTATAAGCACACCTTCCAGGTGCTATAGGAACTCTACTCCTAAAAATCCACCAAGTTGGGGCTGGGGAGATGGCTCAGTGGTTAAGAGCACTGGCTGTTCTTCCAGAGGACACAGGTTCCATCCCCAGCATCCACATGGCAGCTCATAATTGTCTGTAACTCCAATTCCAAGGGATATGGTAACCTCGCACAGACATACAAGTAGGCAAGACACATAAAACTAAATCTTGAAAACAAAAAAGAAAAAATTCCACGAAGGCATGTGAAATCANGTGTCCATACCAAGAGCCACCCTAGAGCCACGTATGAATGTTCAGAGTGGCTTTATCTGTAATCACCCTAGACTGGATGCAGTGCAGGTGTCCGACTAGAGGTGACTGGATGGAAGAAATTTTAGAATCCACATCTTGGGGGACCCTACTCACCACTGCAAGGGAAGGCCACTCACATGTGCTCTGTCACAGNCGACTCTCACTGTACTTGTGCTGGGTGACAGAGGACCCCTACCCCAGAAAGATCTATTGATAGAAAATATAAGTTAATTGGCGGTGACAGCGGATCAGTGGCAGGAGATGAGACAAGCAGAAGAAGTCACCAAAGGACTTGAGAAAGATTTGGAAGTGACGGATGGCTGGTTTTGTTAGCTAGAGTGTAGCGGTATTTTGTGGGTGGATACACATGTCAATGTTACATAATTTTACATTTTAAATATGCACAGTGGTTGTAAATTATACATCCATAAAGCTGTTGAAAATGTTACCATCAATGAAGGTCATTGTGAGAACATCTATTCCTGGGGCCCAGCACACAGTAGGCACTCAATAAGCAGAGCTGTATACAAGCTTCTCAGTGTCTCACAATCTCTCAAAGGCTTTACACAGCTTTTGCTAGGAACCAGAGAGGCTGTCTCTTATACACATCTAGATGTGTATAAGAGACAGGCCCTACTCTGCTCTGAGGCTCAGATGTGTCACTCCACATAGGGTCTCAGGTCTCAGCTGCACCCAGCAGCCTGAGAGGGTGACAGCTGTCATGACAGTGGGTGAACCAGATGATGCAGCTGCCATTTCCACAGCCACCTCAGGCATCAGGAGCTGGTCTCCTTGCTGGTNCACATCTCTATGCTCTGTCATACTGGCTTCATTCCTCCCCCTTTCAGAGAAGGGGGGATGTTTCCATTGTCATCTTACCAGCAAGACCTAGGTTAGTCACACCAGGCAGTGTGACATTCCTGTGGTCAGCTGGCACAGAGGAGTGTGAGGCCACATTGTTTTGCTTTCTGATTACAGTGGTTATGTGTGCCGGCCAGGCTGACATTTTCTACTCTTTTCTCTCCCGGAGAGATGAGATTCTTTAGAAACTGCTGATTTAATCTGAAACCCCATCACCTAGTGGGTAGCATGTGTGGAAAGTAATGGACCCAGTGTGCTCTCAGGGAACAGAATTCTAGGTAGAGGGAACAACAGGGCTGTTAAAGAAACTGTGAAAGTGGGGACACAGCCTGACTAAAGTCACATAGTGAGCTGGTGACACAGAGCTCAGTGTCTGACTTTGCAGCCCATGCTGATGCTGACCTGTTCTTAGACACTGGGGTCCCAGCTCTAGGCCAGTGTTGGTCAGAATCCCACAGTGAAAGCAGCAGAGGGAAGGGAGGGAGACAGTATGGGTTTGCACACAGAACACAGAACAGGGACAGTGTCCTTTACTGACAGGCCTGNGGAGGGACATAAAACAAAGATCTTAGTCCTGACTGAAACCTGGAGTCTCCACATCCTAAGATGAAATTATCNCAGGCACTCGAGGAAAATCAGACCCGTGTCATCTGTCTGCAAGACTTTGCCAACTGTTAACACCTCCCAGAGGAGTGTCATCTGATCCCACTCTGGGAAATGNCATGTTCAGGCATTTAAAAGTCAGTGTGATTCAGGGACAAACTTTCCCAGCGTTGGTGGGCTCCCCTTAAGTCTGAGCATGGAGTGAGGGGGTGTGGACATGTGCCTGCACTGTTCCTGTGACATGGGACGTCAAATATGAGAAGTCGCCATCTCCCATAGAGCTTCTATTCTGGTGGTGGTAGGGGACACAGAGAGGTGACAATTCCAGAGAGTGAGAAGTTTGGTGCAGGGGTCTGGCTGAGGACCCACTGGGGACAGTTGAGATGTGAATCTGGATAATTAGAGGAGACTGTGCACAAAGGTGTGGGNAGAGGGTAGGTAGGTACANCCCAGAGGTAGTGAGTAGGATTTCTCAGTTTCTAGCAACAGGAAGGCTATGTCCCCACTCTCAGGCCTNTTGAAAGAACGNGTGCTGGCAACTTGACACNGACTAGAGTCACTGGAGAGGTGGGAACCTCACTTGAGAAAATGCCTCCATAAGACTGGGTTGCAGGCAAGCCTGTAGGGCATTTTCTAATAGGTGATGTGAGAGGGCCCAGTCCATTGTGGGTGTGGCCATCCCTGGGCTGGCGGTCCTGGGTTCTACAAGAAAGCAGGCTGAGCAAGCCCTGAGAGCAAGCCAGTAAGCAGCATTCCTGTGTGGCCTCTGCATCAGCTCCTGCCTCCAGGTTCCTGCCATTTCAGTTCCTGTCCTGACTTCCTTCAATGNTGGACTATGATGTAGAAGTGTAAGCATAATTAATGAATCCTTTCCTCTCCAACTTGCTTTTTTGTCATGGTGTTTCATCACAGCACATGAACTTGGACAGAATGTAAAGATGGAGAGGGCTGAGTGGAGGAGCCATTGGGAGGACGCAAGGACCCTTTTGATAACAGTTGACTCTTGCTACAGGCAGNGTGCGCACACAAGGACAGGCCCTGGACCAGGACCTTCTTCTCTTCCCTNAATCCCCTGCTCTAGCCTCCTTGATGGCCAAACTCACCTTNAAGCAGAGCGCCCCAGGGCACAGAACAGGGTGCTGGGTGGAGTGAGGCCCCAGGGGATGTCCCAAGGTACAGGAGGTTGATGTCGCTGCAATGTTGTTAGTGACTGCAAGACTGCGGCATGTGCAGAGCAGGATGGAGAACCCTGGTCAGATCAACTGAGGCACAAGAGCTGGAAGANGGCAGGGACCAGACACTGGCTGGACANTGNCTGGACACTCTGGCTGGACAGGTTGGGTTTTAAGTTCAGTGGGAGGCANTGGGTGAGTTCAAGTTCAATCTGATGTGGACCAGATGTTTGTGGGACTACAGTTGGAAGCTGGCAGGGGTGAAGGCAGAATAGACAGGGAGGCTGTGACACTGGGCAGGCATGCCCAGAGGCTCGGCCAGGGCCCCCGGTGAGAGAAAAAGAAACAAGCCATAGCTTGTGGTGGTGGTGGGGGGGTGGGGCGAGTTTGGAGGGAGAGCCTCACCGCTGGCCAATGGATCAGATGGAGCAGAGTACCTGATGGCGCTGGATTCAGGGAGGGTTGGTGGGGTGCCTGAGCTGGNTAATGATGGGTGGAGAGAACTATGGGAAAGAATGAATATCCTCTTTGAACAATAAAGCTGAAATAAATCTAGGGTTGTCTACAGCAGGGACAGTGGTTGTTTGTGAAAGTTAGAGTCCCGTCTTCCAAAAGTGAGNACTTGGTCATGTGGAGCCTTAATGGTCACTTGAATGGTCACTGCTTTTAGTGTCATGTTCCCAAGATACAGTGCAGGTGCTGATGGTGAAGTGAGGAGGCAGATGGCAGAGGAAGGAGATGGCAATGTGGGTGGGGCTGGACCTACACAGTACCTAAGAGTCCTCCCTTGACCATCACCCTCAAGGTGACCTTGGAGGCCTGGCCGGNGTTCCCAGGCTGCTTCTTCAGGGAAGCCTGGGGTCTAGGAGACAAGGAAACTTTGCATGGGAGGTTTTCTAAAATAAAGTAAGGGTACCAATACCTTGGGGGTCTTCTCTCCTGGNGTGTGGCTGGAGAAGAGGGGTCAAACTTGGCATGCTCATGACAGGAAGAGAGCAATGACCAGAGAGGACCAGCCACTCTGAAGATGGGATCTTCTTCCTGCCTTTTGCTAAGACTTATAATGGAGGATGAGCAGAGGGTAGGGGCTGCTCATGAAGAGCACAGTGTCCCTTGGGTACGGAAGCGTGACTAGGAGTTTACTGGGTCAACAAGGTAGTACCTGGTAAGGATGTACCAGGCAAGAGGGGCAGTGTGCTGAGCCACATATTGTTACCTGGCCATCACCAGAGAGCATCATGGACACAGGAAAACGAGGACCTGACAGAGAAGACCAGCGTTTGCAGGAGCCAGAATCTGGACACCCCTGCAGGAACACCACTGGATGGCTGATGTAAAGTTTTAAATGTAGTACTTAAACTGGCAGATTTCAGAGTCAATAGCTTGATTGCAGATCCGGTCTCTGTTTTCTTCTCCACCTCTACTAATGATGCTGGATGAGTTGTTCAGCTTCTCTGTGCTTCAGTTTCCTCCTCTGTGAAGTGGGCATGTGACAGCGCCCCCTAGTCAGCATGTGAAAATTACACCTGTGCCAATTGCTTCCAGCAGAGCTGGTGTCAGGAAGGCGTCAGTCTGGAGCCACCTGCTGTGTGTGAGGGGGGGAGTGTCATCAGTGTCACTGGAAAAGCTGAGTCCCAGAGAGGAGAGGTGGCCTCTTCACAGTGGCATAATGGAGTTGATAAGGGGCCCCAGCCCTAACTGGTCGTCTTCTTGGGGAGGGGGTAATGGTCTCTAGCAGAGGACTTCCCTGCAGAGGCCCCAGACATTTAGTTGTGTGCAGGCAGCAGGAAATTCTCGTTCCTCTCTAGCTCCTGCCTCGTATCCAGGTCAGGTGGATGGCAGTGTGGCCTGGTGTGAGTGGCCGGTGTGAGGGAATGCCCTGCTGGAGGGACAGCTGATCAAAACTGAGTGTCTAAGAACAACATCCCAGCCTAAGCCCTTGAGCAGTGGTTCTCAGCCTTCTTAATGCTGAGGCCCTTTAATACAGTTCATCATGTTGTGGTGACCCCCAGCCATAAAATTGTTTCATTGAAACTTCAAAACTGTAATTTTGCTACTGTTATGAATCGTAATGTAAATAGTGTTTGGAGATCCAGGTTTGCCAGAGGGGTCATGACCCACAGGTTGAGAACCA
The DNA here is from genome assembly GCA_001675575.1 of Neotoma lepida. NCBI lineage: Eukaryota > Metazoa > Chordata > Mammalia > Rodentia > Cricetidae > Neotoma > Neotoma lepida. The sequence continues at coordinate 514,714 of LZPO01110309.1, forward strand.
CTGCTTTAGCGTCTTAGCTCTCCTACTTCGTTTGTTTGTTTTATGTGTTTGGGTGTTTTGTCTGCATTTTTGTCAGATTCCCTGGGGCTGGAGTTATCAATAGTTGTGGGTATGGGGAGTTGAACCCCAATCACTGAGCCATCTCTCCAGCCCCCTCCAAATCTTAGTGTTGATACTTCATAATATTTTTCTTAAAAATATTTTCTTTAAAATACTTTTCTTTATACTAATCACACAAAATAATGAATTTCACTATGATTTTATGCAGGCGTATCATGCATTGTGGTCATATCCATTCTCCCTCACCACCCTGTCTTGTCCTCTCTCATGCTAGTCCCTTCCCTTGTCCCAAATAGCCTCCCTCAGCTTTCAAGTCTTTCTGTGTTTTAACCTAGATTCTTCCTAGGGTCTTAACACCTGGAAGCTGATGACTATCCCCTGCTGGATGAGCACTGGTGGATTCTCTCACCCATTCATTCACACATGCATTCACGCATCATCTTAATTTTGTTCTCTGTTTCTATGATAAAACAGCTTTACTAAAGTAACTTAAGGGAGAGGGCTTATTTGACTTAAAATTCCAGGTGACTGTCCATCATTTCAGGAAAGTCAAGGCCACGGGATCTTGAAGCAGCTGCTCACACCACATCCACAGTCAAGAGCAGAGAGCAGCAAATAATTAATGTATGCTAGTGCCCAACTCCTGTCCATACTTACACAGTCCAGGAACTCCAAGTCCTAGGGAAGGTGTCACCCATGGTGGGCAATCCTTCCCTCATCAATTAACACACTTAAGATATCCTCACAGATATTCTCCAAGACCTTCTCCCAGGTGAGTCTAGATTGTGTCCAGTTGAAAATTAAAACCAACCATCACACTCATTCATTCATTCACTTATTCAGTTACTCTTTCATTCAATTGTTAAATAATTAATTAAAATATTCCCAAGGTACCTGCTGTGGGCTGGACCCAATGCTGAGAGCCAGGAACACAGCTAGGTACCAGATAGAACCTTTAGGGCCTGATCTCTAAGGGCTTTGCAACTGAAGACTGAGTCTCAGCAGTTGGTACCCAGGATGTGGGAGGATGCATTGGGCCAATGACTCCAACGTGTTGNACCCAGTGCTGGGCACAGAGCAAGAGCCCTGGGATTGCCANCCATTGACAAGGAGACCCTGGTCTTGAGGATCCCCTGTGCCTTCTTGTCCTGGAGGCTGGGCTCTTTGGGGTCACAGATCTCCCTACAGGCCCTTCCTCTTGCTTTCCCCCACCCCTGTTGCTTCCACCTGAGGTGAGGGTAGCAGGGGCTGCTCAGTTCCAAATTCTCCTCCTTCCCCTCTTCTCTTCTTCCCTGTAGCAAACAGCTTCACTTAAAAAGCCATCTGGGAGGATGGATGGCCCAGGTGCATTTNGTAGAATATGTTTTTGGGGAGAAGAGCCAAGAAATTAAAGGCTCAGCACTTAGGACTCCAGTCTCATTAGGCCCCGTAACTCTGACTGTGGGGTTGTATTTCTGAGTTAGATGGTTTCTCCCCACCCCCACTGCCTGATGTCATGAGCTTGGTTCTCATTTGTCTTCCAGAGGCCTGGTCTTGATGTCCTGGTTCATCTCCTCCTTCTAGATAAATCCCTCCTTCTTCATCTTCCACCAGGGACCGACTGTACCTGGGACACTTCCATGTCAACTCTCCTCTTCAGCATAGTCACCTCCCTACCTCATTGGTGGTTACTCTTCTCTCTGCAGGGGTCTTTAGATGCCTGATGAGGTGGCTCCCAAGGCCTGCTTGGGGCCAGTGGGCCCCAAAGTAGGGACAGATGAAAGCCCTGAGGAGGGGTAATGTGTTCGCTATTACTGGAGGTTGGTAGTGGACAGCTGAGCATTCATCAGGGAAGCCAGGGGCCAAAGAGATGAGGAGCCTGAACTTCAGGGCCTGGGAGACCTGATCGGAGTCCTGGACATGAGGTGTCGGGCCATCAGTCACTGGCTTACCCTCAGCTTTAGTTTCTTCATCTGGAAAATCAGGTGAAATGATAGTCCCTACTTCCAGGGTTGTCATGGAGANAGCAGGACACGGTGTGTACAGAGGACCAAGCTCAGTGTCTGGCATAATTTGTACTTCTTAGATAATGGAGATCACCAGAATGGGTTCACTCCCCTGTAAGAGGTATGGCTTCACATGGCTGTAGTTAAAGATCCCAAGCTCTAGCCTTCATGATTTAATCAGCTTGTGGGAACAGGACACTTTGAGATTAGGCTGTAGGATATTATGCTTAGGGTCTTGTGCACATTTCCAGNATGAACCAACAGGAGTGGTCCTTCCTCCCACCTGAGCAACCACAGAGANGAGAGATGGTGGGAGCTATGTTTTGTATGACATCAGACATCAGATGGTAGAGGCCTGTGGTCCTGAGAAGGGAAGCAACCACATGAGGTTCTANAGCTCACTGTACTAGGAACATTTTCATGTGANAGTCCAGGGAAGTTCTAGATTTGAGAAGCCAAGAGCCACAGGAGGCCTAGGCAGCTAGCACAAAGACAAGTAGCATAAGAGAGAGTTGCATGGGATGGAGCCCTGCAGATGCTCAGGGACCCATTTGAGTATTTGACTGAACNCCAATTTGGCTAGGCTGCCTGGGTAGTAAGTCCAGGCAGCTCACCACTGTGAGAAGAAGGTGCCAATAAGCCCACCTGAGAGTGATGACCAGACTGCAGCTGGCACTGGGCTTAGCTAGGAACAATACTGGCCACCAGCTAGTGTAAAAGGCACTGAGCTCTCGGGGCCTGGGTAGGGAGCTCAAAAGGGTATCTTGTCAGTTGTAGGGAATAATTAGCCCCATAAGAATGATGCCCTGGGCTGTCTAACACTTGCGTGTTTGATTCCTAGGACTCTGCTNGTTTCANACAGCAGAGATCTACCTCTCATAGGGCAGGAAGTCAGACCTTGGTGCTAGGAAGGAGTCTGAAGATCGTTCTTTCCAGAGTTCTGACCCTCTCTTGAAACTTTGGTAGATGTCACAGTCTCTGGCCCTCCTGGCATCCTAGATGCTTCACTCCCCTGTTAGCCTCCATTTTNACACAAGCCTTTCTCACAGACCTAGGTCCCTAGATACTCTGATCTCATCTGAACCAATGACCACTTCAAATGCCATGTCTCAGGTGATGGCACATTTGTGAGGTGAACATGAATGTTTGAGGACACTGTTCAATCCTGCATAAGATAAAACCCAGGGACTGGAGAGATGGCTTGGTAGTTTAGAGCACTTGCTGTTCTTCCAGAGTTCAGTTCTAAGAACTTATGTTTGGTGGCTCAAAATTGCCTGTAACTCCAGCTTCATAGAAATTTGACCCTCTCTTCTGGCCTTCTCCTGCGTTGGCACTTAAGGGAGAGCACACACACACACACACACACACACACACACACACACATTTATTTAAAAAAAACTCTTTTTAAAGTAAAACCTGAAAATATCAATTTGTTTCCAATTTAATTTTATCATAGAGAAAAGCTCAAGAATATTTATAGAAATACAAAAGTATCCATATATACCAGGGTAGAAGTTACAGTGTCTGACACCTTACAAAAGATAACCAGACATGCAGAGAGGCAAGAAAACACAGCTCAAAGCCAGGAGGGTTGTCTTCATCTGAAATCAATCCAGAACTGACACCAAGATAGACTGAGAAGTCAGGGGCATTAAAAACAATTAGGTGTTTCAGATATTCAAAAGTAAAGCAGAGACACAGGCATCTCTAGCAATCTTAACTTGAATTCTAGACACGCACACTTAAACTGTNAAGGAATAATAGTGATTCAGGATGAGATACACAGAAAAGAAAGACATGGACAAGACTTAAGACCATTGATGATCTGAGACCCTATCAGGAGTCCTCACACAAATATACAAATGGAGGNCCCATTGTGATGAGGAGGATATGGAGAAATGATGTGAAGAAATGGTAGTTAAAACATTTTTCAAATTTGCTGAAAATGTGCAAGATGTAGGTACAAGAAATGCAATGGAAACAGTAGTGATATTACCACTCAGATCCTGATGTAATAAAAATATCTGAAAAGCCATCAAGAATGAAGCTGTGTTATACACAGAGCAACAAAGACACTGGTGACAGCCAACTACCTCTCTTAAGCTATGGAAATGAAAAGACAGTGGAACAGCATCTTCAAGGGATGCTGTCAGCCTAGACTGCTATCCTCAGTAAAATGCTTTCCAAAATAAAGGCAAGATCAAGACGTGTTCAGACANACAAGCTTAAAGGGCTAATCACAGAGCATGATGGGAGATGGTAGAGGAAGCCCTTAAAGGAAGGGCTACAATGCCAAATGAAGATGTGCATCGATAGGGTCCCTGAATGATGGTTTTTGTCAACCTGACACAAACTGGAGACATCTGGGCAGAACCTCAGTTGAGAGCCTCCATCGTATTGGTCTGTGGGCATGTCTACGGGGCATTGTCTTGATTGCCGATTGCTGTGGAGGGTCCAGTCCACTATGGGCGGTGCCATCCATGGGCAGGTGGTCCTGGGGTGTCTAAGAAAGCAGGCTGAGCAAGCCTCCATGGCTTCTGCTTTAGTTCTTGCCTCCAGGTTTCTGCCTTGACTTCCTTTACTGTAATCTGTAAGCTAAATAAACCCCTTCTCCNCCAAGTTTTGGTCAGTGACTTATCACAGCAACAGAAGCTGTCTTTGTGGTGTGGGTTTGTGTGTGTGGNTTTGTGTGCTGTTCAGGCACACACATGTGGAGGCCAAAGGACAACCTTGAGAGTCATTCCTCAAGTGTTAACCACTTTGATATTTTGAGGCAGAGTATCTCATTGGCCTAGAATTTATTGATTTCACTAGGTCAGCTGGCCAGTGAGCCCCAGAGATCCACCTACTTCTGCTTCCCCAATCTGGGATCANAAGCATATGCCACCATCATATTTATTAGTCTGTTTGCTTGTTCATGTATTTACAGTTTCTGAGGATGAAACTCAAGTCCTCAGTCTGTGCAAGTAACACATATGCACCAGGGCTGAGGCTGAGAGGAAAGAAATGGGAATACATACTATTGCAAGTTTCTTATTCTAGGCTAGAGACAGCATGCTTTCCACTGAAATTAGATGGTATATATTAAATACCCCATAACCTTGAAGAACCTGCCCCCTCAATACTGACAAATAGAAAGTTAAAGATAATTAGTCTACAGGNGAGATAAAGAAAATAAAAAGTATTTAAAAGCGGACAAGAAGAGAGGAAGAGGGGTAAATAAAAAGTTAACAGAAACTAAGCTCACACACAGCCAACTCAGTAATGATAATAGATTCACGCAGTGTAAAAGATGGAGATTGTCATATTAGATTTAGAAAAACTTAAGCCATTTACTCATCAGCTAGAGGTAACATGCTTGGAGATGCAGGCACAGCCTGGTGTGANGGTGCATTGTCTACAATCCAGCACTTGGGNAGCTGAGTCAGGAAGCTGNGAGTTGGAAGTTAGCCTGAGCTACACAAGAGGTTCCAGGGCATCCTGGGCTNCTGGGGGAGACTCTGACTCAAGAAAACGAAAGGAGACTGGCAAGATAGGGGAGTAGGTATAGGTGATTAACTACCNNGCCTGACACAACCTGAGTTTGACCTCCAGAATTCACNAGGTGGAAGGAGAGATCTGACTCCTGCAAGTTGTCCTCTGGCCTCTCCAGAGGTAATGTGGCACATGCATGCCCAGAAACACACATAAACACACACAGATACACATGCAAACACACCTAGACACAAAGACAGACAGACAGACACACACACACACACTCTAAACAAGCAAATGAACAAACAAATAAATAACTGTGAAAAAAAATCACTAAAATGAAAGAAAATGAAAATATACAAGCAGAAACAGATCAAACAACAACAACAAAAATTAAAATTAATCACAAAAGGACCAGAGACTTTGCTTCTACTTTCCTTCCTGTTCAAACTGACCACNCCTACCATTCTTCTATTCCTAAATCCAGACTGAGNTACTGCACCCTCCCCAGACCTGTCAATGCCCCTGTATTCCAGCCCTGCCTTCAACATCTGAATTCTGTTTCTGTTGAGATCCTGTCCCTGTTTTAAGACCAAGGAAGGCCTCCCAAGAACCTGTTTTTGATTCTCAAATGAGGTGGGCCTCTTTGCTTCTGTGTTTCCTTGTGCTTAAGTAACTATTACTCTCTTCCTCATCATCACTGGGAGGGAAATTTCTGTCCTTCACCCCTTGCTAGACCCACCGCTGGTATCCTTCTAAGGCCCCTTACCTCTGATTGGTAAGAGTAGGTCAGCTCTGAGGACCCCACAATAGTGACACTGGGTGGGAGGAAGCAGAAGCCTCACCTGGACCTTCAGGCCTGTTTCCATTGTAACACAGCCAGTAAAGANGCCACAGCGAAGATGCAAGGGGATCCATGAAGGTCTGTCTATGCAGGAGATAGAGAGTGAGGTGAGACAGGGCCCTTCCTCTTCAAGGGGCAGTAGGCTGCCCCGCNGTGTAGGCTCACCTGGGAGCTGATTAGGAAGCTGTGCTCTCTAACTCACTGCCTGTTCTCCTGCATGCTAATGAGTGCCCAAATGGCCCAGGTGAGCACTGATGGCTAAGACTCGATGTCAAACAGTGTGCCCTATCTAGGTGGAGCATCAGCATGGACTGTGGAGCTGCCTCTCCTCCTACATCAAGAGATTGGGCGGGCCCTGGTCATCCCACCATATGTGCCAGACTGAGAACCTCTGGCCTCTGGCATTGGATCTTTCCAATGGCTGCTATTATAGTTTATAGCAGAGTTGGTGAGGACCTCACGCCATGATGAGCAAAGATGAACTTAGGTGCATGGCAGATGGTAGATCTGTGAGGTTAGGGGAAATACACCATGTCCTGNCTCTGGTGGCCATATAGATCAGTTGCTTTGGAAAGAAAGATGGAGCCCCTCACAAGCTGTGGCAGCCTCAGAAGTGAGGGACNGCACCCTTGAGGANAGGGCTCAAGGGAAGCTTCCAGAGGAGTCTGTGTGCTGGGCAGCGAGGAGATGGCACAGTGACAGCTGCTGGTGAGTCATGAAGCAGATACCATAGGGCCCCTCAGCACCCCTAAATAGACCTACAGAGCGGGTCCATTAACGGGCAAGCACCTGCCGCCTGCCAGNNCTACGTGTTANCATCCCACTNNCATATTGGTTTGTATTTCTCAGGGTGAGGATGGAAGCAGTGATTTGCAATGCTGAACAGTTACTCTATCACTGAGCTACATCCCCAGNCCTGTGTTTATTTATTACTGTTGTTATTGCCATCAACGTTGTCACCTTCTNTATCATTGTCATCCTTATCATCTTATCATCATCANCATCANTGTGATATTNATCACCACCACCATCATCACCACTATCATCATCACTCTCACNACCATGATCATTACTGCCATCTCCACCATTACCACCACCACTGCCANCACAACTGCCACCACAATCTAACNTTACTATTGTCACTATNATCATCAACATTATNNTTACCACCATCATCACCATCACACTAGCACCATCCTCATTATCTTATCACTATCATCATCATCATTGACATTGTCAGCACCATCATCATCCCCTTCACCATAATGACC
>LZPO01110309.1:547793-572176 GCA_001675575.1 Neotoma lepida
CCTTGACTGTTCTCCAGCTCTGACCCATTTCCGGTCTTGGAAACATCTATTTTCCCTTAATAAACCTCCTCTTCTGTAACTATCCATGCGCCTCTGTTTAAATTTTCAGGGACAGAAGCCTGCAAATCCCAGCAGCGCCTGCGCACTTCAACAACCGCACTCTGCTCCCGGCATCAAAGGGACAGGCAAAATTGTCCACTACAGTACCCTGCGAGGTCACATGGTGGGGAGGGAGGAACTAGGGGCAATACCCTTTCCTTACTCCCATGTGGACTCCAAGAAATAGAGGGAGATGACCAAAGGCCAGTACCTTTCACGGGAGAGAGGTTCTGTGGTCACTTCTGTGNGGGCTGTCTGTCTGCCCCCTCAGCACTGCAGACTCAGCTCCCTCCGCAGAATCACAGTGCCCTCTGGGGGAGGGGCAGAGATCCNTAAGTCTTTCCATATAACGTAAATGGCCTGAGCCCCTGCCCTGTGGCGGGCGGGGATGGCCTCGAGTTTTCNGGCCATTGTGCTTCCTGAGAGTCCTCATTTCTTAGCCTTTTGTTCTTGGTCGTTTGCCCCACTTCCTTCCGGTCTGTGCTCTCTTCCCAGCCCCACGGAACAGAAGCCTCTCTCCCGTGAAAGCTCATTTTGACTGCCAGTTTCAACAAAATAAAAATGCCTAGGGCGTTAATGAGGCACACCTTGGGGTGTGTTGTGAGCGGCTTTCTAAAGAGGTTTAAGTGAGGAGGGACGTCTCCTCCGTTAAAAGTGGGCAGCGGTCCCACCTCATGGGCTGGCGCCCTAAACTGAATAAAAGGAGAAAGCCGAGAGCCTCAGCGCTCCTTTCTCTTTCCTTCCTGATTGGTACTGTGGACCAAGCTGCTCCCACTTCTGTGCCTTCCTGTTAAGAAGGACCATATTCCTCTGAACTGTGAGCCACAGCAATCACTTCCTCTTTTCTTGAGTTGCTTTCTGTCAGGTACTTACTTGGTCACAGCCTGGAGCGCAGCAGCTAACACCACTCGCAAGCCTGGCTGTCCCGCCCCCTCCTGTGCCTAGCAACAGGTGGTCTATTCTAGTTCTACTTTTTGGCGGTAGAAGAAGCAGCTGTAAGTTCTTTATAGTCTTGTTCCAACTGTGATGAAATTCTCTCCCCAACCTGGCTGGTGAACTCCAGAGGCCGTTCTGAAATTATCTGCCACATTGTCCTCTGAGGGAACAAGCCCTCAGACATGGCGGAAGGTTACCTCCGTTCTGCGGCTCATTTCAGCACAAGAGAGGTGTGCCAANGANTCGGATCTTTCTCAGAGATTTTCTTAGATGTCTGCCACCTCCACCTGCCCCAGGTAGTGTGGAGGGCTCTATATCGGGTTCAGTGTGGCTGTGCCCATTACCTGAGGAAACTTGTAGCAGGGCCCTGGCATGAACAGAACCCTATCTGTTAGGTTTCATTTCCTCTGGAGAATCCCCTCCCCTTAGAGTCATTCTATAACTGTACATCAGTTGAGCTCTCAGCAGGCANCAGGGATAAATGAGGGCAGGTGGAGTTTAGGATANCCTAAATAAGGCCACAATATCTCAAATTCCTCGACTCATTGCCTCACACCTGCTGACCATCCATGTATTGCCACAGGGTGTCTGCTGACTCTGGGGGGGCAGATGTGACCTCGGCTTTGCCTTAGGCTTCTCTTGGGTGGTCTGAGATGGGTCCAGAACACAGCGTGTGCCTTCTGGGCTCCAGGCAGTCACTTTCTTCCAGGTACTGGCCTTTGGTCATCTCCCTCGGCTCTTTGACAGCATGTGACAGGGTCCTTTGAGAGGTCCATGTTTTCAGGGCCCCTTCTGTACAGCCTCCTGACNACTCGCTGTGGCCCTTAATGCAGCTGCCCACCCACTCCAGGCCTCTCTGCGGAGTGGGGAATGACTTCCCTGGAGAAGCGGAGAGGGGCAGCTGGGAAGGGAAAGAAACATCGGACCTGGGTCAGAGCCTGGCCCTTCGCTGTGACTTAGGGCCTCAGTTTCCCCACTGTGTGGTGGTTATAGTCCTAACTCCCTTTCAGATCTATCAGTAGAACCTGGCAGACCCTTAGAAATCCAAGTCTCATTTCTGCTCCAGAGGACAATGTGTCAAGTCAGCCCCAGAAACACACACACACACACACACACCTAAAACATGTATGGGCACATGTATACATCTACACATGTGCATACACACCTGTAACACCAAATACACAATACACAAATCTATATATACATGTATATATATGCACACATATTTGCACATACCTACTACATGTACACACAAATCTAAAAACACACATTTACATATGCATACACCTACACATGGGACACACACACAGTTACATACATACACACACACACACACAATGCACACACCTACTTACATCAAATACACATACACATGTATACACATCTATATGCACATGCATGCACACACCTCTACACAATCCACAACCGTATACATATCAACATGCACACATAAGCATGCATACATACTGACATGCACATGTATATACATATTTATAAGTAGGCACACACATTTATACATATGCCCACACACATTTTCATAATAGACACCTACAGCATATTTAGACACACATAGCTACATACAGTCTCCCTGAGACTCAGTAGCACATCAGACATTCTGGAGCTCCGGCCCTAGTCCTACCTGGAGTGAATGACCCGTTCTCCTGCTGATCTTTACAAATCTCCAAGGGCCTCCAANACCCATGAACAACCTTGTTCCATCATTGGCTGTTACCAGGTTTGCTGCCCCACCTGCTTGTCCCTTCCATGAAGAGACCCCATCTGATCCTTTCCTAGGACCCAGCCCCTGGCTGCAGCAGAGGANGAACTTAACTACTTCTCTGGAGTTGAGCTACCTTTGCCCAAGCAATCCACACTCCAAAGAAAATCTGCATTCAATTGCCTAAGAGGTTAACATTGCCTGCTGTTTAAGCTTTCTTTAGATTATAGAAACCAAGATATCCGGTGACCTTTGGCTAATATCAGATGTGTGACACCCTCCCCTTTTCCAGTACCGGACCTCAACTCATACACAGCTTGTAACTGCTGTGAGGTTTAATTTGCAGAAAAGGAACGTTTGTCTAAAGAATTACATGAGCTAGCACAGGGAAGTCAAGGTCAGTTGAAATTTCTGGTTAGAGGAAGGAAAAAAAAGGTGACAAGTGTCTTGGATGACAATTATTGTGCTGTTTAGTTTTAACTGTCAACTTGACACAACCTAGGGTCACATGAGAAGAGTCTTAATGAAGAGTTATTTAGAACGAGTTGGCCTGTGGGCATTNATGAATATAGGGAGACCCAGGCCACCATAGGTGACACCGTTCCCTAGGAAGGGATCCCTGAACAGTACAAGAGAAGAGAAAGGAAGGTGAAATCAAGCAAGCAGGGATACACCTGTTTCTCTTCCTTCTGCTCTTGACTGTGGATGTTGTACGTTAATTTCCTGCCTTGACTTCTTCAAAATAATGGGCTAAAACCCAGAATTGTGAGCCAAGTAAACCCTTTCTTCCCCAAGCTGCTTGCTGTGAATGTCACAGGGTGAAAGTCACAGCAGTAGAAATTAAACTGTGACACTTACCGACCAGTCTTCTCACCCATTGCCACGCTGCGCCTTCTCCCCACCCTGTAAAAAGCCCGTTTGTATACTTGTTCTCAGGCTGTATTTGAGTATGACAGGCCCCTCATCAGGAATAAACCTGATTTCCCTACCAACTCTTATGAATATTGGCTTTCAAGTGGTGAGCAGACAAACCAGGGGCTACTAACAGAGGGGAGAATGTATGATGAACTGAATGTGACAGAGAGGGATGGATGGATGACTGGCTATCCCAGCAACTCTTCCTGCTCCCATCCCTCGGCCTATGTCACACATTCCGATCTCAACTCTAAGTGTTGGACCAAATTTTCTCACCCTCTGTAAAGGACACCTATTGCTCTGTGTATGCCCGGCCTGCCTTCAGTTCATGGAGCCGACACTTGGTTTGGGGGAAACTCTTGTGCCTGTCCTGATCCCCTAAGCTCTATCTGTGCGATCTGAATGGGACCTGCCCTTCATTTTCCAAGCATTGGCCAATTAGAATTCACCCCCGGGTTTCCAAGCCAGGACCCTGCCCAGTGAGTCCTGTCTGTCTGTTATGAAGCCAGGAGGAAGCCTGCAGTCTGCCCAGTGGCTCTGAAAACCATCTGCTGCTTACATTAGAGGTGAGGTGGTTGAGAGGAAGTGGGGAGTTGGGGGGAGAGAGAATGAGATGGGTGTGGGAACTCAGCAGTTTGGCTCCTGGTCCCAGTCTCCCTGGGATCCATCAATATCTCTGCCACTCCCTGGACTAGTGTTACACTAAACAAGATGTGACCAATTGTTTCCTTAAATCATATTGCTGTCACTTGCAGTCAAATGTCCTGGCTATCCCACCATGATCATGTGACTCTTAGGTGAACCATAAGCCATTTCTTCTATCTATCTATCTATCTATCTATCTATCTATCTATCTATCTNTCTGTCTGTCTGTCTGTCTGTCTGTCTGTCTGTCTGTCTGTCTGTCTNTCTATCTTTTATTTATTTACTTTTTTAAACATCTCTGTCTACTAAAACATAAAGAAAATGATGACCATGTAACAATTCTAAATCCTCCTGGGCTACTGTGTGATACATGTAAATAGTTATGGAAGAAACCTGGGTGATCAATACTCCTATCTCCTTCTCATGGCAGTGTGTTAGGAGNCTTGAGTGTTTCTCTTCCAATCATTCATAAAATACAGAATGGGTTCAAAGCACAAGCTTTTTGGGGGCAGAGACCAGGTGAAAGAACATACCACCCATGGGCAGAAGACCCGACTTCTAGCACTGACCCTGTCTCCCACCATGTCTTGGACCCATGAGTGCCACAACAGTTTAGGGTTACAAGAGGCCTCCGAGAGCATCACGTTGATCTAAGTTCAAGTTCACTGTGACTATTCCAAGATCAGACTGAAAACAAGGAATACGCTTTGAGGTGAAAATCAGCGTTTTAACTGTAAAACAAGGCGGTGACTTCTAAGGACCTCTTGTCAAATAAATAATTGCGGTGTGACAGGTTCCCATAATGTAACATGGATTTCACTGGGTCATGGTGCCCCAATCATAAATTAGCCTTGTTCCCTGCCACTGTCAGTCTGTAGAAGGCAAGGCATCATTTTCATCTCAACCTTTAACCTTCTGTCCAGGACTGAAGAAGGGTCTTGGAAGGGCCTTTGGAAGGTGGAGTCAGGCTGAGACTAAAGCAGCATCTGCAAGCCATGCTTGTGGGAGTTCCGGAACCTTTCAGGCTGGAGTCCCAGCACACTGGCAGACACAAGGCCTCTGCATCTCCAGCTGAGGCTGCTTGCCACGCTGTCTTGCTGTTCTGTGGCAATAATTGTCAGGGTTCATTCAAGGGGCAGATCCCCACACCTCATGGGACAGCTCCAGTGGCAGCTGGAGGGGCTGCTCCCCAGAAAGTAAATGGAGAGGAGTTACCCCCTCCACATTTGATTTGACAATTGGGTACTGCGACATCTCAGTTACTGAATCTGAGTCTGTCTTGGTCAGCTTACCACTGGGGGTGAACAGCATGCTTCCTTGGAATTGGCAGGGATTGCCTCTGAGGAAAACCACCTCAAGTTAGAATGTCTCACAAGTGACTTCAGGCTCTGCCAGCTACTCGGCGAACACCCTTTCCCCCAGTGCTGAGCAGAACCTGCCCTTTCCTCCTCTCTACAGCTTTCTCAGACACTGTCCTTCAGACACAGCAGGACCCGGGCTTGAATCCTGGGTGGCAAGTGACTGATCCGTAAATACAGATGCGTTACTTCACGGCTGCTTGTGACACTGGGAGTAATCATTGTTTTAGCTGGGCCCATTCTGTCATAAGGCAGGAAAGGGGCCTTACCAGCTCATGGAACTGAGAGGTTCATGAGGACTGAAGTATGGCTGGAGCCAGGTACTGAAAAGTAGAGGTCCTTCGGGTCCTGAGCAGGGATGAGTGTTCTCACACCCTGATTCCTGAACAGTCTCAGGAGGCATCACTGAGTTGTGGAAGGGTGCCTGATGGCTGGGGAAGCTGGTAAAAGTTCCAGAGTATACCAGGCCTCACTGTCCTCTGCTCAACAGGCCTGTCCACCTCAGCCTCACACACTCCCCACACAGGCCTGTCCGCCTCAGTCCCACACACTCCCCACACAGGCCTGTCCACCTCAGTCCCACACACTCCCCACACAGGCCTGTTCACCTCAGCCCCACACACTCCCCACACAGGTCTGTTCAGAGGCCCCCACAGAAGGCCTTTCACACACTTTCTCATGGCTCTCTCTGCTCTGTTAACTCTTCATGTTGTGTGTTCTACTTTGACATGTGACAATGGCTGGAGGGACCTTGGTTGTCACTGCAGAACAGTGTCTCTTGAGGTAGAGTAGCCACTGTCACTGACTGCATTTAGTGTCCCTGTTCTTGCTTCTCTGGGTGTCTGGTGAGGGGCAGAGATAAGAAAGCTGGTGAGACCATCACCCCCTCCCCACCCCAGCTGTGTGACCTCAGACCAGGCACTGTCCTCTCTGTGGCTGGGTTTTCTCACCACACAGGACACTGTGGCCTTCCTCCCCTATTCCAGCATACGCAGGCCCTGAGCAGCATGGTGACACCGGAATGTGAAACCAGGATGGTTAAGTAGGAGCCAGGCTGCTCCACTCAGGGTCCTTTCCTGGCTCATGACTCTGCCTTTGGTCTCCTGGCACCTGAAGCTTCCTGGGAAAGTGGCCTTGTTCACCCTGAGACATGACATCCCTCAGGAGAGGAAACTCAAGACTTTGCTGTCACACTGAATGCAGACTCCCAGCCTGGCCTCACTGCCCCTGTCATCCATCGCCTCCCTCGGCGCTCACACCTGGCTCCTTCCCACTAATGAAGTGGCCTCAGGACTCCAACCTGAACACTAGTCCTGTCCTTCTTTGTCCTTCCTATCNCAGCCAGAGGAAGATGGGAATCCAGTGATCCTCGGCCATAAGAGAAAGTAGCTTTGGGAAAGATGGGTCCTTTCTGGGGCCGTGTTTGTGCNCTGCCCTCTTGGAGGGCATTTGCATTGTACTTAGCACATGGTAGTGCAGGTGGCAGTGTGACATGTAACCTGTANAGACACCTCGACTCGTACGAACATGAAATAGAGTGAAGAATTCCTTTTTCAGGACGGAGTCAATAAGCCGAATCCAGTTCCTGGTTAGCTCATAGCAGCGAACTGAAGAATATTCAATGGAGTTCAGTGCCCCAGACAGCAGGCACAAAACGTTCCTGCATTTCCCAGCATCCCCCTCGGTTCCTTTGTTGCCATGACCAATGAACTGTGATCAAAGATGTCTTGAATAATTTCCANTAAGATGAGTGTGACACCTTCCTCTGCAGTGTTGACCTCTGGGACCACATGTCNTGGGTGAGGAAGAGACATTGTTTTTTCTACCTTCACTATTTCTCATCCCAGCNCAGAGAAAGCATGAACAAAAATAGATGCTTTGGGCAGGGGATGTGGCTCAGTTGGTAGAGTGCTTGCCTAGCATACAAAACACCTGGGATCCAGCCCTAGCACTGCATAACCAGCTGTGGTGGNCCACATCTGTAATCCCAGCACTCTGGAGGTGGAGGCAGGATGATCAGAAGTTCAGAATCGTCTTTAGCTATATAGAGAGTTCAAGGCCAGCCTAGGTCAGATGAGACTCTAAACACAGGTGCATTGTGCATGGCAAGTGAAGGGACAGAAAGGAAGAATTTTCCACATTCATTTCTAACATCTCGCTAGGCAGCATCAGAAACCCCCCTCATTCAGGTGAGGCTGNCAGCAGACTATTCTGGGTTGGGGGCTGTGGATCTTGGACGGNGCTGCTGTCCCTGTTGGGGAGACTTGTGCTTCCCAAGTTCTTGCAAGGGTNTTCATGAAAGCCAAGCCCAGTTCCAGTGAGATCCAGTGGCTTTTTTTCTCCTTGTGTAGACGGTATTTTTTATCTGAGAACTCCTCCAGGCCCACACCATGAACTTCCAATAGCTCCGCAATTCTCTGTTGTGTATTTCTGAAATTTGGAGTCATGTATGGAGTGTGAGAAGTTCCTCTTTCACCTGCGTGAGTGGAAGTGTCCCAGCAGTGTTCGGTGAATGGANGGGTGTCCTTTCCAGTCACTGTGTCACTTTTGACCACTGGCACAGAATTTTTACATTTCAGATGCANGAGGGCCATCTTGATCCTATTTCTTCACTGTCAAATGTCATTGTCTTGGTGTCAGATGGGGTTATGATTTGCATTTCATTCATCAAATATGGCATAAAACTCACCAGGAAAATGAGAATCAACTTAATCCCTGATTTTTGTGCTTTCTGTTGCTCATTCTTTGCCTCTTAATACTCCAAGTCTTCTTTAAAACACACACACACACACACACACACACACACACACACACACACACACGAACTCTTTTTGCCTTAGTCTATTTTTTTATTGCTATCACAAAATCCCTAAGGCTAGGTGATTTATGAAGAAATGTTATTAATCTTGGCTCATGGCTCTGAAGGTGGGGAATTCAAGATTGGGTGACTGCATCTGGCAAAGGCCTTGTGTTGTGTCAAAAAAATAGTGAACAGTGTCACCTGGTGGGAGCACAATTGTTTGTGGTGAGTGATTACCTACAGAGAGGCCAAACACCAGGGTAAGCTTGCTTTTTAAAACTAACTCTCTCTCTGTCTCTCTGTCTCTTGCTGTCTCTGTCTCTCTCCCTCTCCCTCTCTGTGTATGTGTGTGTGTGTGTGTGTGTGTGTGTGTGTGTGTGTGCATGCCATCATACAGTGATGGAAGTAGAAACAACTTTTGAGAATCAGTTCTCTTCTCCAGTGGTGGGATCTGGGGATCGAACTCAGGCCCTCAGACTTGCTTAGTGAGTGCTTTAGCGCCTTTCCCACTGAGCCATCTCACCAGCCCTGACCTTCCTTTATAAGTTTGTCTTCTCAGAACTAATCTAGATCCAACTCATTTCCTAAAATAGACCAGAACAGGTCCAGAGAGACCTGATACAATCCTTACAGGAAGATATGAATCCTTTCTAAGGACATCCCCNNCAAGACTCCATCACCTCCCAATAGGTTCCACCTCTTAAAGGTCCTACTATCTCCCAGTCCATTGAGGGAATGAAGCTTCCGTCACAGGGACAATCCATATCCAATATTCAAACTGTAGCATCCTTCATGGACACTTTCAAGTATAGGCTTGATAATGACAAATTTTAAATTGTCCTTTATTGAGAGTGTTTTTATTTTTTTCTTACTTTCTTGAATTTTTTTTTTTACATGTTTTGCTTAATTTGAGAAATTTCATTTTTATTACTGCCAGTACATTTTTAGATGTGTTTTTTCTTCTTTCCTTTTTTTTTTTTAGTGAGTTACAGTTTTTATCTGAACAGAAATGATCTTATTTTAGAAATTGTTCCAATCTTTTCTCAAAGTTAGAGTCTGAAGGCAGAAGTTCCTAAGTCTATGTGAGGTAGTTTATTACTATTTAAGGAAACCCTTGCTAACCCGCTGGAATAAAGACTTTCAATTGGCTATAAACTGTGTCTGAGTGATCATCTCTGCTGGNCTCCCTGTAACAAGATGACCTTGAACTTCTGGTCCTTTTGCTGGGATTACAGGTGTGGGCCACCACCCCTGGTTGGGGGTCTTTTCTTATTGTCTCACAAGGCCCAAGATTCTCCTGTCAATTCCCTGCTGCTCAGAGACAGTAAAAGCCTTTGTTCNTAAATCTACTGATTCTAATTGTCACCTCCACTGGATGATGCAGCTGGCTTGAAACCTTTCTGTTATAGTATTTTTGGTTCTATGATTTCCTTACNTTCTTTCTTGTAACGTTAGCTCTTCTTTTATCTATTTCAAGAGAATTTGTAATTGAAAGAAGATGCTTTACAATGGCCAGTTTCAGAACCTTGTTCAGTCATCCTAGGATCTGATTTACCGTGAGCCTTGTTATTGGATCTGTGTTTGGGCTCTGTTCAGTTCTGATGGTCTTGGTCGCTGATGTGACAAGTGATTTTNAGCTTCCTGGTCCATTGTTTCTGTCCTGTCACTTATCCACCTGGTGGCTATGCAGGAAGGAGCCTTGGGCCCTGAAACATAGCTGGTGTAGCTTTGGCTTCAGACTGATGCTGGGAAGGTCATGGCTGTGATGTGAGCGGGAACAGCACAGTGATTTCTGTGGCTAACGCCGACCTGCCTGGTACCTTCTGAATAGGAGTCCTCATGTCTGAATGGCATGTTGGGCTCTCTTTTCCTGATCTCATATTAGATCCCTACATTGGTCCCAGAGCACAATAGCTTGAGTTCCAGAACCTGTGTGAGTGCCCAGGTTTGGACAAGAACCCACATTTAGCACTCAGTGGTCATGTGGACCTTAGTGACTGCNTCAGCCTCCCCCTGCTTCTATCTCTGCATCATGTGGAAGAGAGGGCAGGACTCCACCCCTACCTGAGTGAGTGCAGATGAGGTGCTGAGGACAGGGAGACAGATGTTCTATAGATGCTGGGGATAGACAGTGTTCTTGTAACCTGACCATGGCAACGCGGCATGCACTGGCTTGGCTTTCAAATTTTTCTGCCATCTGTAGATGATTCAGCTTCATTTGCTGTTCTTTAAATAACATGACCCCGGGGCATGCTCCTGACATACCTTGTCCAATTGTCACCTCTGACATGACAGTTCTCTCTGCCTGTACTTGACCCTCCAGCTCCAGAATCATGATATATATGTATATATTGGGTACCGTGGCAACATGCTGAGGCTGGGACCACCATGAAAAAGATGTGGGCCATTGTCTTAGTTAGGGTTTCTATTTCTGTGAAGAGACACCATGGCCATGGCAACTCATATAAAGGAAAACATTTAATTGGGATTGGTTTATAGTTCAGAGGCTCAGTCCATTATCATCACAGTGGAAAGCATGGTGGCACACAGGCAGACATAGTGCTGGAGAGGTAGCTGAGAGTTCTACATCTGGTTCAGCAGGCANCAGGAAGAGAGAGACAGTGGGCCTGGCTTGAACATTTGAAACCTCAAAGCTCACCTCCAATGACACACTTCCTCCAACAAGGCCACATCTCCTCATAGTGCCGCTCTCTTTGGATCTATGGGGGCCATTTTCATTCAAACCACCACAGTAATCTTTCTTGCCTTTGAGGGGAGGATGTTCCTGAAGCAGAGACCTGAGGTCAGGTGCCTTGTCAATGATGTTCCTCATGATCATAGACTTGGGTCTTTGGGGCCTGAACAAGGCACCTGCTGCCTTATTGCTGCTTGTGGGACCAGCTCCCAGCAGTGCAGGGCTCGAAAGGAATCCAGCATTGATGTGCACTAGACTTTTCTATTTGAGAGGAGTAAGGGGAAAAAGACACTCACACTCTTGATGGTTCCCTTCTTTATTCTCTATTCTTTTATGTTCTGTGTTCTTTCATTGTCTGTTGAAGAAAAAGGCACTCTAAGATGAAATTTTAAGGCCCATGTGACAGTGGGAGGGTCCAGCCTCTTCTGATGGACTGGACTGGACCCTGAACAGCCNTACAAAGGCNTATTTATTGATTGTTACACAAACTATTTCCTCATACAAAGTCCCTAATCTTAATTTATGTGTTTTACTGAAGGAGAGCATCACANGCCTCCATGACTCTAGTCCTTTATTATGTATTTTGTGCAATACACAATAATACAAGAGCCTCAGGTGTGCCTGAGGCATCTTGTGACCAAGTCATGGGATGACTGCAAAGCCCCTTCAGCAAAACAATAACTGTTTTCCACAAGGTACTGCTAAAAAACAGCTGTTCATTCTAATATCTACCCCATACAGTGATTCTGCTAAATTACAGTTGGGCTGCTTTGTATTTTTGACCTCAGCTATGTGTCCTTGTGAACTTTAGGTTGTTTTCTGGGGTTTTTAATCTTAAGGCTATTATCAAAACATCTGATTTAACCTGAAGTTATTATAAGGCTTTGTTTTAGCTAATTATGCACACCAAAACCTGTGACTGCATCTTTCAACATTAAGATTAAAGGAATTTGAGCCAGCCTGGCTCCTGAGACTCAATTGTTTCTCTTAATCATTAANTTGAGCTATGATCTATGCAGCTCCTTAAGTGAAACTCATAGATCCTAGCTGTGTAACATTTCTTTGTATTTACTTTTGTTCATCAAAACTCTGTATAAGCTAATATTATTATTATCAATTAGACAGTACAGCTTAGGGAGGAAGTCATTTTTATAGTAATCCACAGATAAAAATGGCCAGTGGAATGGGATGTTTCTATGAGATAAACACATTACATTACAGGCAGTGGGAAATCTCCCCACACCCATTCACACCATGCTGGATACCAGAGAAAGACAGCATCAGCAAACATGTAAATGCACAGCAGAAGCAACAGACATTCTGGGGTCTGTGGTCTTGGGGCCTTGTCTAACTGAGATTCACCCATCAGGGGTTGCCTCTTGGTGGGCTGATGNCNTGAATTCNCTTATCACCTACTGCTCCTCTGACATGGCCACCNGCACTGCCTGATTCTGGACCAACTCAGAGAACCCCCGTGCAAATATAGGGCTCGCTTCATTCATCCTTGATTCAGCTGAAGTTGTAGGGTGGGCTCACTTTGCACATGTAGGGCTACCAAAGGCTCCAAGATTAGATGGGGAGTCCAACATAGAGGGCACTGAGCCCCAGGAACTCCATGGNAGGATACAGAGCTGTTGCTGTGAAACCTCAGACAGGAACAGCAGGGCAGTTCTACAGGCAGCTAGGCTCCAGAGCATGGGAAGAAGGTCTGAATGTCAGTCTTCCCATCATCAGTGTTGAGAGGCCAGGGGTCTGAGGAAGCTAAGAGAGCCTTTCCTCAACCAGTGGCAGTCAATATTCTACTCAGGGGGAAACTGAGGCATGCAATATTAACTTACTTGTCTGAATTCTGGAAATACATGTAGGAGCCAAATCTCCTGCATTGTATNACAGACTCAGCAGGTGGCACCCACCCTGCCTCACTCTGACCCCTGATGCCCAGCCTCACNCTGACNCCTGATGCCCAGCCTCACTCTGACCCCTGNTGCCCAGCCTCACCCTGACTCCTGATGCCCAGCCTCACTCTGATTCCTGGATGTTCAGCCTCATCCTGACCCCAGATGCCTATCTCTGATCCATTGGGGATGTTTCTTCCCNGAGTACAGCCCTGCTTCCCAGGGACTCTTTTACCCACCCTGTTCTCCCATCTGGAGCTTCCATGGATCTGCCCCCACTTCACTCGTAAGATAAACCTATTAAACTCTGTTTCTTGGGTAATTTGCAGGGAGATGCAGAGTGCCTGCTNTTCAGGCTGTCATAACTGTTGGCACTGTGGAAATCACAGGATTAGAAACTGGACTGGGAACAAGGATGACTATGTCAACTAAAGTTCAAAGGAACAGAAACTCCCTGAACAATAAGAGCCAGATTTGCATAAATCACCAGCAGGAGCAGCCCAGGAACCCCAGGAGTCAGTGACNTTCCAGAGGGTCAGCTGTGGAGACTGGGAAGGGCAGAGGATGTGGGGGTGCCATTGTGGAGACTGGGGTGGGGAGCAGGCTATCTTTGAAAAATGAACTTGTTAAAGGCTGTACTGGATAAAATATTCTGGATTTAGGCAAATCCCACTTTCCATATTGGACAATAGCCCTACAACATAATCTCTCCTTCCAAAATCCAGGAAGGCAGGGGCTTTCTTTGGAGTACTGAGCTGGTCCACAGCAGGTCCAGAACTGAAACACAGTGACCTCCCTCAAACCCCAGTTTTGGTGACAAAGTAGCTACCAGATGGTCATCAGGGGCTCAGGATGATGTGTCAGCAAAACACAAGGTCCTCTTTGCACTCGCCACTGGCCTTGTGCCGTGTACCTAGTGCAGGGGGTTTCTCTCTAACTGCCTCAGTGGCACCATTTGGTATCAATTGTCTTGATTTTGCAGGTTAGGAAACTAAGACTGAGAGTCATCCCAGTGCTTGCTCAGGTCCACCCCATTGCTCATTCATGGAGCTGTAACAGAACTCAGGACCTGCTGCCTCCACCAGNAACTCCTGCCATCTCTCCCAAGTCAGCTGGATAGCCATGTCTTTGCTATGGGATGCCAGTATTGAAAAGGCATTTGGGGAAAAATGATTGATTAGTGATGTCTGCCTTGGAAATGAAGTGGTGGAACCCAAATGCCCCACCCATGCCATGTGTGCTGAAATCTCTCACACACAACATAACAGTGCATGTGAATTATAGATCATAGGTCAGGACTGCTCCTGAGGTGGGGCACAGGGCTGGTGGGTGCAGCCCATATTTGCTTACAATGACTAGAGGATCTCACCCTCCTCTTAGGCTCTGGGTCTTCTCACTCTCTGTGTTACATACCCAAGAGATACCTGGGCCATTTTGTGGATTGGTGTTAGGCATGTAAGGTATTGTGATTGGAAGGTACTCAATGTCCTGGTGAGAAGAATGGATGGAGCTAAGTCCTCTGCCTGGAAAACNCTACAGGATAGCACAGGATGGAAAATAAGAGTGGGGCGCCCTTTATTTCATTGCTGTTTAAAGAAGACACTGTCTGCAACTCCATGCATCAGTCCCTTCAAAGGGAAATCTGGGCCAGGACAAATGACACTGAGCCTTACAAATGTCCTTAAGCTTGAATGGCAGCCAGGTTGCTTAAAACTCACTATTCTACATGTGAATCCTAGCCAAATACTGTTGGCTGGAAGTCTGGAGATGGAGACAAGGCCCAGCAGTGCTAGTTCCCTCCCAAGCTCCCTTAGAGTGCCTCCCTTGGTGGAAGAGGCTGGGCAAAGAAAGGGTTATACTTTCCAACTTCTCACCCATGGTAGGCTGACAGCTGCTCTCACAATTAGAAAGCCCCTAGTGGAGAAGCATTAGATCCANTCGCAGGTCCTGGGATGGCGGGTACCAAGATGCCCAGAATCCATCCCCCTCCTCCTCCCACCATCCTCAGAATCATCTTGCAACAATGAAAAGCCTGATTAATGACTGTTGATCAGGTCACCATAGCCTGAGTCACCCGACAGCCACAGTCTCTATGGGCCAGGCCTCTCACTCCTACTGGAGCTTTCTCTTTTGCTTCCTGTGATGAGCCCAACTGCCTTCCCATCATTCCTGCCTTGAGCAAACAGCTGGGGTGAGCTTGGACCCTAGGCTGCTATGCAGACTTGGCCTTCTGCTCCTTCAATGTCCATCTTTAGTGATAGCTAAAGGGGACATGGATGCAAGGTATTCATGGAGGTTGAACAACAGAGACAGGCTTCCAGCTTGAGTAGGAGAGGGGCACAGCCAGGGCAGCTGCAGAAATCAGACAGAGCAGAAGGTGGCATGTTAGTGAGAAATGGGCAGCTCTGGAGAATGTCCCGAAAAACAAAAAAACAAACAAAAACCGTTATGGTTCTATCAACAGGATACTGTTCTGGTAGTGGCCTTGTGGTCATGGAGAAGTCTTAGTGTACATCTGCATGTGCTCTGTCTTCAAGAGTGCTGCTAAAAATTCTGCAGTAGCCCTGACCCCAACGTGTTGAGTCTCTTCTTGGCCTTGGCAGGATTGGTGGCCACCCCTGGGTTCCTACCCTACAAAAGACACTGCTGGAGGAAGCTGGGACTCAGCAAGGGCACGGTTGACCATGGAGCCCGTGCAGCCCCCTCCCACCTGCTCCTTCTCAGAGTGTCAGGCTCTGGGCAGGGAGGTTAATGGAATCCCGAGGCTGTGGTGGAAGGGAAATTGCTTGGCTCCCCTCACTGTGTTTTCTTCTCTGTGGCCGTGGTCGTCTTGTCCTCACTCAGGGCTCGAGCCAGGCTCGGGGCTCATAATTTCAAAGTCCTTTTAACTTTCCAGGTCAGAATGTTATTGCTTTGGCCAAAGGCCCCTTGAAGATTTACCGAGCAAAGTGTAGGCACTAGACGGTCCTTAGAGTGCACTGCAGGGTTCCCACAGGACATGTGGCTCTGATAGTGGCTCCTTCAGGNCTGGGCTTCTATGGAGNGGGACCCACACTGCAGGCAGGTGTGTGTTGGACCCACTCTTAGCACAGCCCCAGCCGACGTCGCTGCCCAGGAACCTACAGCTGTGGAGCTAGGCAAAACCAGAAGTGGAGTAGGAGGATCAGAGCTCATCTCCTGCCTTGTGGGCAAAGCCAAACTTCTGCCTCAGTTTCCTTATTGATGGGTGAGGAGAATAACATATCTATGTGTTACTTTGGGGCTTAAGCCAGGTGAGGGAGATGATGGACATGTGCCTGGCATGAAGTTAGCTTTCAATAAACCCCAACCTTATTCAGAGACCTTGGTCTCAGGGGTTCCTAGAATTTTCCATCTGACTCTAGTATTATGGTAAAGGGAATTTAAGAAATAAATTAACAACATTTTTTACCCCACCNCTCCAACTACACAAAGGACCTGGAGTTCTGAACTGGGGTGGGACAGCTGTAACGGAGAAAAGTCAGGTCCCTGGTCTTGCCAGATTGACAGGGAACTCCAAAGTTTGGCTGTGGATGGGGCTCCTGTGACTGGATCAAGCCCGGGCCAGGATGGAGCTAGGGCTGTAGGTGGAGTGATGAATCCCTGTTGAGGTCAGCTGATCTCTGAATTCCTTCCCAAACTCAGATTTTTGTGATGGTGGAGGGGCGGTGTGGATGGGGTCAGCCTAGACCTGGCAGAGGTGAGGAGGTCTTGAGAGGTTGGACAAGAGGTAAGGAGGGAACTGATAATAACAATGATCCCAGGACTTCCAAGCATGTCAGGACAGACTCTCCTGGGAAGTGACTAACCACTGATTTATTGACTAGTCCCACCTAGGCAAGGAAGGCTTCCAGGGTCATGGGAATCTGTTTTAACAAGTTCCTTCCTTTCTGCCTCATGTGGCTGCTGACTGCTCTCAGGCTTTTCTCNGGATCTCAGCAGCTGAGGACAGATCAAGGAACCAATGGGAGCTGGAATGGAAGGACACTTTTATCCCATGGAATGGANATGAGGCCAAGGANCTAGCTGGTCNCCCTGAAGCTAAGGAGGTGTAGGGAGAAACATGACTACCTTCAGAAGACACTAGCCCTCTCCACACAGTGGGGTGAGCATTAAGTCAGTCCAGACCTATCTGCTTAAGACAGGCTCCAGAATCTATGCCCTTCTGGATACTTGTCAATTCCCTTCCTGTCTGCAGCAGCAGCCAAGCCCTGCTGCTCTGAGGTCCATCTAGGGACAAAGTAGCTGTCCCCTAGCTTCAGCACTGAAATCTCCAGGAAACTACACAAGTGGTTAAGAGCTCAGGTCTTGTATCTGGAAAATAAACTGTTCCCAATGGCCAAGATGACATATGCTTGGAAAGTACTGTTCAAACAGAGCCCGTGGGCCATTTTTCTACCAACGTGGGTATCAAATCACAGAGATCTGTGAAGGTGTCAGTTGTCACAATTACTGCCTTAGACCTTCCCCAGGCTCTGGACACATGGTCTGTCAGCAGGAGCTGCCGAGTCCAATAAGTGCCACCTGTAGAGTCTGCAAGGATGCAGGACATTTGAGAAGAGGGACAGGCACCATGTTGGGCACTGTCCACCTAGTGAGACCTCTGCTTCCCTAAATGCCCCACATAGGGCAGTTTTANAGAAGAAACAGTACTCCCCACAACACTCTTTGGTGAATATTTAAGACTAGGGAACAGATGAGTGGGAAGCACTCATGTTCAGAATGACAACCATCAAAGTGATAATGATGATGTTGGTAATGCTGATGNTGCTGGTGAAGATGGTAATAGTGATGGTGGTGTTGGAGATGGTGATGATTGCCAGAAAGATTACAATGATGATGGTAAAGATGATTATGGTAAATGATGATGATTGGGATGGTGAAATGGTGATATTATGATGATAAAGATGGTAATGGTGTGATGGGAATGTCTTTTTAAAAATGTGTTGCTCTGATTGGTTGATAAATAAAGCTGTTTGGCCAATGGTGAGGCAGAATAAGGTTAGGCAGGACATTCGAACTAGGGGAAGAGAAGCCGAAAGCAGAGCAGGGGCAGACGCCATTCTGCTGCCCAGAAAGCAACATGTAACTGCACACAGGTAAAGCCACGTGGAACACGTGGCGACATAGATTTATAAAATGGGTTAATTTAAGATATAAGAGCTAGCTAGCGAGAAGCCTGCCAGGGCCATAGTTTAAAAATATATAAGCCTCCGTGTGTTTATTTGGGTCTAAGTGGGCCATGGGAGCCGGGCAGGGGAACCGGACAAACTTTCGTCTACAATGGTGATGCTGCTGCTGAGGATGGTGGNGATGATGATGAGATGGTAAGATGGTAATGATCGTAGTGGTGATGATGATAGTGAGAATGGTGATCATGAGAATGATGATGATGATGATGGTGAGAATGATGATGATGATGGTGATGGTGATTGTGCCAATGGTGGTGGTGATAGAAGCTCTGAAGTGCCGAATTAAGATTCTGTGTATGTATAAATGTTATATCAGACATAGAGGGCAAAAAAATAAAATTCAGGACTGGATCACGATAGCTATTAGTTTTGATACAACCCAGGGTCTTCTTTCTTAATGGCCTCTAAGAGCTAGTCCTCTCTGCTGAAGACTGCTCTCCTGCCCACTACTCAGCCTCATCCACATCAGATCCTAAGAATGAACCTTCCTAGCTATGAGAGATCTTATAATGTTTAAATAAATACCATGTGGCCCCCACATGCACNCGATGTGATGCTTGATTAACAAGGGGAACTGTGAATGAAAACTGAGAAGAATCCGAGTCTGCAGAGACTGATGGATTAGAATTTCAGTACTGTGGAGAGATTCCAATGGTGCAGGTCCATAGGCTAATTACCATACCTTGGGCTAGTTCTAGCCTTCCTGAACAATGATTCCTTGCCCATCTCTGTGTCAGACATAACATCCTGTGACTAATAGATAAAAACCTTTTGGAATCTACTGTCTTAGCAGACCAACAGCTCCCACCAACCCAAAAGCTCAGATAGCATCTTGGGCCTATAGAAAACCTTCCCCCATCTTGTTGTGTCTGTTTCTCTGATGTATCCACTAATGTATTTTAAAATTGCCTCGATTTATTACTTTCCTTATTCTGTAAAACTATAAAAACTTCATGAAACTGCTTCCATGTTGGAGCATAGAATTTGGGGTGACCTAAATCTGTGTCCCCAAGCCATGGTCACTCAAAATGGCTCCAGAATAAACTATCTTTTAGTTCCTGAAAGAAGATTCTGTGTATATGAATCCATGTAACACTATCAACAAAGATGACTACATGAGTGTCCCCTCTCTGACCTCTGGACAGTGTGGATCTTTCCACTTGCTTCAGGTCTCAGTTCAGGTGTCATTGTATCCTGACCCCTCCTGATCGTGTCTCTGCCTTGCTGTCTTTCACACTGATCCACTCACGTGCCCATGTATTCTGTAGCTGGCTGGTTGTTTATGTGTCTATCATCTTTCTTCATTACCATGTGGGCTCCAGTAAGGGGTAGGATGACTTATCTTCTATACACTGCTATGTCCCTGGGCTTAGACTGTCACATGACCCATAAGAGACGTTCACCATGATGGATGGGTGGGCGAGTTAATGGAAAGTTGTGAATTAGAGGAAATGTGACATGAATCCATATTTTCTCACCACGGGCAGGGCAATAGCTTTCCTGAGGAATCTTCCAGGAGTTTTGCCACTGGCCATGTGTGGGAAGAGGCAGAAGCTGTGAGTCCGCACCGAGTCTCCTGGTGTATCAATGACAATCTCCGGAGAGTCTCCAGCTATTTGGACTTCCCACAGAAGGACATCCTGGTCCACACTGGCCTGAGAAGCAGCATACAGCATGTACTTAGATATAAGTAGAAGACATGGAAGCTAGACGGTGAAAAAACACCTTGTAGTAGCTCAGGGCCCACGCCCACCAGGATGGGCTTCCTGTGTTGCCTAGAAACTTTACCAGGTTGAGGCTCAGCATCAGATTCAGACCATATTCCCAGCTACTGTGCCACTCCACACTTACAACTTTAATCTTCCATCTATGGCAGAGTAGGTGTTACACAGAAACCATGGTCCGCACTGAGAGGCAATTTCCACGGACATTTGGAGCAAGCCCGGGACATCTTCCCTGGGTAACTACATCTTTTGAAGATTGGCCTCAGGCTGCTATTGGACCTCAGGAGAGACAGAACATTTGACCTCAGGACATCAGGCGGCTGTGCAGCCTGTGTTGCCCAGCATGTACTTGGCCTAGTCTAGTTCTAGGGTGGTGTGTATACAATCTATCTATCAAATACAGGAAGCATTAAAAAGATGAGCCTGGGTAGGCCTGGAAGGTAGAAGCAAGTTGTACTGGCAGGTGACCCAAATGTCCCAAATCAACATCTGCTGCACATGCCCTGTGCATGCTTCTGGGCTATCCTGATGCCCGGCACCCCAAGGAACGGAGACCCAGAGCCTGGTCTACAGAGGATCCCGGCATTGCCCTAACATAGATGGCTGATCTTCCTCAGTGTCACACTGAGGGGAGTGGGAGGGTGTGGTGGAGGGAAACCTCTGGTCAACTACTGTTTCTACAAAGAGGGCAGCNATGGCTAAACTCCCCCAGGGCTCATGTGCACTTGCAACTGGCTAGGCCATACGGCCAGGGGCTTGAGGGTAACATGGTTATAGGTTAGACTTGTGGAAGCCTGAGGACGAGCTGGGGCTGGACCTCAGAGGACACACATGTGGAAGATATTTGGATCTCAAGTGAAAACTTACCAAAGTGTTCATGGGAGAAGGGAACCCTGATAATCCAATGGACAAAAGGACTTTCTGCACAGCTACTCTAGGGCTTGTTCACAGGGACAAAAGGGCCTCAGTGGCATGGGCGGAAACTCTGCAAGAACTCCTCAGTGCAGGCTGTTACTTGTTGGAGATGAACTGACAGTGAGGACCTAGTCACAACCAGCAGAGGCTACCACTGAGACCCTGCTATCGTATCATCTCCGTGTGTGTGTGTGTGTGTGTGTGTGTGTGTGTGTGTGTGTGTGGGTTGGGGGGGGGACCTGCGAGCTGCTAACTGCCTCCGGGCAAGTAGACTGCAGGAGACCTCTTCATCACAGAGAAGGTGGGACTCTCTCTTGCTTCATGGACAGAAGCTCTGGGTGTGGCTTAAACTTTTCCTGCTCATGATGCAGCAAAGGAGGGCACCCAGCAGCTTTTGTCCAGATCCCAGCATTGCCAATATCTCTTGCCCGAGGAGACGCAAACAATGTTTATCTGCTCCTCATAAGGTCCCAATGATGAGCCAAAGTACAATTTCACCAAAGTTCACCCAGGGGAACCAATGACTTTATTGGCTTACTTCCAGAGCATGGATAGGGGGTTCCCTAAAAGAGCATGGGTGACCCCAAAGCAGCCATACTAGAAAGACTTCATCCAAAATGGATGATGGCTTCCCCATAATTGCAAAGATGGAGGCCCTGTGTGTTAACCCTCTCCAATCTGTACACTCCAGCTCTTCCAGGGATCCTGAGGTCATATGCAGTTACGGTTGTGTATAAACGGCTGGGAGAAGCAGATACAATCTCAGGTGAGGGTCCAGTGACCCTCCTCACTCCCCCTTGCTCTGAAGGAGTGTTGACAGTCAATAAGCCCAATGGTGATGGATTCTTGCAAGTAGGCACATTTGATCTGAAGAAGATGGCAGTTTCTTTGCTCGAAGGACCACAATCTATCATACCCAGTATGCAGCAACCACACAGAGTATGCTTTGAGCTGGAGGCTACTGAATGTACCAACCATCTGGNTCCAGGAGACAAGGGATGGGAGTGAGCACCTGTCATTGTTCTGCCTAAGCACACCCTTTGAGATTGGCTTTCTCGTCACACTGTGGCCAATTTATATCCTGCTGTGTCACAGGACTTCCTTCTCAGAGAACACATCAATGATGCATTGGAGGATGGGTGTGATGTCTGGTCTCTCTGTGTGCACACTCTTGTGTACATGAGCATACCTGCTTGTGTGTATGTGTGTGTGTGTGTGTGTGTGTGAGAGAGAGAGAGAGAGAGAGAGAGAGAGAGAGAGAGAGAGAGAGAGAGTTGGGACTGGTCAGAGGCCCCCATGGATACTGGGTGAGTGCTATATCCCAACTCCTTTTTGTATTTCTCGGCTTCCCTAAGCTGCTCAAGCTGGCCTTGAACTCATTCTGTAGCCCAAGCAGTCCCTGAACGTTCAATCCTCCTGCCTCAGCCTCCCGAGTCGCTGGGATGACAGGCCTGAATCTCCAGCCACTTTTGACTTATGCCACTGAACCAACAGATAGGAAAGAGGTCCCTTTGTCACCTGGAATGGTNAGCCCCTGTTTCTGATGGGAACATGGCCCTACCACTATGTCTCTTAGCACGTCTGTGCCTATGTAAAGGCTATAGGGAAACTGGGGCCACACAAATGGTGACAGAGTACTCAGGGCTAGTCTGAGTCCCTCCAGAAGTTAAAGAGCCCAATATGAGAGCTTTGGGCTGAGAATGAGGACAGGCGACACAAGGAATGAACAGTGGCAGGAGGCAGTTGCTTGTACTGGTGAAGGNCTCANGGCCAATTAGACAAGTGAGGCTTGTGGCAATGTTNAGCACTCCTAATCTTCCTGCTGGCTCTTGCTGCTTACTTACACGTGCTGGCCACTCTTCTCTCCCCTTTCCCCATCTTCATTTTATACACAAGTGCTAGGAAGCTAACTCTGGCAATAGAGTCTTCAGTAACAGAATAGTCAGTGGGCCGTGACTGAATTTGAGGAGTAATTTGTAGCTAGCAGAGGAGTCTCGGGACTGTGTGCCCGCTCCATCTGTAGCCAGATCTGGCCTGCTTGTAAGATAGATAGCTGTCTCTTGTTAGATGGAAATATAGAGCTTGTTTTCTGTTGGATGAGGTTCAGATGTGCGTGGAAATGTGTCTATGGAAGGTGAGCAGGTATGCACCGTGCCAGTTACAAATGCCTTCGTCTCCGCTCCCAGGCACGCTTGGCTGCCCGGTGAGCGTGGAAATGGGTCCCGCTCTGTAAAGACTTTTCATTTTCCAGTTGGCTTGACATTAAACCTCGTCAGTAGAGGGCAGAGGAGGCACACAGCTGGAAAGGGAGTTGCCGTCCTGGTTCTGGAGTATTCCCTGGCTCAGCAGACTATTGCAGCAAGACTAGCTGTCTTTGCCACTACCCCTGAGCACAGGAGGCTTCCTTAACATCCCCTGCCTCAGCTACCCTGTAGGGCACAGCAACCAGCAGCAGCCAGGGNGGAAGCAGAAACCCTCTGGTGTTGTCAAGGCCAAGAGTCTTCAAGCGTTTGGTCTATAGGCAGTTTTCTGTGTTCTTCTAGACAGTGGACTTCCGGCAAGGACAGAGTCCAGAAAATTCCACCCACATGACATCACAGCAACCTTTCTGATTGTAGCCATAAGACACTGTCTCTGGGAGGTCCTGGGCCATTCTCTGTGTGTTCCCTGGTTCCAAGGTGGTGACTGCTCCTCATCTGGGCTGTGTTTTTCTTTTGAAGTCTTCTCTTTGCTCTTATTAGGCAAGCTCTCATTTCACCAATCCATAGTTGAAGTGAGTTAATGTCATTCTCTTCACTAAATGTCCCCATTCAGATTCCATTGTGCTTTCTGTGTCCTGCTGTGCACACACTCCTATACCTAGACAGATGTGCAGACAGAGCTCCATGCAGCTGTGGCCAGAAGGCTGGGGGGATACTCAGGTGCTCAGTGAATTGGCAAAGTTCATCTGTATCCACCTCCAAACAGCTGCATGACCTTGGGCCTGTCACNGTCCCCTTCTTCCTGTGTAAACAGCAAAGGCTGCCAGGGCTACTTTGAAGGTGACTGGGAATCAGCAAGTGTTAATTATTTATTTGTGTGTTTATGGGAAGTTGCAGAAAGGTCTATCCCAAACAGAGGGAGTACTGGTAAAGAAGAGGCCTCTCCAGTCCAGTGTGGTAAACTGATGAGGCTACGGGGTTAGTGGCAGGAGCATGAGGGACTCACAGGCAGCTTCATGACATGGAAGTCACCTGGGCAATTTTCAGACAGTTGTAAAACTGAAAAGTCCCTCCTGTAGCAGGGACAACCCATCAGGAAAAGCTATAGAACCAGAGTCCCACACCAGGTAGTTGCTTAGGTCTTATGCAACCTTGAAAAGGGGAGGGAGTTGATGAGGATCTGGGAGACTTCTCCCTCCCTCCACGAGGGAGTGTCAACATACCCCATCTGTGTAGGCAACAACAGCTGCTCTCATTCAAGATGGTGACTGTC
>LZPO01110309.1:631920-644914 GCA_001675575.1 Neotoma lepida
CACACACACACACACACACACATGCATGCACGTGTGCACACATACATTCATGCACACACATACAGATGTGTGTATACATATGCACACACACATGCATGCACATGTACACACATCCATATATAAATACACATGCACACTACACACACCACACACACACACACAGACAGTTTAAAAGAACTGTCCTTGCAGTTGAAAGTACAGAACAAGAAGGCAGAATCCAGCTGGCTGTCTATTCTGTGTGGCTGTGGGNGAACAACTTGCCAATGTCACCCCTCTGCCCTTGATTTTCTCCATCTGTAAGCTGGGATGATATATGTTTGATCACATGGCTGTGCAGGCTCCATCTAAATGCTATCAAGAATGTTAACAGCAGTAAACGCCATCTGAGAGCCACCCCTGTCACCTTCACTAAGGTGGCCATGGTACCCTCAGCACAGCCAGCCATTGTCATGTTTAACCTGTTAGGTCCAAAGCAGGCCCCCCAAATAAACCTAAACTCAGCACCCCTCAGCAATCTCATAAGGTGGATTTCTGTTTACCAGGAAAGCCACCACTTCTCTCAGCCACCCCCAGGGGTCAACTACTTGGGGCAAGGGCATCTAGTTCCTGGTTAACCCAAACAGCCTGCAGCAGATCAAAGTCACCATGTTAGCTGCTGTGTTGTTCCGGTCTGTGCGCCTCCTCCCACCGCTACCTTCCCTGTTCTTTCTATCCATAGAGTGGTGTAGGGCAGAGATTTTACTGTGCCATGCTTACATAGCCTTCCCAACAGCCCTGGGTGACAGACGCCACTGTCCCCTACCGTGTGGAGGAAGAAACCAAGGCTAAAGAGCCTGAGAGCAAGAAAGAGGCACAATGGAGACAGAGAGAAAAGCATCCCTGGGTCTTGCTCCATTCACTGTGACTTTGGAAGAAGATTCTCTGTGTTGAGCGTCTCCCTGGAAGAGCACAGCTCTGAGAAGCCTGGTGGGCTCAGGCCAGGGGCAAGCTTTTCATTAGGGCAATGGGAACCACCTGACTTACGGCTTTGTTGTTCCTAACATGAGTGCTGCCATATACTTTTCATCTTCTCTACTTATGATCTGTGTCACTGGTACGGTGCCACCTCCCTTACAGCAGGCACTCTGCCCTGTCCCTCTGGGTTCCATGTAGCAGGACCTCAGTAGCATCTCTCATTGAAGTGGCTGCACTCTGAGCCTCAGTTTCCCTCGCTGGTCACGATAGGATGACATTCCCTTGCCACTGCTGTGGGTCACAGTGAACTCTCATCTGCTGGTCCCCAGAACAGAGTGACCTAGGCAAGAGAATGCTCTGCTCCAAGGACTCGACTCACAAACAGACTTTGTGTGTCTCCTTCCTCATCTGCTGCTGTAATAAAGCTCTCTGCGGTCGTGCTTTATTTTATCGGGCCATATGAGGATTGTCTGAGTGTCTCAGGAAGTTACCAGGGAACTTCCCAAAGGGACAGAGAGGCAGAACCAAACTCCAGGATGCCCCCGATCTTTGTTCCTCACTCTAGTGACAGCAGCTGTGACCAACCCCATTTGGAATGTTTGGGCTTCTCAGGTACCCACAGTCCTCCACTCTCCTGCAAGGCAGGTGACATCCCTGCATTAGGAATTAGAACACATCACCGAGCTGAGGCCCAAGCCGGGATCCATCTGACTCTGAAACCTGTGGTTCTTTTGCTCCCCANATTCCTAGAAGCTTNCAGTACCTTCACTGTCAACCATTCCTGGGCAGATGTCAGTTTAAGTGTGAAAGAGTCTGCCCTGGTCTCACTGTGAACAATAGTGTTATCAAGTTCACAGGCACAGAACTAACCCACCATGATGCCTCCACCTGTTTTCCGTGCAGAGATGGTGTCTGTGCTCCTGTCTACCACTAGGGTGGGCTCTGTCCTCTCTGCGACTGGCCTCTTCCATCTGCCCGATGTCTGCACCATAAGAGTAGTCATGCTGAGGAGGTGGATGATGGCCAGCGAAGTGGTGAGGAGGGGGACTCTGGTGAGGGGACATGGCTTTTCACCCCTCCAGAGGGCACTGAGCTAGGTGTGGCCTCCAGCTTTAGAGATAAAATGGACTGAGTGGATTACATGTACTTGAGGAGTCAGGAAGCAAGCCCAGGATCACAGCCTCACGCTGACACCATATTATCCGTGTGATGGGCAGCTAAGATGGCTTCGGGGTGTTGTCAAGAGACCTGGGTCCTCCAGATCCTGAAGGTGCATCCTGGGACACTTGGGCATGTCTCTGGCTCCTTTGGCACTGACTTCTTGTTGATATGGTCATGACAGGGTCAGTATAGAGGCTCATGTCCTCTGCTTGTAACCCTGGCCTCATTCAGCCCCAGTTCTGTTTGTCATGCCCGTGTTCCTGATTCTCTGTTCATAGTTAGAAGCACAGCCCACAGCAAGCAGGACAGGGCTTACACAGGCATAAGAAGGGAGTGACAGTCCAAGGTGTGTCAGAGGACACAGTAGTGTGGCAAGGGCAGAGAACATGTGAGCAGTGTATGTTCACCAAACCATGGCTGTTCCAGGGCAATCTGAGGTAACNCTAAAACACACAGCAANCAGTGAGACCATAGTGACCTAAACCAAACTGAACACCTACTGTATACCAAAGAGTACTATAGAGCCAGGTGAATCTGGACTTCAGTCCAGATGGTGACAGGCCGGCCTTGATCTAAGCTTAGTTGTGATGATCTAAGATGAGTTGTGATGTCCTGGGAATCTGGGGACCACCCTTGTCTCATATGAGTCCCATATGGGNAGTGCCTTGTTTGAGATGTAGAAGTCCCCCAGGTTTGGAGTCCCCAGACTTAAGCTCTGTCCCCAGCCACCTGCCTCTGAGGTGTCACAAGAGGACTCCAGAGGCAGATTCCAACCATCCCTCAATCCCAAACCACGTGACAAATTGTCTCATGTGGGCATTAATTATACTTCCTGGAGGTTAATTTGTAAAGAGAAAGTGGAAGTGTGTTATTTAACAGCGATTATTAAAACCATGCTGGGGGCTTGCTGTATAATAGGTAATTATCTGCAAACATAATTGGGAAAACAATGTCGTCGGTTCTGTTTAGTCCTTCCCACAGATCCAGGGCTAATCCTGCTGAGCAGCTGGTGTTGGTGAAATAGTATTCTTATTGAATCCAAAATGAGGCCACGAGTGCTTCTGTGACACTTCTCCAAGACAGAGACACTTCATTTTGGCTTCTGGGGCTTTGTTACCCTTCAGTTTATCTTCCCCTCATGTCCCCTGGGGACACCTTCACCTTTGTGTCTGTATATCCAAGTGTCTTCCTATTTCTTCCTGTGTCCTTTTTTTTAAAATCTGAGCTTCCACCTGCTTCTTGTGCATACTTGCCTATTCCATTCGGTCATTTTTCTTTTCTTTAAAAAATAATTTATTATTATTTTATGTGGATTGGTGTTTTGCCTGCAGGTATGTCCATGCGAGGGAGCCTCTAGAACTGGAGTTACAGACAGGTGTAAGCTGCCACTTGGGAGCTGGGACTTGAACCTGGGTCCTTCTGGAAGAGCAGCCAGTGCTCCCAGCTGCTGAGCCATCTCTCCAGCTCCCCCTCTCCCAATGTGGTCATTTTTCATAGGTCCCCAGCTCTTAATGTCTTCTCTTTCTTCACTTCTTAGTTCACCTGCTTCTACCATCTCCTGCCCTGTCACTCATCCTCCGTTCCACTCTCCNTGAGTGTGCTCCCAGCAGGGCTCCCTGGTGATTCAGGTTCATTCTTTCAGTCTGCATTTTATTCATTCTGTCTTTTATTCATTCACTCACTCTCTCCTGGGCTCCAGCACTCATTGTTTCCTTTGTGTGCGCATTCTCTGCTTTTGTCCGTTTGCTTATGAGACGTATTTGTTACTTTTCTGTTGCTGTTGTTAAAATGCCATAACCAAGGCATCTTAAAGAGTTTACTCGGGCTTCTGGTTTGATAGGGCTAAGAACTCATGGTATGAGACAGCAAGCAGCAGACATGTTGGTAGGAACAAGTGCTGAGAACTTACATTTTAACCACAACCATGAAGCAGAGAGGGCAAACTGAAAGTGGTGAAAGGTTTTAATCTACCCACCCTCCCAAACCCAAACAGTGTTACCAACTAGGAACCAAGTGTTCGAATCCCCCAGTCTACAGGGGACATTTCTCATTCATTAGGCGCTATTCAGTTCACACACATGTGTGATGTATTCCTAATTTCGCTGGGTCCCTTTACAGTCATGGTGGTAAATACCTGAGATGGTGAACTTATAAAGGAAAAAGCTGGTGTGATGGCTCTGTGAGCAAAGGAGCCTGCCAGCATGCCTAATGACCTTAGGTTGATCCTCAGAATCCACACGACAGCCGGAGAGAACCNACTGAAAATTGTCCTCTGACCTCCACACACACTCTGTGATGCACACACCATACCACGCACACTTCCAGTAAATTACTAAATGTTGGGGACAGTTGTGAAGTTTGCAGTTCATGGTTAAGTAGCCCCGTGCTTTTAGGTCTTTAAGGACATGCTCATAGTTCCCAAAGACCTCCCACCAGGCCATACTTCTTTCTCTTTCCTTCCTTTCTTCTCTCCTTCCTCCCCTCTCTCCTTCATCTCCCTCCTTCCCTCCCTAGCCCCACAGGGTCTTGGTATGTAGCCCCTGCTTGCCTGTAATTCAGGATCCTCTTGTTCCATTTCCTGAGTTCCAGGATTACAAGTGTTTGCCAGCATGCTTGCCCACAGACCCTGTGTTTGAACAGTTCCACTGCCTCCGGATAGTGCTACTCTGGGGACCAGGCCTTTAATAGACAAGTTCTTGTTGGTGGCATGTGTTCACCTGTGTGGAGACAGCCATTTATGTCACATTTGGCTCTGGATGAGACAGTTTAGCTACTGTGCATGGCACTGCTGCTAGTGTTCTCTGGGGCAGCAGGTAGATTCGTTAGCNGAACATGGATCTGGGGGCAGTTGCTGGATACACACTATTCAATGTGCCCAGAGACTGGCTTCTGAGTCACCTCACTCCCCACAACCTCTCTTCACTCTCTTGCTCTATCTCAGGTCCCTGAATCATCCCTTCACCAAAGCTTCAGGCAGATCTCACTTCTTCAGGTCCTTCTATAGTCTTCGCCTAGCCTTGGTTCTATCTGTCTGTCTTGGAGACATCTCCTTGAGTCACTCTGGCAATGACCTCTGGGCATGGTCTAGCCTAGGCACCTGGCCCTATGGCTATCTGTAGCCTGGTTCTTCTGGGGAAAGTATATGACCCAGGACACAACACCCAGAGTGATGGCAAGTGAGGGTTAACGGAAATGGGATGTTTGTACCCCAAT
Source organism: Neotoma lepida (assembly GCA_001675575.1). Taxonomy (NCBI): domain Eukaryota; kingdom Metazoa; phylum Chordata; class Mammalia; order Rodentia; family Cricetidae; genus Neotoma; species Neotoma lepida. The sequence continues at coordinate 637,249 of LZPO01110309.1, forward strand.
TCTTAGTGGCTACTAATAGGAAGTCATAGCCAGGGATACTTATTCCTTGGCCCTCTGACTGTCCCATGGGAGATCAGCATCACCCAGAAGGCTCTGGATGGGCATTGCTTGGTCAGCTGGTCCTTACTGGCTTGACCTGTATTGAGGGGAGGGCTGGGCTGGGCGAAATATCAGGGTATCTGCACAACTGAAATGGGGGGCAACACAGCGTCCTGGAGGGCACACCTGGTAGATGAATAGTGATGTAGTCATGAAGGGCACATCTGGTAGATGAATAGTGANGTACAGCACCTAGGGAGCCACTCTGGAAAGGAGCCAGCTTTGATGGAGGTGCTTAATTTCCCAGCTTGTGACTAATGAGGCTCCATCAAGGTGTCCATCACAATGACTGAGGAGGCTGAGGACAAGTGATGAGCTCAGCTCCAAATACGCTGAGTTCGGGATACACTGAGCTTGANTCACCGGCACTGTGTCTACAAAGAGACACATGGTGGTAGCAAAGGCTGAGGACAGATAGGAAGAGCCTCGGGGGTTGCAGAGGATGGATCTTACGTCTGCTTGCCTCACTGAGAGCCACAAACACGCTGATCAGCTTCTTATTCCTTTTCTGTCCGTGGTGGCACATTCCTGCCCTGCACAGAGAAGCAGGAAACAGTGAAGTCACAAGGAAATGGTGTGTATGTCAGTAGTCAAAATGCTTCCTTCTGGGTTGGTATGGGCCTTCTAACACAGCCAAGGTGAACTTCCCTATCTCCACTAAGCACCTGTAGTGTGGACTGAAGTCTTAGGGACAATCCAATCAGGCTGAGATGGCTGAGCATGAGTGGATCTGCAGGTTGGTTCTGAAGCAGTACATGGTCCTGTCCCTTGTTCCTTGTTGGCGTGTGGTCCAGGGGCCACGTGCTGAGGGTAGATCCAGGCCTTTCTGTCATAAACTCTGATCCCAGGGCTGGAGGGCATTGGCAGTGATGCTTCTGGCAGCTGACTGCCCAGNTATCAGCTCTGAAAGCTTTGCCTCTCACCAGTCCCTACTGAGACCTTGGGGAGGAGTGGAAAACTCCCTGTGGTCTTGGTCCCAGCCAGCTTCCCCAACTAAATGCCTCCAAGTACAAAGCCAAGATGATCATCCCATCATGCAATTCTGTGTTCCCTTTGGATCCTCCCAGAGAGTCAGTAGCTTTTGCAAATGACCCATGAAGGAGATATCAACTCTTCACAGGGACCCGCCCACATTCTGTGGAGCCAGCCCCAGGCTTCTCTGTTGCACAAATCCTAATTGGTCTTAATGAAAACCCGGAGCAGATATTGGGGTAAATGCTGAAAGATCAGAGAGACAAAGGAACAAGCCACAGCCACTTCTCACCTCACCAACTCCACTAATCCTCTGACTGAATGCCTCTGAGTCCTCAGCCAAAGGCTCTCTAGTTCCTGTCTCTTCACACCTTATATGCCCAGGCATTTCACTTCCTATCTCAAACTTCCTAGTGCTGGGATTAATGGCATGTGTACTTCCCAAATACTGGGGTTAAAGGTGTGTGCCACCACAGCCTGGCTCTGTTTCTCTCCTAGACTGGATCAATCTCAGTAGCCCGTGTGGCCTTGAATTCACAGAGATCCAGACGGATCTCTGCCTCCTGAGTGCTAGGATTAAAGGAGTGTGCAGCCACTCTCTGACCTCTATGTTTAACTCTGTGGCTGGCTCTGTCCTCTGATCTTCAGGCAAATTTTATTAGAGTACAACAAAATATCACCACATTCCTCAGCTTCAAGGACTCAGGAGGACCAAGGGCCCTTGCATTGAGACAGAACATGAGTCCAGGGCTAGCATGTAAGCCTAGGCCTGGCAGGTGGCCTCTGATAGGACTTGTCACCTCTCTAAGCTTTAGATTCAGTGATGGTGATAGTTGTCTCCAGGGTCTTGGAAAGAATGACATGGGATGTTTGTGTCTTAGATACCTGAACACCCAACAAAGGCAACTTAAGAAAGGAAGGGTTCATTTTGGCTCTGAGTTTGGAAGTATANTCTACCATGGAGAGTTAGGTGTGGTAGTATGAATGGCTCCAGCTGTGGGCAGGGATGTGAGGTGGTTGGTCACATCCTGTCCATCCTCAGGAGGCAGGGAGAGGAATGCTGGTGCTCTCTTGGCTCCCCCACCCCCTTTTTTATCCACTCTAGGACCCCAGACCATTGGTTGATGCTGCCCACACTCAGGGGGAGTCTTCCCTCCTCAGTTCATCCTCTCAAGAAGTGTGTCTCCTAGGTGTCTCTAAATCCCATCAAAATGACAATAAAGGGCTGGCAATATGACTGAATGTCAGGCATGGCAGCAGGTGGCTTTACCCATTCANTTATATTCCAGCTCTTTGTTGTCATTTTGATGGGGTTTAGAGGACAACCCAAGTTCAATTCCTGGGACTTAGATGGTAGAACAAGAGAACGGACTCCTGAAAGTTGTCTTGTGACTTTCGCAGTGTGCAGTGGCACCCATGGGTGCCCACATACATACACACACAAANGAAGTAAATATAATATTTTTAAGAAGTTGACAGGAAAGATGAACCATTGAAGGTGGCGAAAAGGTTCAGCTCCTACTTGTCCTAGAGGCCATGGTCAACTGCCACTGTGGGGTGACAGGGGTTGCTGGTCCTCATTCTCATTTCTTTAATAATCTCAAACTCATGACCCACTCAGGTGTGGTAGAACTGACCCCTACCCACGCAGCATCTCCCAGCATTCCTGCCTCACCCACACTGCTTCCCAGCCCCCTGCACAGCTTACCAAGACAGGAATCCCTTGCAGCTACAGACACAAAGATCAAAGGCCAGCAGGCAGGAGACCGATCCCACAGCTGGAGGCTAATTGGCCCTGAGGACCCTTTTCTGTTTATTATCTCATTAGAATTACCTCTGTGGTGATATTTTATTTGTCCTCCCTAATAAAATTTATCTGAGGGTCAGAGGAAAAACNGGGCTGCCAGCCACTAATAGAAAAACAATAGCCATGCAAGTTAGCACACGCCCTTAATCCATTTGGTTCTCTGTGACTCCAAGGTCACATGGGGAACTAGCAGTAGGAGGTGGTGGCACACGCCTTTAATCCCAGCATCAACCTTAGAGTTCTGAAGATCCATGCAGACAAGACAGGAAGTGATGTAGCTTGGGAGGATGGGAAATTAGTTAGCAGATGGACAGGTATAAAAGCCAGGTTAGACCGGAAGGCTCACTCTTTCCTCCGGTTCAATCCTGGGAAGTAGAGGCAGCGTTGGTGAGTGGTGGCTTGCTCCTAATTCCTCTGANCTCTGTCAGATTTTCACCCTTATTTCTTGTTCCGTGTGTTTATTAATAAGACTGGTTAGAAGTTCATCTTACATACCTCCATGGTAATTATCAAAGCCGTATTTTAAAAAATCTGAAGTGGCTTTCCGTCTCCCTGGCTGGTGCTCTGTCCCTTGAGTCAGCACGGTGTTACCAATCTGCCTGGCAGACTCTCCAGTGAAGGTGTTAAACAAGAGGTCAATTTGAGAAAACTCAAGCTGTTTAGTTTTCCTCTTCACCTTTTGTACNTAGCTTTAGCCATTAAAAAAGCTTCTGAAGGTTACCTTACCCTTAAGAAAGTGTGTGTGACTGAAGCTCTGCCTGAGCCTGTAAAATGTCTCTCCCCAGTGCAGGCGTTTCTTCCATGACAGGCTTCAGCCTGAGGTCTCATCCCCTGCTGGGACTCCCCTGCACACTCCTTCCCCCACCCATAAGGCTTGAACTCAGGCCAGGTCAGGCAGTGAGGAATTTGGGGTTTGGGTTTCCTAGCACCTTCTCTATAGAGATTGTCACCACACCCTGTGCTCTGTTGGGCACTAGGCTCTGAAGCAGGTGCATCCTGAATTCATCCTGCCCTGTCCTTCATCATTATTGCTGGGGAGAAAGGCTGCCTAGTCCCCTCATTCTCGTCTAACCCCACTAGCCCATTATGGTCTCTTCTTACTACGCCACAGGAGAAAGGTACCTCTTCATTCCTGGATCACACTCTCCATGGCTACCATCTTCCCCAGACTAAAGCTAAAATCCTTCTCTGGCCTCTCAGACCCTGTGACCTGCAGCCTCATCTCCCTTCTCTCCTTTTCTCATCTCTGGACACATAGGCTTCCCCGATGACGTTATAGCAAGCCAGGCACACTCCCACACTGTGGCTTCTTTGGCTGGAGTCTCTCCTCCTCCACAGGGACTCATGGCTCACAGCCGCTGCCCTGCAGGACCACCCTCACGTGACAAACTGTACTGATCACCTGCCCAGTCCCCCTAGACCTGCCCCTCTCTGCCTGACTTCCCAGCCCCCGAAAACCCACATGCTTCATTTTCTTGGTTGCTCCTCTGGGCATGCGCATCCTGTGTGAGTCTCTGTTCTCTGCCAAACACTCAATCCCTCTGACGTTAAGACACTAATAGTTGTCTGTGAAGTGATGAAAGACTTACTTATATCCTGTGCGAGAGGGATCAGAGACATTTAGAGAAAAGCCAAGGAAACAGACAAGCAACATAAGATCAAATAGTGATGGGTGTTGTGAAGAAAACAGGCAAGAGTTTGTGATGAGCCTGGAGGCAGCCCCCTGAAGGACATATTAGACAGATCAGCCACAGACACAGGGAACAAGTGATCTTCCCGAGTGCTGGCAGGAGGTGAGCTGTGGGCTGGGAGTTGTGAGCTGTGAGGCTGAGGCTGTGGCTATGGCTATGGGCTGTGAGCCAGGGGCTGTGGCAAGGTCTTGAGGTCACAGAAGTGTGCCCACCTCTGGGAGCTCCTCACAACACCTGAAATGAAGTGCCTCAAGCCTTTTGTCTGCCGGATATGGTCCTTACTCCAGAGTCCCTTCCCCAGGAGGTAAAGTGTAACCAGAGGTGGAGCTTTTCTGTCCCGNTCACCTGGTCCCAAATAAACACAGAGAAGCTCATATTAATTATAAATGTTTGGCCAAAGGCTCAGGCTAGCTCTTACACTTAAATTAACCCATATTTCTTACCTATGCTTTGCCACGTGGTTTGTGACTTACTGGTTAGCTGACATCTTGTTCCGTGGGTGGCTGGATCATGTCTGTCCAGACTTTGCCCTTCTTCATTTCTGTCTTCAGTTTGAATGTTCTGCCTAACCTTATTCTGCCTGGCTATTGGCCAAAACAACTTTATTTATCAACCAATGAGAGCAACACATATTCACANCTTACAGAAAGACCATCCCACAGCAGTTGAAAGGTATTTGTGTTCCAAATGGAGTCACATTTCTTCATCCTATACCTGAGGTGGCCTGTCACAGGGCCTGGTACACAGCAGAGTTCTCTGAATGGTATGTTGTTCCTACAGAGGCAAGGGTGCACAGCAGCTATGAACATAGAGGAACGCCCAGTGAAGAGAGCCCTGGAAATAACTCAATTATAACAAGAAGAAACCGAGGCTCAGAGTGGGGCAGGGCCTTGCCTGGGGTTACCAAGTAAGTCATGGCTCGACCTGAGACTTGAGCCCAGACTTCCAGGGGACTAATGCTGCTGGTGAAGGCTGGAGAGACCTCAGAAGCAGAGCCCCAACTGAGACCTCTACCCCTGCTCGGAGGTCAGAGTCAAGACAAAGTAAGGAGATGGGAGAGAATTTGTGACTGGGCAAAGGNGTTGAACCACAGTCCCTGGAGCTGCCNCCATGGACTTCTCCCAGAAGTCAGGCTGCTCCCTACTGTAGTATGTCTCTTAAGGCAAAGAACAAACAGGCACCTGCTGTGATTCCAACCTTGGGCAGGATAAGCAAGCCTAGCTCTTCCCTCCTAACTTAATTATGGTCCTACCTTTTATGTGCCTCAAGATGCCCCCTTGGCTCCATGGCCAGGCCAGGCTAGATGTCACAGTATGAAGCCTGCACACCCCTGGAAATGTCAGCAACCCCTCTTGTCTAGGGNATTTGAAGGTCCTATCCTCATCCCCCTCCATCATGCATCATGCTGTACATGGTGNCTACCGCCCCTAACGAAGCTCTTCTCAGAACTGAAAGTCTGCTCTCTCACTTCAGGGTCTCATCTCCTAATTAGGCCCCTCTGAATGTTAATTTGTGTCAGCTCTTTTTCACAAGCCTACTACTCTTCACTTTAGTTAATTTCTAAGCCCAAGGGAGGGTCTGGTGGTTTGAAAGAGAATAGCCCTCTCTACCCCCCCATCTCCCACCCCCCACCCCATAGGCTCTTGTTTGAATGTTTGGTCCGCAGTTGGTGGAACTGTTTGGGAAGGAATAGGTGTGACCTTATTGGAGGAGGTGTGTCACTGGGGGTGTGCTTTGGGGTTTCACGAGATTTGTGTGATTCCCAGGCTATTGCTCCAGGACCATGTCTGCCTGCTGCCATGCTTTACATCATGATGAACTTGAACTCTAACCCTCTGAAACTGTAATCCCCAAATTAAACTCCCTATTTTATAAATTACTTTGACCATAGTGTTTTATCACAGGGATAGAAAAGTGACTAAGACAGAATATAGGCTTCTCAAGANAGAGCTNCAATGCCAGGTTCTGGACAGCTCAATGGATGGACAAATACTAATGAATGGAGTGGAGGCTTATTCATGAGTAAGGAATGGGTCAAGGTTTTTCCCAGAATAGAGTCTGTTCTTCCTGTGTCTGTCTATGGNGTTCTCAAATGCAAGGTGGTATCAATGTGTGAAGGGAACTGGTGTTTTTGCAAGGATGGNCATACAGAGTTCTGTTGTGTAACATGGAGATATGTCCGTTTCATTCAGTCAGGTTGATCTTCATTGGTTTGGGGTGGTCTTCNTGCCCTTGCTCTTTGANTGGTGTTGGGATTTGAGTGTGAGNTGCCTCGTATAGACTCATGGGTTTACACACTTGATCCCCAGCTTGTGGTGCTGTTTGGGAACCTATAGTGAGTGTAGCCTTGCTGGAGGGAGTAGTCACTAGAGGCAGGCTTTGAGGTCTTATTAATTATTTAAAAATATTTGTATTTTAGTTTGTAATTGTGTGTATATGTATAAGTCTGTGTGTGGGTTGATGCACATGAATGCAATGCCCACAGCAACCAGAAGAGGGCATTGGATCCCCTGGAACTTGAGGTACCAATGGTCTTTGAATTAACCAAACTCAGGTCCTCGGCAAAAGCAGCACATGCTCTTAATCCCTGAGCCATCTCTCCAGCCCAGTGTTGAGGTTTTGTATCTTGCCCTGTTCTCTCTAGCTTTCCTGAGTGTGGATTCAATTAGATGAGGCAGCCTCCTACTCCTGCCTTCGTCTATGCCTTCTCTGCCTGTTTAAGTCTTTCCGGCCATGATGAACTCTATCTCTCTGAAGCTGGAAGCCAAAATAAACCTTTCTCCATTAAGTTGTTTTTGCCAGGGTATTTTATTACAGAAACAGAAAAGAAACCGATAGAAGCCGTCACGTGTCCTGGTTGGCTCTCTCTCAGCTAGCTGCATCAGCCCAGAGCAAGCACGTTTGTCTCTTCTTTGTCTGTGTTTATCCATCACATCTCAGGACCACCCTGCTGAGGAGGTTCCCTGGGGATCCTGGCTCCTCTAACAGGAATTCATATGATCTAGAAAGGTAAGGCATCTGGGAGTGCTGATTGCAAATGACATTAGAACAAAACGAGGCTTTGCTCCTAAGTTAATTTCCCTCAGACTGAAAGACA
>LZPO01110309.1:661910-679056 GCA_001675575.1 Neotoma lepida
AGTGGTTTTAGAGAAAGATCCAGTCTCCTCTGGAGCAAAGCCATAGCCTAAGCACTTGGGCAACTGTTGCCTCCTAGGCTCCAGGCACTCTGGCCTCTGTTCTCTTTGGTCCTGTAGGTCTGCTCTGCCCAAGGGCCTTTGTGCCTGGCCTTCCCTTCTTCAGCTTTGCTTAGTCCTTCTCAAGACACATCCTCACTAGTGTCACTCCTAGGGCACCTCTAGTTCCACTCTGTCCCCCACCCCCACACCTGCTGTCTCCTATCACACCCTGCCATTGACTTCACCGTCAGTGGGACTCTGATAATCTACAGATGACCCATCAATTCAGTCCTTTCTCTCTTGTTTGCCCAGAGCACCTGACTCAGCTCCTGGCACAGAGCAGATGGTTGCAGGAGGCCACTGTCATGACTCCTATGGGGTGACCAAGCTGTGGAGAGCAGATTGCCCATGTACTGAGTTCTACAGAATCCTGAACCCTACCACACTCCGAAGACAGCTGACATATCTACACAGATAAAGTANGTAGATGGTATGGGAAAAGTGTCCTTTCTAGAATTTTCTGTTTCCAGAAATAAGAAGTGATAGAATAAAATGATATGATCACATTATAATCTCAAAATTAAAGAAATAATTAAAAAATAAGAAATATTCATTGATGTTGCCAGGATACAAGAAAGCCATGGTTAAATATTATCTATCAATAGCTACAAATTCTTCCCTGTAGATGCCAGAGGAACAGAACCCAGTACCCTAACAGTACATCCTATGGGCCCCCATCTTGCAGACAAGGCTCAGCTGAAGAGGCTNAAGGAGTCTTCCCAAGATCCCAAGACTTGGTGCCTTGTGTCAATTCTGAGACATGCAAAAAGTGTCAGTCCTCTCTCCCTTAAGGACAAAGGCATTAGAGTCCTCATTTCCCACCAAATAGGGGGACAGAGACACTCTTGGGCATTTGTCTTTGTGTCTTGGAGTTTTCTACCCATGGTGATTTCCAGAAACTGGCCTTTCTGAGGCTGAGNTGGGGGCATCTGGAACCTAAACAGCTCTTGACACTCCAGATGCTATTATGAGGGTACTGGAGAGNTCTGGATAGGGAGGGGAGANGGCAGCGAGCCTTAGAACTGTGTGTTCNCTTCTAGTGTGGGTACAGCTGCTTCTCTAAGTGTCATGCATGACCTTTGCTTGAGATCCAGCCTCGGGAAGAAGGGTTCTCAGGAGGAAGAGACACCATGGCTTCCAGAAGGCTTTTCCTTCTGTCTTCTCTGGGATCCACAGAAAGACCACTGTGAAGAACCCACAGGTGAGTCCCACAGAGCGATGAGGACAAACTTCGAAACCCATGAAAGTTGTGGGAGGCAGCTTGTGACAGCAAACTCCAGTGACACCAACAGAAAGCTGGGTGGTCACAAGACTGTCCTTTCAAGTTCTGCATGTCCCACAGAACATTCTTCTTCTGAATCCCATGCAGCTTAGGCTAGTCTCAAACTCCTTATGTAGCTGAGGATGACCTTGAACTTGGTCCCCTTGCCTCCAGGTGCTGAGTGTTAGGATTATAGGTGTGTGCTATCTCTCCTGGTTTATGTGACACTGAGGACCAAACTTAGGGCTTCATGTGAACTAAGCAAGCACTCTAACAAATGAATTACATCTCCATCTCTGTTGCTGGTTGTCTTTTATTCTTTTTGAGGGCCTGCCACCCAGATCCCAAATAAATCACTCACAGANGCTAATTCTCAATTATGAGTGCCTGGTCTTAGCTTGGCTTGTTTCTTGCTAGCTTTTCTTAATTTAAATTATCCCGCCTACCTTTTGCCCTGGGCTTTTCCTGTTCTCTTACTTCTGTAAATCTTACCCTTACTCCGTGTCTGGCTGTGTAGCTGGGTCGCTGGCCCCTGGNGTCCTTCTCCTTCTCTGGCTACTTCCTCCTTTTTCTCTCCTCCTAGATTTCTCCTTCTATTTACACTCTNTGCCTGCCAGCCCCACCTATCCTTTCTCCTGCCTTGCTATTGGCCGTTCAGTTCTTTATTAGAACATCAGGTGTTTTAGACAGGCAAAGTATCACAGCTTCACAGAGTTAAACAANTGCAACATAAACAAAAATAATACACCTTAAAATAATATTCTACAACACATTCCCTTGGCATTTCTTTTATAAACACTCACCCTGTGTACTCCTCATACAGCCCTGCTCAGTTTCCATTCTGGGTCTGTCCAGTGTAAAGAGCATCCTCTCTGTGTTAGGGCTGTGTGGGGCAGCAGTCTAGGCACAGTGGTGAGCAGGGATACAGATGACCTGTGTGCAAAGGGGAAGGGAAACTGGCCCATCTACTTTCTCACAGGGGGCTTCTAGAGAATATTTAGCAGCTGCTCTTTGTAGTTCAAATGTAATTGGCCCCCATAAGCTCATAGGGAGTGGCACTATTAGGAGGTGTGGCCTTGTTGGAGGAAGTGTGGCACTCTGGTGGTTGGCATTGAGATCTCTATGCTCAAGCTATGCCCAGTGTCAGTTCACTTCCTGTTGCCTGCAGATCAAGATGTAGAACTCTCAGCTCCTTCTCCAGNACCATGTCTGCCTGCAAGCTGCCATGTCCNACCGTGATGATAATGGACTAAACCTCTGAACTGTAAGCCAGCCCACTTAAATGTTTCCCTGTATAAGAGTTGCTGTGATCACGGTGTNTCTTCACAGCAGTGGAAACCCAAACTAAGACACTGCTGCTAGGCAATAGGCATTGAGAACTGTCTGCACAGTCTGTCTGTTAATCCAGCCAAGAGCTCAGACAGAAAGAAGCATCTCTGATGCCCTGATGGCAGAGGCAGCCAGGGCTCCACTGCAGGCAGAAGTGGTGAAGGGAATANAGAAATTTTGATTTTCTGTCACCACCGCCACCGTGAAGAACCCACAGTGAGGCCCCACAAAGGGATCAGGATAGACTTTGAAACTGATGAAAGTCATGGGAGGCAGCTTGTGACAGTGACACCCAGAGAAGGGGGGATGGAGGGTGTCCTTTCAAGTTCTGCATGCCCTAAGCTGCCCTGCAGCTCAATTTGCCAGCAGATCCCTGGCAGCCACCTGTCCGTGTCATTGATGAGAGNAGGAGGGCAATGTAAGCCACCAGGACAGGACTGCAGTCATGTCTGAATTTTTATCTTATTCTTCATACCTGAAATGAGTTTATTTATTAAAGAAACTANTTAAAATGGGATATGTTTCCCAAGACACAACAACAACAAAGCAGTTTAAAAACAACCAGAGGACCAGCCGCTCATGGGCTGTGGTAGATGAAATGGGGTAATACAAAGCCTGTGGTCCTGATGCTGAGCCTGACATGTGAGGAGCAGCAAGGCTGCAGCATCACTATGGTGGCTGTGTGGTTGTGACTGCTGCTCCCAGCCATCACAAGTCCTCANACCTTTGTTGCTTAGTGACTCTCCTTCTCCATAGCTAGGCTGACTCATCACTGAAGTCAGAACATGCCTTTCCCAATCNGAGAGCAGGACAATGTGCTGGAAGGTCCAGGAAAACCCCAGTGTCATCTGTTTTTACTGGGTTGGTGACTCTGTAGCAGGGACAGAATCATTTGTGGATTGGGGAGCCCTTTCTGCAGGCCTTGTTCNCATTTTATCCAAGAGATAACGGAGNCGAGCAACTGTCCTATGAGTATGCAGCCTTGATCCTTCTCAGTGAGGGCTGTGGGCTCCCTGCTCACCTTGACTTTAGCATCAAGAACTCAAAGGTTTGCTGAGGAAGTNGGGACAATTGGCCTACTTGAGCAGGTCGTCCTTTTCCGGATCGTTACCAACAGATCCATAATGGACCGCACCACCCAGTGCGGCCTCACTTCCCCCGCTCCAGACACAGCCGAGAAAGACCATCAATAATCTTGACAAAATCTAAATAAAAGTGTCTCCGGTAACCGTAGGGGAGGGATGTGTGGGCGCTTCTCGAGAAGTTCATAAATCTGGGGCTGATGGATCACCTGGGCAGGTACTCTGCCACCAGCGTCCTGGCTTAGGACCAGAAGTAGCGTAATTACTGCTCCAGCGGCGGTTATCTGAGCTAGCCAGTCCATTTTTCTCTTTTATTACCATTGCATTTCAGGAAAGTGTCCTCTGCAGACCCCTCTTATCTAAATGTTGGATTTATTTGATGGCTCCACTAAGACTGGGTAGTGGAGCTTGCCCTGCAATAAGAGGGACTCGGTCCCTGAGCCCACCTGTCCAGAGGGCTCTTTCGTGGTGTGATGGGTGGGTAGCTGGATGGCCAACCATTCATAACTGCCAGCCTCATCAGTGTGGTACCATTCATTTTTCTTCCTCTCCTGTTTCCTTGCTCTGTGGACCAGCTGTGCCCAACTCAATGCAGTAGGATGAGGCTGGGGTTGAGCATGATTGTCCTGGATTCTTGAAAGGGACAGGGACAGGAACCAGTATGGTCATCTTTCTCTGTCCAGTCTCAGCATCCTTCTCACTGTGTGTTCTGTTGCAGTCAACAAAACTACAGATTCCAAGGGACCTTTTCCTCCTCTCTCCCTCTCCCTCCCTGCCATGTCTGTATGTACGTCTACACATATGTGTAGGTAGATGCTCTCACCCATGTGTGCTCATGTGGAAACCAGAGGTTGATAATTGGATGTCTTCCTCTAGCACTCTTCACATTATTTTTTGAGACAGGAACTCTCATTGAACNGGTAACTCAGCGATTGACTAGATTGAGTCCCAGGACCCAGCCTCTTGGTGCTGGGATTACTGGCGCATGGTACCATGCTTATGTGTGGTATATGTGTGCACATGGTATATGGGTGGGTTCACCTGCCTGTTTGTGCATGGAGGTCAAAGGAGGATGTCTGGTGTCCTCTATAACCCTGTCCTTTAAGACAGGATCTTTCACTGAACCTGAAGGTAGGTTGGCAGCCAGTAAACCCCAATGTCTTCCCCCACCCATTGTTCTGGGGTTATAGGCATGGGTGCAGCTACACTTGGCTTTTCATATGAGGATTTGAACTCAGGTCCTCATGCTTGCACAGCAAGTACTCCTACTCACTGAGCCGTCCCTCCAGCCCTCATTCTCAGCTAAGCTCCCAAGCTTGTGAGCAAGCATTTTATCCACTGAGGTATCTCTTCAGCACCCCCCACCAAGAGCTCCTTCTGAGTGAATTTACTAGACAACATGATAGGCTGGGCCCAAGCTGTGTATTAGAATCAATAGACTTTTCTGAACAATGTCAGCTTCCATGAGAAACAGACAAGCACGCNACCTGGGTGCTGTTGAGACCCATGACTCAGCACAATAACAGCTGATGAAAGGTTGAACTCTATTACTTTGTCCCACCACAGCTCCGCCATTAACCACCAGGGCCTTCCAGGGAAGGTCTACAGTGTTGGGGACACGATGCTTCCATTTTGTTCTTGTTGCCTTCATTTAGAAGCCTTGTAATCTTTATAAAACACGGCTCAATGCCATGTCCATTTTCCTTCCAATAGGAAGAACCAGAGGACATAGACTGGAAACCACACACTTGATTACTTGCNTGCCATTGTAGACATTAATCATTTACTGCAGGGGAAGCTGGGGAAATGTAGTTTTATTCTGTGCAGTTTAAGTGTGAGGCTTTCTAACTAAAGGAAGAAGTNGATAACTTATGGTGGGGTGCAGACAGGAACTGGTGTGTTGGCCACAGTTGGGTNTATGGGTAAGAAAAGTACTTGGGGGTGAGGGACANAAGTAGAGGTGACTGGGGTTACNTAAGTGCACTCTGTTTTTGTTTAGTTTTCCTGAGTGCCTTGGTCCTCCTCCTTGGGTGACTTTTCTCAACTTCTTTTCTGGTATGTAATTATTTCTTATNTACAGCTAAAAGTACTTTCTGGGGGCTGGAGGGATGGCTCAGTGGTTAAGAGTACTTACTGTTTCTGCAGAGAACCTGTTCCAGCACTTATGTCAGTTAACTCTAGCTCCAGGGGATCTGGCACCCTCTTTTGGCCTCTGTAGGTACTTGCACTCAGCGCGCATGCATGCGTGGGCACACACACACAATTTGAAAAATGAAATAAAAATTTTAAAAGTGTTTTCTGGATCTTCTCACACCTCTGGGAAAATCTGGAGAATTTAGTCACTGGAGGCCACTCTGGGCNAGGTTCTGTGCTGGGTGCTGAGGGTACGGCAGGGAGCAGAGACAGGAATGGGTTCTTCCCACCATGGGACAGCCATGGTGCACATNCACAGGCATGATGACTTTTGCTTCAAGCCAAGATGGAGTCATGGCAGTTAGATGCATCCTTATGCTTGAAAGAACTACCAAAAGCAAAACTAGACAAAACGTATGAAACAAAAATATTAAACAAAANCTCCCAGAACTTTCCAGATACCAGACGTCAGCAGAGGGGAACTTATGATTCTTGGACTACAGGTATGAAGCACAAGCCCCAGGGGTATTCCAGGTATGTGTGCCTAAAAGCGTCTTTATTATCTTTTGTTTTTAAACACCAAACCTACTGTTACCCTTGTGCTTGTCCCTCTGTATGTGACATGTCTTTTCCCTCCTTTGCTCCGAAACCTTTCTCTTAATCACCAGCTTTGAGCAACTCTGCTATGGTGTCAGTATGAGATTTCACCTCCTCCATCTTTTTTTGGGGGGGGTAGTAGATGCTGGGAGTTTATAAAAATTTTTAGAGCCATTTTTGTTTTGTTCTGTTTTATCAAAACTGGCAAAGTTTTGGCCATTCTCTTTTCGAATCATTTCTCTGTCCTGAGAGAATTAATAACCAGCAGGTTTAGCTCTGTTAAAAAGAAATGTTGAGGTCTTTCAGGCAGAAGAGAGATGATACTACNGGCAAATACGATCTCACTGTGGAACAGAGCACTGGAAATGGTAATTAATACCCCATAGTTTCTCTGATTAATTAAATATCTTTAAAGTGTTATTGACTATTTGGAGACCGATAATAGCAAAGTGTTGAGCTGACAACATACTNACAATATGATAACAAAAGTAAAATGGGCAAAAAANGCAGAGAGAAGAGATAAAAGAAACATGTCAGAAAGTTCTTACATGTGAAATGGTAGGAGTCAGTTGTAGTATAAGCCCCTGGGCAACCATGAAGTTANCTATGGACCTATACAAAGAGATGACCAAAAGACAGAAGGAGACAAAGTAGAATACAGATAATAGTAACTCAAACTGAAGGCAGAAAAAGAAGGATCAGTGAACAGAAACAAATGTGACACAGGAAAAACAAGGACCAAGGCTTCCCTAGCTGAGTCTTGTCTTAGTTGAGTTTCTATTACTGAAGTAGACACTATGACCAAAAGCAACTTGAGGAGGAAAGGGTTTATTTCCCTTACACTTCTACATCACCGTCCATCACTGAAGGAAGTCGGGACAGGAACTCAAAGGCAGGAACCTGGAGGTGGGAACACTGATAACTGGCTTGTTTTTCATGTCTTGCTTAGCCTGCTTTATTTTAGCACCCAGGACCACCGGTCCACCTGGGGACTTCCACATCAATCACCAACCAAGAAAATGTACCCCAGGCTTGCCCACAGGACAATCAAGTTGGGACATTTTCTCAGTTTGTCCCCTCTTCCAAAATGACTCTCCCTTGTGTCAAGTTGCCAAAAATCTAACCAGGANGAATATGAACTGCCTCCCACAGGCTCCTGACTTAATTTTTAGCCTAGAGGTGAGCTGTGCTTTTTGGGGAGATTCTGAAAGGTGTGTACTCGCTGGAGGAAGTAGGTCACTGATGTGTGTCCCTGGAGCCTTTAATCTTGGCCCTTCCCTGTGTTCTTTTCCTCTTCTTCTTTGTACCATGAGGTGAAAAACCCTGGAACCAGTCCCACCCCTGTGGTGCTCAGGCANCTGGAACCAAATGACCAGGGCAGACACTCAGAAACCATGAACCAAAATATGACTTTCTCTCTTCTAGTTGTTCTGTCAAGAATTTTGATTACAAACATGGCTAATACAAAGATTATATGTAAAACCTAACTGTGTCTATAATCATGTTAAATGTGGACAATATAATAACAAATGTAGGGGGGTCACAGGGTTTTGGAAAATATAGCTATAAGCTAATCACAGGAACTCCTCCTTAAGTATTAAGACACAGACGGGCAAAGTGGAAAATGATGCAGTATGTTTAGAGTGATTCACACAGCAGGAATGGCTATCTTCAGATCAGGGTTCTACTACCAGGGGTGCAGTGGGGCCTTTCTAGTGACAACTGTCCCCTTGTCAACAGATCATCTAAAAGGAGAGTCTCCAAATAAGAAAACAGAGCTGGATNGAACTGCAAAGATGAATAGACAGACCCACTGTGACCCACAGGCGACTTCCATGTCACCTCACNGTAACTGATGGGGTGAGTAGATGGTAGGGAAGGGGATGGAGATGCCACCCCACCATCAAACAACTGCCTCTAATTGACATTGATGGAGCTCTGTGCAACACTGCAACACAGCGCATACTATATTCACAGGCATCTGGTACTCTTAATAAGTCGGAATATATGAACCAAGTCTCAGTAATTTAAAAGGATCCCAGCCTTTAAAAAAATATGTTGTTTGTTGATAATAAAATAAATCAGAATTCAAAAGCAGAAATAGAGACAGAGAATTGTGAACTGTTTGGACATTGAGTAAATACACTTNTNAACAAGTAAACTTAAAAAAAACATGAATCAAGGAGTAATTAGGAAACTTTCTGAACTGAATGAGAATGGAAAAACAAGTTGAAT
This sequence comes from Neotoma lepida, assembly GCA_001675575.1. Lineage (NCBI taxonomy): Eukaryota > Metazoa > Chordata > Mammalia > Rodentia > Cricetidae > Neotoma > Neotoma lepida. The sequence goes on from LZPO01110309.1 coordinate 670,647, forward strand.
TTACAACCTGCTGCTAAATCAAAACTTGGAATGTGTTTGCATGTCGAATANTCAACATGCAAATGAGAAAGGTCTTAACCGATGGCTTCAACTTATACCCTAGGGGGCTAGAAGAGCGTACGCAGCCCACGATAAATAAGGGAAAGGAGACAGTAAAGATTAGAGCAGAAATTGGTGACACAGGAATAAAAAACAGCATAGAGAGATGAAAATAAAAACCCAGCTACTTGAAATGACGTATAGAGTCACAGAGTGATTAGGGACAAAGAGAGGAGATGGATGTTTTAGAAATGAGAGATGACATCACTGCCAATCACTTCACAGATCTCAAAATAAGTATAAAGGAGCAATGTGAAAAGCTTTATGAGAATAAACCTGACAGCCCAAAGATGGGGGATGGGGGATGCGTGTGTATGTGTGCCATGGCATATGTATGGGGAGGTCAGAGGATGATTTTGGGGATTTCGTTTTGTCCTTCCATCATGAGGGTCCTGGGGCTCAAACTCAGGTCATCAGGCTTGGCGGCAAGCACCTTTACACACTGAGCCATCTCATTGGCCCCAGAAACTAGTTTTTGACTCCACCTATTGCAGTGTGAATATTTTCATCTCCAATCAGTCCCCAGTTGAGATGAGGCACCAGGNTTCTGCCTGAGGACTCTGACAGAATGGACTGAAGATGTTATAAAAGTTCCCAATGGACAGAGCTCACCCCTTCCCCCTCTCGCCTGCCTCAGAAGAATGTAGGCTTTATCCCCTCTGGAGGATGCACTCTAGGTGTCATCTTGGAAACAGAGAGACCAAGCCCTAACCTGCTGATCCCTTGCAGCACAGGAATTAAAAAAAAAAAAAAGGTGGAGACTTCATAACAGGGACTCATGGTGCTCTTGTCTGGGTCCTTAATTCCCTACAAAGATTGATATGGTGACAACTTGGTTTGCAGTCTGTGAGGCTATTGAGAGACTGGGGAACCTTTAAGAAATGGGGTCTACTAGGAGGAAGTGAAGTCATGGGGGGCATGTCCTAGAAGGGAATCTTGGAACCCCAGCTGTGCTTGTGTCTCTTTATTTCCTGGCCACTAAGATGTGGGGCGGCTTTGTGTCACCAGGCATCCCTGCCTTGAGGTGTGGCCCAAAGTGACAGGGTCCAGGGATCACGGATTGAAACCCTCAAGCCAAAAATAACTTCCCTAAAGTTATTTATTTCAAGTATTTTTGCTGCAGTGACAGTAACACATGGGCTACTGGGCTGTCTCTGCCTAATCTGAGTGGCAGTCTTGTNCTCTGCCAAGTCAGGGCTTTGGTTCTTCTGTATTCGCTGTAAGAGGTACATGCCAGGTAGGGAGGCAGGCAATAACTAGCCTCTAAGAGAGACGAGCCTCCTGCTTCACCCCCTCCACTGGGAAAGAGGCTCCACAGTGTGCCATCTGCCTGTACCCACTCAGCCCACTTGAGGTGGAAAGGGAAGCACTGCCCTGGTCTTTGAACCTTGAGTCACTATTCATAGGAAAGCCACTTTGAGGCTGACAGTGTGAAAGGTGAGCACCTCTGAGGAGGTGACATTTGACTGGAACTAACTATAGTTTCTCAGGGTAGACAAAACATCTTAGAGGCAGACCCTCTGGTCCAGNGTCACCTGGAANCTTCCAGAAGTTGAAGTCATGGTTGGTATGTTCCAACACAGCAAACAAGCAGGCATAATGTGCATAGAGCTTGTGTAGGGACCTCTGAGTTGAGGGTTGTGGGCAGAGAGTCCATGACACAGTGAGGCACACAGGCTGGAAGCCTCTGGCCTCAGCCAGCTGGCTGGGAGAGAGTGCCCATGCTGCCAGACATTTGTATTTCTGTGCAAAGTAGACCAACTTGTAATCACTGGAAATCCATCCAGTTTGGGCAAATATTTCAAGCAGAAAAAACAGCAGCAAATCAGAAGGCCTAAAGCCTTGGNACTACAGCCCTGCTCAGCCTAACATCTGCACAGACACATGTGGCCTTTTCTTTGTAGGCCACTTACAAGAAGACAAGCAGGATCTATGGCACCCCCTGACTCCCTCACCTCCTCTTTGCCCCTCACTCTGGTCCCGGCCTCCACCCCCCTTTCCCCATACTCATGTTTATTTTCAGAGCCTCGGGATCCTCTCCACGCCTATGACATTTACTCTTCAGAATGAGAATCTTTTCTATTTCTGGTTCCCAGAGNGAGGCTGCTGGGTGAGATTTTCCCATCCTCCTCCTGCCCTGCAGGAGGAGATGTGCTAGGGCAGGGCATCCACTGTGTCAACCAGTAACTATAAAGCACTTGCTACATGTCAGACCTTTCTTGTGAGCTGAGTTCCATGCACAAGAGAGGCCTGCGGGGTGGATGTTTCCGGCCATGCAGGCCCGGTTGANGTAGATCCTGTCCTCCTCAGCAAGGTGGGGAGGGGTGGACTGGAGAGGGTCAGAGCTTGTCCTCTAGTCTTCAAGAGCCATTGCTGTGTCCTCNGTGTGGCCTTTAGTATACACGGTTATTAGTGGATTAGTGCAGGAGCAGAGCCCAGGGAGACTAAGAGCTTAGGAGGTGAGGCAGGGGATCCAGGCAGAGGGCACAATAAGGGACATGCTGGGCAAGTCGGGATGCAGCAGTGGGGCTGGACAGGGGACTTGAGCCCTGGAGCTGGAGAGGTTGAGTACCAACTTCAAAGCAGGTCTGGCCCATGTATCTACAAGTGACAGAAACCTCAGCTCATCCTGGCTGAGTTCAGAAAGAAATGTAACTCTCATGAAAGGTCAGTCTAGTAGGGACTGATGCAGAAGGAGAAGGACCCTGGTAGAAACTAGACCTGACTAGACCCTGGTCAGACAAATCCCCCTAAACAAGAATCTCACAGCTCCAGGAGGCTGACATATCACCTGGGGCTGTTGTTGACTTAAAACTATTTATTCACTCATTTAAGACAAGGTATTGCTATGTAGCCNAGGCTGTCCTACAACTCACTATCCTACAACTAGCTCAGGATAGTCTTGAACTTGCAATCTTCCTTACCTCAGCCTCTTGAGTGCTGGAATTGTAGACATGAGTTGTCATATCCGGCTTAGTGTTGATGATGATGATAATGGTGCCTCTGTGTGTGCTGTCTCTTATACACATCTAGATGTGTATAAGAGACAGGTGTGTGTGTGTGTGTGTGTGGATGGTACTAGAAGCCTTGAGCTCTCTAGGCAAGTATTCCAGCACGGAACTACAGCCGTAGCTGTGGATGAATTGACCTGGAGGAAGTCGCAACTCAGCCCCCTTCAGCCACCATCTTGCCACCTGCAAGCTCCTCTAGCTGACTCCCAGATCTTAGTCTCATCTTGGTGCCTCCTGGTCCAGGCCCTTTGGACATGCTCCCTGTGTCTAGCATGGTGCCCAACACCTCCCAACACTCAATAAATAAAATGACAGGAGAGGATCATGAAGGAATAGATGTCACTGTCTTGAGTGGGGCAGGGAGAAAGATGACAGGTGTGACCCCGTAACTCCATATGGCAAAACACAGAACCAGGAAGCAGAGAAGGTAGGGGTAAGAATGAGGATAGATGCACCGATGACAAGGACAAGCTGCTGCTGGGCACCACTCANGCCCCCTTCTTCTNTCTGCCCTTCTCTNTGATGCTGTGTCCTTTTGCACAGGGCCCTTCTGAGAATGTCTAGTTCTGATTTCCACAGCCCTAAAGGAGGAGGTTGCAGTGACCAAGTGTGGTCATGTATGCTCAGGTGGCTTCTCTGTAGGGACTTTGGCAACTCAGATGTCTGCACACAGCCTCTGTGTCTGCTGCTTAAGAGGCAGGGGAAGAGAAAGAGAGAAGGCTCCCACTGGGATGCCTGGTTGGCACTAGTGGCTCAGAGAAGCGGGCCTGGTGATGATGGTCAGGGGATCAGCTTGTTTCCTGTTGCTGCCCCTCCTCCCAGAAGCCTCATCACCCTATCATGGATGGGGAGCCCCCCATTTCTGCATGGCATCTGCAACTTCCATGCTCCCCCTTCTTACCCACTTCATGGTAAGTGTCTAAACATCATTCATTCTAGGGTCTCCCTCCCCGTGAGGCCCAGGGAGCCTGTATCAGAAGCCAGGATGACACACGTGGTCTACACGAAGGATAGTGGATAGCTTGCTATAAACAAGCTACTGCCCTTTCCCAGGCCTCAGTTTCCCCCCTCTGGGAAATTCCTGGAGGGCATATCTCTAAGCTCCTTCTCACTGTAGGATTCTATGAATAACCTTTTGAAGGAGCGTTGATTTTTTTTTCTCCTGTCACATGGAGTGTGACATTTTCCATCCCAGGTACTGAGATCACAGTGAGATGTACCTGACTGCTCAGCCCAGAGTCTCCTCAGAAGTGTTCTGGCAGGCAGGCCCCTCTGTGCAGGTGAGTAGGTCTTCTAATTTTGTGGGCATGGTTACTGTTGTCATGGGTGGGGCCCCTGCACTCTTGGGAGGAGCCTCTGCTCTGATGGACAGGGGTGCAGGTATCTGTCTAAAGACTGTCTCTGGCCAGCAAGATAAAGTTGCTTGCCTCCAAGACTGGTGACCTGAATTTGATCCCCAGGACCCATAAAGTGGAAGGAAAGAACCACGTCCCACAAATTGTCCTTTGATCTCCACACATGCTCTGGGACAAGCATGCACCCACTTCCACCCATGCTCATACAAATAGATAGATAGATAGATAGATAGATAGATAGATAGATAGATAGATAGATAGATAGATGTAAGAAATGAAAGCTTTCTGTCTCTCTGCACCCCAACCCTACCCAGGTGCCACTTGCTGCAGTATTCTGGAAGCTTCTCTGGGTATCACTGGGTCAGCTCTTCAGTAGTATATCCCTGCCTTCCCCACTGCCTCACAACCCACAGAAGCACCAAGTCAGGTCCNGAGTGAGCCCTGGAGAATGAGAAGTCTCCTGTCCCCAGCTGCTCACAGCACATTAGAGCCTCCTGTTGCAGAGGCAGAGACTCCACCGGAGCCACTCCAAGGCCACCCCATGCCCTCCTGCCCCATGGCACCCATTCGGGAATGGAAACTGAGGCTCAGAGAGGTCATGACACTGGCCCAGCCAGTCTAAAAAGGGAGAGCAGGATTCAAACCCAGGCCTGTTGGGAATGGGTCCCTACAGATGATTCCTGAACACTGGCTCCTTTANTAGCAGACAAAGCTATGTCTGGGCTGATGCATGTACCTGAATGCATGTAACTGTGGGCCTGAACACATAGTGCCCAGTGCAGGTGGCTATTGATGAGGATGAATGGTGGTAGATCTTTTCACACCCTAGGATCCTGATCAATTGACTTCTATGTACTGGGTCCTCACTGAGGCCCAGCTCACAGACCCATTCAGCTCCCACAGGCATGTCTACTGATGCTGGGAACTGATTGATGAGAGACACCAAGAGACCCATCTTTCCTGAAACCCCAAGAGCCTTTGGAAGGGATTCTTGATCCATAATCCTTGAGATTTGGGTCCCTGGTCCACANTCTAAGAGGCTGTTCCCCAGGATCCTCATTACAGAGCCAGTGATGCTGTGTGCTATTACAATGATGTACATGCNAGGTTCCTTGTTGGGTCACCAGAGGGAGACATGTAGGCACAGGCATGCAGGCCACTGGGCACATTGTGGGGACAGAAAGTCTCTAGGGAGCCAGCAGCACAGGTGCTCAGTCACCCTGCAGGAGCTCAAACTACCCGCCGGCACAAGGACACTGACTTTAGGGTGTGTACCCCTATCCTCCTACAGAGTGCCGGGCAGCAGCTAGCTAAGGCTGAACCCATCTATTGACAGGCCAGGATTCANCACCGGTTCAGTCTCATCGGCCTTGGAGGCTGTTCTTAGCCACTGAGCCTGAGTAACCTGGAGGTACACACTAAGGTGTCTATCCTCAGGGGCTCAGGGTCTGGTGGGAGAGGCGAGTGCACAGGCAGAGACATCTGATGCAGATGAATAAGCTCTGTGGTGGGTGAGTGGGTTTGTACTTCAGCAGCACTGAGGTGAGTGGAGGCTTGAGTCCTGCCACCAGAGGACTTAGCAGACCACAGGACTCTGGGTTAGTTCCACTCNTNGAGGACCCTCTGACTTCCCATCTANACAATGGGTTCACACTGAGATGTTGGGGAATGGGTTCATTCATGCAGTTGAGTGTCTGGCCTGATGCCTGGTGCACAGCAGGTGCTGACTAAGCATCAGCTCTTATTTATGAATCCAGTGAGCAGGTGTTTGGTGAGCGCCCTGCTGTGGGCNTGGCCCTGTTCAGAGAACTGAGAATTCAGTACTNTAGGAAGCCAGGTTCCGTGTCCTTGCCTAATTGTGAACAGAGGCCAGCTCTGAGTGGAGGGTGGGCCTGGCAGGAGCCTCTCTGAGCAGGTGGCNGGTCAGCTGAGAAGGTGCAATAATTAGATACTCACTGTATGTACAGGAAGAGGAAGGAATTTCTGGCTGTGCAGAATCCACTTGGAGGAAGAGGCTTTTGCTGGGAAGAGCCCCCATGGCAGACAGCAGAGACAAGGTGAGAAGTGAGGAGAGGAGAGGGTAGGTGCCACAGGGTGTCCCTCACACTGAAGTTTCTGACTTGTGACATGGACAGTAGGAGAGAGCAAGGATGGGGACAGAATGGCTCCCCTCTGTCCTTGGGCTACTATGTGAACAGAAACATAAAAGGGCAGGCAATGGGGAGAGGAGGAGCCTTGAAGNCNGGGTATAGTGTTTGCATTTGGGTCGAGGACANGGCCACAGGGCTTGAAGCCTGCCAATGTTTCAGCAGGAGGGTATGCTCAGATGCCACAGGGCTCACATCCTGGGAAGACACCAGGTGCAGAGAGGCAGGGAGGGTGATGCTGGCAGGATCTGCAGACAGGACAGCCCAATGACCAGAAACCCAGTCCACACAGTGGAATGTACGGTGCCAGAGAAAGCAGTGACTCCTGAGCTATGCCACAGTGTGGATGGGTCCAAGACAGCCAGGCTCAGCAAAGAAGCCAGATGCAAACACCTCACAGCATGACTCCATCAAACACAGTGTCAAGGCAGGCCAGGTCTATGGTGATGAAAGATGAGGGCTCCCTGAGCCTGGAGGTGGGAACCATCAACGGGGACTGCCCACTCTTGGTGGGGTGATGTGTAGCCTTTCTCTAAGTGGATCGTTGTCAAGGTGTGTGTCTTAGTTACTTTGTATTGCTGTGACTGAACANCACGGCCAAGGCAACTCGTGAAAGAAAGTATTTAATTGGGCTTATGGTTTTAGGGGGTTAGTGTCTATGATGGCAGAGCAAAGACATGGTGGCAGAAACCACTCACATCTTGATTGGTAAGCAGGAGGCAGAGAGACTCAGTGGGAATGGGAGGGGCCTTTTAAAACCTCAAAGCCTGCCCCCAGGGACACACCTCCTCCAACTCCAACAAGGCCACACCTCCTAATCCTTCCCCAGATAGTTCCACCAACTGGGGACCAAGCATTCAAATACACAAGCCTATGGGGGTCATTCTCATTCAAACCACCACAGTGCACAACTGTCAACTTACAACAATTTTTAAACTTCACACTTAATAAATAAATATATTGGCTGGATGGAGTGGTGCACACGTGTATAACACTTGGGAGGAGGAGGCAGGAGGATCAGGAGTTTAAGGTCATCTTAGGCTACACAGTGAGTTTGGTTGTGGCCCAGAGACTGCTCTCTCCTTCCTCAGGCTCCTGTGGGTCCTAGATANGGTGTGTGTGGTGGCTTGAATGAGAATGGTCCCCATATGCTCATATATTTGGATGCTTGGTCCCCAGTTTGTGGAACTGTTTGGGAAGGATTTGGAGGTGTGGCCTTGTTGGAGGAGCTTTGCCACTGGGGGTGGACTTTGAGGCTTCTAAAGCCCACCCCTGGCCCAGTCTCTCTCTCTCTTTCAATCCCTGCCGCCAACTTTCAGATAAGAGGCAAGCTCTCAGCTACTTCTACAACACCAGGCCTGCCTGCCTGCTGCCATGCTTCCCANCCTGATGGTCATGGACTCACCTTCTAAAACTGTAGGCAAGCTCCCGGTTAAATGCTTGCTTTATGAGTTGCCTTGGTCGTGGTGTCTCTTCACAGCAATAGAAAAGTAACTAAGACCATGTGTGAACGCACAGAGCTGGGGAGCCAGACACTGTGGTGCCTCACAGATGGATGCCATAAGGTACAGTGAGTCCCCTTGGAAACAAAGAGTTACACAGACTCAGCCAAAACAGCCAAGGGCGGTGGCTAATGAGCAGGGACGGGGAGGGTGGTGTTTGTGTTGGCAGCAAGCCTGGTGNCAGCCAGTGTTTTACCAAGCATCCTTGAGGGGTTGCTTGGCAGGCTGTCAAGGAGCTTGGTTACCAGTGAGGAAGAATGGAAAGGGGGCACAGATGGGGTGAAGGAAGAGAAGAA
>LZPO01110309.1:688307-707554 GCA_001675575.1 Neotoma lepida
TTTTTTTTCTGTTATAATCGTATTTTCATGTTTCTTTGCACACCCAGTAATTTTTATTAGATACTGAACAATTATGGCTGTGTGTTGTCACTTACTGGATTGTATTATCTTTCTTTAAATAGGGCTGGATTTTGCTTTGAGAAGCAGTTACATGAGTTTGGATCCTTTGGATAATTTGGGGCTTTTCTTCTGAGCTTTTNTATGCCCTGAGATTCAAGGTCATAGTCACTGAAGGTTAGTGCTGCCATGTCTCGCAGTGTCATGCCANGCTGGTCAGGCTGTCCTTCNGCTCAAGCTCCCAGCCCTGAAGGCACTTCCAGAATCCCCCTATGCCTTCTCTTCTGGTAGTTCTTTCCCTGGCCTGAGGTACTTTTTTTCCCTCCAAGTACAGACATTCTTCTGNCAGCTTCTCGACAGGACCCTTCTGGTATTTTTTGAGGCCCCTTTCTCTCTCTTCTCCAATGTCCATCTTCACCATTCTAGCNACTGGGGCCTTCTCAGACCCTGACTTCCCCTCCTGTGTGGATCTCTTGCAGCTCTGCTGTAGCCTAGAAGCNAAGCTCACCNTGTCTCCTCTGTCATTATGCCCCTGCACAGTCATGATCCCATGCCCGGAAACCACCGTTTCTTAGGCTTATTCATTTTTCTAGTTGCAAAGGGCAGAAGGATGAATTCTATCCCCACTGCTTCACCAGGACCACCATGTCAGAGCTCAACTCACATGATTTCCCAGTGGTTTTAACACACACGTGAACATTACAGCTAGGATTCTGATGCCTTCTTTCCTGGTGGAATCTGTCATGGTGCCCTGAGTCCGAGGTTGAGGGAGCCTTAGCGTGAAGAGGTAGCCCAACTGCCTATCCACACAGTAAATGTCTAATTATTGCACCTTCTCAGCTGACCTGCCACCTGCTCAGAGAGGCTCCTGCCAGGCCCACCCTCCACTCAGAGCTGGCCTCTGTTCACAATTAGGCAAGGACACGGAACCTGGCTTCCTACAGTACTGAATTCTCAGTTCTCTGAACAGGGCCAGGCCCACAGCAGGGCGCTCACCAAACACCTGCTCACTGGATTCATAAATAAGAGCTGATGCTTAGTCAGCACCTGCTGTGCACCAGGCATCAGGCCAGACACTCAACTGCATGAATGAACCCATTCCCCAACATCTCAGTGTGAACCCATTGTCTAGATGGGAAGTCAGAGGGTCCTCAAAGAGTGGAACTAACCCAGAGTCCTGTGGTCTGCTAAGTCCTCTGGTGGCAGGACTCAAGCCTCCACTCACCTCAGTGCTGTTGAAGTACAAACCCACTCACCCACCACAGAGCTTATTCATCTGCATCAGATGTCTCTGCCTGTGCACTCGCCTCTCCCACCAGACCCTGAGTCCCTGAGGATAGACACCTTAGTGTGTACCCCCAGGTTACCCTGGCTCAGTGGCTAAGAACAACCTCCAAGGCCNGTGAGACAGAATCGGTGCTGGCCTGTCAATAGATGGATTCAGCCTGAGCTAGCTGCTGCCTGGCACTCTGTAGGACAGTGNTTCTCAACCTTCTAAATGCTGCCACCCTTTAATACAGTTCCTTGTGCTGAGGTGACCCCCAACCATAAAATTATTTTTATTGCTACTTCATAAGTATAATTTTGCTACTGTTATGCATCATAATGTAAATATTTTTTTGGAGATAGAAGGTTGCCAGGGGTTGTGACCCACAGGTTGAGATCCACTTCTGTAGGAGGCATTACACTTTGAGAGCATAGGAAACAGCTGCTTGACATCAGAGGCAGACACATTCGTTCCAGGGCCTGCCTTCGTCCCTGGTGACATTATAGTGCCTGTGACCTAGGACACTAAGAAATGTCACCGATGTTACCACAAGCAGCTATGGCCACCACCCCTGCCAAACCTAGGAACCTTCCATTTGCCAACAGTTCAGCTGAGGCTAGGTCCATGCTGGAACTGGGGTCCCCTAGTACAGCTTCCAGGGGTGAGCTCCTCACTGTGCTTTGCAGGGCAGAGAGTCTGTTTACTCCCTCTAGCTCCAGGCCCCCCTTAAATGAGGCAAAATTACCTTCTAATCTCTGTTATTTCTACTTAATGCTTCTAGAAAAGACCCACTTGACATTTTTAAGAGAAGAAAATATGGGAAAGTTAAGAGCACATGATACCGTGTAGAAAGTGGAGAGCGGAGCATGTCTGTGAGCTTGCGTTTTGTGCTCCGGGACTCCCTGATAGAAATGGAGGCAGATGAGCTGAAGGCAGGCTGACACCTGCTCCTCCCCAAACTGGGGGAACTTCTCTGAGACTCTCACNGTGGGGCGTCGGGCTCACACTTTACCCTTTCACTTCTGGAGCAGCCTGACTCCTTCTGTCCTGTGTCCTGCTTTGACTGCCTGCAGAGCAGAGCCCTCCAGCCTGAAGGAGTGCACCTCCTCCCTTCCTTTTTCCCATAGCATCTCCATCTTCAGGAAGCCAACAGGCAGACNTATGGATACATGATGCTGAGCCTCCGAGTTGAGCAGTGTGTTCTGTCCCATGTGTTTCTTTCCAGAAGCTGGAGTATAAGTTGGTCTATGTCCAGCAGCCTGGGAAGCAAGGGGCCAGGGGTCTGGATACAGAGGGCTGCAGGCCCTCAGACTGGGAGCATCAGTTTCCAAGGACAGGAAGAGGGTGCCTCGGAGCAGATAGGGGCACGCCCAGTTCACTTTTGTGGCATTCATGCCCCAGAGGACTTGAGGGGAGCCTCCCTCCAGCAGCAGACCCTCTATACTCATCTGTGACCCCAGCACTGATCTCCAGACCCCTAACACAGACTCTCAGAAATAACACTCCATCTGTCACATGGGACACCTCAGTGCAGGCCATGGAACAGGTGCTCTTTAATGTAGAGCAGTGACTAATGTGGACTATGACCATCCCTCAAGTAGCATCTCCTAGAAGTGAGTTCACCAAACCAAATGTCCCTCTGTGTACAGGCCTGCTCCACACTGTCCCTGTCAGCTGTGATCACACAAGCAGATGGACTCACAGGAGGAACTGCTGCTTCCTCTGACAGAAAGAGACTGATGAAGGAAAGGAAAGCTGAACTCAATCCACTGATGAGACTCAGTCCCCTCTCTGGCTATTGGGATGGTGACAATATGATTGTCCTTGGGCTGGTCCCCAGGGAAGTGAGCACCTCTCCCGTGAGAACTTGCTCCTGTCTTCTCTCTACAGTTTTTGCTTGGATGACGTTGTCATTCTCCTATACACCTTGGGGATTCCTTACATATTGGATAAAAATTCTTACATTTAAAAATTACATATAAAATTGTGTGTGTGTGTGTGTGTGTGTGTGTGTGTGTGTGTGTGCAAGCACCTGCCAGACACAACAGGGCATGTGTGGATGTCAGAGAGCAATTTTCGAGAGTTGGTTCTCTCCTTCCACCATGTGGGTTCCAGGGATCGAACTCAGATCACCAGGCTTGGCTGCAAGTGCCTTTACCTGCTGAGCTATCTCGTTGGCCCTTTATTGGTTGTATGACAGCAAATAGCTTCTTTCACTGTGTCTTGCTTTTGATCTTTCCTTTTTGTTTCCAGGGATGGAACTCAGAGCCTCACACATGCTAGGAAAGTGCTCTCCCACCAGGAAGCCACGTGTCCTGCCCTGAGTCAATTTGTTACATCCAGGCCTGTGGATGTTTTGTGCATTTTTGTTTGAGTAAGAAATTCCTACCTCAAGGTCATGAGCAGTACTCAGTGTTTTCTAATTAAAAGAACATTTTATTTTTCATCATTTACAGCAAAAGATCTCTTTATATTGTGGATGTGTGTGTGTGTGTGTGTGTGTGCATGCACATGTGTGTGCAGAAGTGTATGTGTGTAAAGATCAGAGGTCCACTTGCCCTCTACAGGGCTGGCTTCTTAGTGCAATGTACCTTATCACCTTTGGTCCCTCTTCTTCCCCAGGCTCAGTTCCCACCTATAGCAGCCTGTGCACCACCAACCTGTTCACACTGGGCCAGCAGTGTGAACTCTGTGACTGAGGCGTGCTCATAAACCACACTTGTCCTTCAAAGCGATTTTCCAGGAGAGCATTGGACCAGCCTATCACATCCCAGGAGCCTCTCCTGGGATTCTGGGAAGCTGTAATGGCGCTGTGTTTAGAGCCTGACATTTTTAGGATGTCGGTTCTTCCTGTCCATAAGCACATTCTACCCTCCCTCCCCAAATTCAGTTTTCCTTTTATGTCCTTCAGTAAAGCATTATAATTTTCTCTTTAAAGGTCTTTCACATAGTTTACTGGATTTATTCTTCAGTGCATTGAACATTTATTGGAGCTTTGGAAGGAGGCAGAACTCTGCCGTTCCATCACTTAGGAACAAACCCCATGANCCTAGACAAGTCTTAAATGGATCTGTTCTCAGTTTCCTCGTAAACCGTTACACTCTCAGCACAGAGTGGCCATGGGGATGGAAGGAAATGAAGAATGTGACACTTTTACAACATTGGAAACATCTGATAAACGCTGGCTCGTCCTGGAACCCTCTTGGGCTTGGAGCTGTGTATCTGAACCTGTGTGTGGTTGCTCCAAGGTATGAGCAGAGGATCAGCGATGGCTCTGGATTCAGTGAGAGATTCTGTCTCAAAAAATAAGGTGGAGAGCTATTGGCCAAGATATCTCATGTTGACCTCTGGCCTCCACACATACGTGTGTACATGTCTGCACATGCACCAGCACGTGCATACACACCACACTCATGCAAAGGAAAAAAAAAACATCAGGAGCAAAGCTGATACACCAGATGCTTGCACACACATGGCCAAGGAGGATGCACAAAACATTGCTCATGATGATATTCACAGTGCTGAGATGCAGCAATGCTAACATGCCAAGCTCCCTCCCAGCACAAAGATTCATGTGCTAAGCACCGAGGGGGCCAAACCACAGGGCATGTTGTGCACAGGCAGCGGGCGCATGAATGGATGTTTGATTTCCCTCCTAGCCAAGGAAATGCATAGGCAAAGAGAGGAGGAGTTTTCACTTAGCTGGTAGATAAGGTTGGAGAGGATTGACAGGCCCACAGAGCTCCTGGGCAGTCAGGCACCCTGGTGCACAGAGGACGCTGGTGTTAATGGACTCACCTTAGCAGGAAGGCAGCTCAGTGACAGGTATCCGGATGTGAAATGAGCGTCCCTTTTATCCTGATCATCTCAGTCCCTGGAGTGTATTGATGGAAGCGGTTACACGAGTTAACAAGAGAGCACACAGCAGGGCTTCTGTGGAGCCAGGTTTACTTCATAGATCAAAGACCCACGAATAGGAGGCCAGTGGTAACCTATCGGTGCAGATCTTTAAAATGGAGAAGAATATAATACAATGATGTAAAATGAGGCAATTCTACAGCTATTGAAGTGGAAAGATTGTCCCCCCTACAGTGCCCCACTTCAGGGAAATGGAAAGGGGGCACCAGCCAAGAGCTTATTTATTAGCATTGAGAGAAAAAAGATATTGACAAGAATGTTAGCAATGACTGTATTTGAGTGGTGTGATTGTGTGTGATTGCGTGTGTGTGTGTGAGCGCACATGCGTGCAAGCGCACGCCCTTACATGTTTGAATGTGCACATGTGTGTTCAGGTGCATGTGTGTGAATGTGTGGAAGTCAGAGGTCACCACTGAGTGTCTTCCACAAATGCTTTCCACCTTATTTTTTGAGACAAGGTCTTTGCTGAGCCTGGAGCTCACTGATTGGCTAGNGTGGCTGCCCAGTGAGCTCCATGGATCTGTCTGACTCCTCCCATCCCAGTACAAGGGTTTTAAGTGCATTCTGCCATGACTGGTTTTTTGTTTGTTTGATTTTACACTGGGGGTGTAAAATTGGAACTTGGACCTGGAATTCAGCTCTTCATACTTGCAGGGCAAGCACTTTGCTGACTAAAATTCTCCCATTTTTGCCAGAATAAACCCACCCTGATTTCTGCAGAAATACGATCTATTTTTCCCTTTTTTTTATCATGTGGAAGTTTCTATTTGTATGTCTAATTCATCTCTCTATAGTTTGGCATGGNTATCCAACTGTTTGGATTTTCTGGGCAGCAATGAATGAGCATTTGCCTGGGGCCACACATTAAATCTAAAGTGACAGGTATCCAGATGTGAAATGACCGTCCCTTTTATCCTGATCATCTCAGTCCTATAGCTTTGGGATTGTGGGTCATACACAGATTTACCTGAAGTGGTAGGAGAACATGATGGATATCTTGGGCCATGGGGTAAATCCCTGAAGATCTCATGGCCTTTTAGTAATGTGTTGTAGTGGATGGTTATTTGGGCTTCAGCTAGGTGGCCAGCCACGTCCTTAAAAGGGAGGTGCTGGCCACCTAGCTGAAGCCCAAATAACCATCCACTACAATGTGTTCCCATTCCACAGTAAGAATGGGCTAAAGGAAAGTTTGTCTTTAGTTTACCAGAAGTTTCCATTCTACTTTTTGTATCTCAAAGAGCTTGGCCCATTGTTGTGACCGAACTCATTCAAGGACTCACATTTCCCTGAGGCACTGGAATCCACAGGCGGTGTGCACAGTCCCGCGCACACTCAGCGTGTGAGCACATGCGCTCCCTGCTTTGATGCTGGCTCGGGTTCTGAAACCACTTTCATGGCTGTGTCTTTCATCTGTTGCATTGATTGGCTTTTCAATTACTGCAGACTTCTGAAATCTATTAGTATCTATCAGCATCAGCAGGATTTTACCTCCNCTTGGGGACTTCTCCTACCCATCCTTCCATGTCCCTCCTCCATGTGCANTTAAGGTGACTGGTAGGGAATTTTTTACCCTGCCCACACACTCCCTGCTGTTGGGGGAACTCTTTCCCTGGGGCACCAATGACAAAGTAAAGCAGGGTTGATTTCACCAAAGTCCAACCCAGGGAATCAATGGGTTTATTGGGCATGCGTATAGAACATGAGTAAGGGGTTACTTACAAAGGTGTGGGTGGTCCTGAAGCACCTTCACCACCAGAAAGTCTCACCCCAGGATGGATGACAACATNCCCACAGCATCATAGATGGAGTCCCCACCTTAGTTAATTTTCTACACTCTGTATATCTGGCATCTCTGAGACCATGAAGTCANACACAGTCTAGGGCAGAATTATTACAGCTAGCTGTGCTCTTCCCCCTCTCTCTATGAGGGAATACGAACAGACAACAGGCCCAGTCTTTTTGTTTGATGAAATTATGTGTACGCATGCCTGTGTGTGGGTATGAGCATGTGACTGTAGGTGCCTGTGGAGGCCCTTGGATCCCCTGGAACTGTAGTAACAGGCTTTTGTGAGCTGCTGGGCATGGGCACTGGAACCAAACTCGGGTCCTTTGCAAGAGCAGTGCACACTCTTAACCACTGAGCCATCTCTCCAGTCCAGCTGGAGTCTCTTGTAAATAGTCACAACTACTCTGATAAAGATGATGGCTATTTGCTCAGAGGCCAGCCCTCTACACCACCTGCCCGTCACCTGCTGCTACACCACCTCAGTCAGCATGTGGAGAGTGTGGGAGCTACTTCAGAAGTCGATTGGGTTTTACTTTTGACACACAGCTTTGCTACATCTAACAATGAAACATTTAAACAAAGACAAAGACAGGAGCCTGAAGAGATGATGGCTCAGTTGTTAAGAGTACTTGCTGTTCTTGCAGAGGACCCAAGCTCAGTGCCTAGCACTCACATTGGGCAGTTCACAACTGCCTGTAACTCTAGGTCCTGGGCCTCCAACNCCTTCTTCTGGCCTCCTTGGGCAATACACCCACAGGTACATACACAGAGACACATGTGCATACCTACAATAATAATAATTAATAATACATTTCCGTAGTTCTTTACTGAATAACAAAGGGTTGTTTGGTTGCCTAACTTGTGGATTTTATCAGAGATGCTGCCCATTCCCTTCAACAATCTGTCCTCTAGATANGTAACTGGCCAAGGGAGACTTTTGAAGTTGCCACAGTTTGTTTCAGTTGGATTTTTCTTTGCATTTCCTGCCATTTCTGCTTCATATATTTGAATGCTGTGTAATTGGTTCATATTGATTAAAGACTNTTGTATTTTCACGGTGATTACATTGTTAATCATTTAAAAATTACCTCCTCTATCCCACTGGATTTCTTTTGTTACTGGACTTGGAGGAACAGGCCTGTAATCCCAGCTGTAACCCCNGAGGAAGGGGATTATGAGATCAAGGCCTGGCTGGGATACAAAGTCAGTTCAAGGCCAGCTGGCAACTTAGTGAGACTTTGTCTTAAAACAAAAAAGATAATGAGGGCTGGGGACACAGATTTGTGGTGTAGTGTTGACTTAGCGCATGGAGGCCCTGGGCTCTGACCCAGTACCAAAAATTTTCTCTTTGTTTTTCCTGTTGACTTCATTTTCTCTTACTCAACTCTGCCCATCTTTGGTGTTGCCCTCCACTCTCTGTGGGGTGTGTGTGTGTGTGTGTGTGTGTGTGTGTGTGTGTGTGTGTGTGCATAGCATATATATGTGTGCAGATGCAGTATGTGTATACAGGTGCACTCACCCATGGGAATACATATGAAGGCCAGAGACTGATGTCCAATGTTATCCTCAATCACTTTGGCATCTTATTTATTTATTTTTACTAGATTTGTTCATTTTATTGCATGTGTGAATGTTTTCCCTGCAGGTGTGTATGTTCATCACCTGGGTGTTTGTGGAGGTCAAAAGGTGTTGGATCCCCTAGAACCAGAGTTACTGATGGTTGTGAGCCACCCTGTGGGTGCTGGGAATCAAACCTGGGTTCCCTGTAAGAGCAACAAGTGCTCTTAACCATCTCTATAGGCCCTGCATCTTAGTTTTTGGGACATGGTCTCCCTCTAAACCTGGATCTCATGGAATCAGCACCCAAGATCCCTCTGTCTCCATCCCCTAGTACTGGGTAACAGAAATTTGCCACATGCCTGGCTTTTCTTGTGTGGGTGCTGGAGCTCTGAATTTTGGTCCTCAAGCTTGCCCACTGAGCCCTTCACTGAACCACCTCCCCAGCCCTGATGTTGCTTTGATGTTTGCCTGTTGGGTACCTGTTACAGTGGATTGAATGAGGATGACCTCAGAGGCATGCTTAGTCACCAGATAGTGAACTGTTTAGAAAGGATTGGGAGGTGTGGCCTTGTTGAAATAGCCATGTCACTGGGAGTGGGCTTCGAGGTTTCAAAGGTCCATGCCAGGCCCAGCATGTCTCTTTCTACCTGCTGCCTGCGGGCCACTATGCTCCCTGCCATGATGACCGTAGACTAACCCTCTGAAATTGTAGCAAGCCCCCAATTAAATGCTTTCTTTTATAAGAGTTGCCTTGGTCATGGTGTCTCTTCACAGCAATAGAACAGTGACTAAGACNCCCATCTCCCTGGGCATTTCTTGTAGAGTAATCATTGCTCCAGCTCACAGCAAGAGATCCCTTTAGCAGCCTTATTTATCTTACAATAACTATTTTCTGTTGGTTTCACTCATTTCTATATGTCCTATTTTAGAGACACCCACTGCTGTCTTTATGCTTTATGGCTTTTATCCCACCCTGTTTTGATGCTGTGTTGACAGGGGCTTGCTTGGTTTAAATTTCATTTTTGTGCTTTTAAATGATGTGGATAGTTTGCATTTCTCAACTGACCAACTTTTTAAACTTTCTGACTAAATTTATTAACNATGGGGGGTGGGGGGTCACATGGTCAGGCATGAGACTAGGGGTCAGAGGACAAGTTGTAAGAGTCTTTTGTCTCCTACCATGTGGGGACCAGGGACTGAACTCAAGTCATCAGGTGTGGTGGCAAGCACCTTTGTCCACCGAGCCATCTCATTGGCCCTTAGTTAACCACCCCCCTCCCCACATCCATAACCCACCACGAAGAAGAGATAACTAGCAGCACGTTGCTATCTTACTCTACTTCCTCTCCCCCCTCTCCCTTCATCGTTGGGATTTCTCTCTAGTCTATTAACTTCACATTTTTGTTTTCTATTCTTCAGCTTGTCTTTCAAGACCCACACAACTTGTATCCTATTCTATAACCATTATGACAGCATTTGGTCCAACTTCATTCTTAAAATGATTTTGGGCAGCCAAGCTCACCACCCTGTCGGCTTGGCTGTTGTGAGTTCTTTGAATTATCCTCTGGTTGGTTGGATTAAGTCTTCAAGTAGATTCTCCTGGAGGCTTAGAGAGAGCTGAGCTTCCTGAGCCTTGCGTATCTGAGAGTGCATTTCTCTTATAGAAGGTTGGCAGCTTGGCTATACATGGAATTCTAAATCATGTCCCCACACACAGTTTTACAACTCATGTTCGGCGGGGCTCACTATTGAAACCAAGAGGATAGAAATTAATTCTCTCTTTATCGTCCCCCTTGTCATGTGACTTATCTCCCAGCCCTCTTCCTCTGAACTTGGCTTTGCGGTTTGTTGCAACCTACAGAATGTTAGCAGATGGGAATCCAGCCCAGGCTTCAGATATGTGTGGCCTGGCTTTTCTGCTGCTACCACAGGCCCCATGGAACACAGTGCCTTGCTGGGCCTCTGCGTCTCAGCAAGAGACTCATGAGTAGATCTGATCCAAAGCAGTGGTCTGGAATCTGGTCTAGCCATGCTGGGCAGAGCCTTTGCTTCTGTCTGCAGCCCTGGGTGAAACACTCGGCAGCCCTGTTGAGCTGCTGAGTCAACTATATGCAGGAGAGCCCAGACACTGATGGTCTGCCATACCCTGTCCTTCTCTTACTATGTGACCTTGTGGACATCTCTCCCTCTTCTCTGGGTCTTAGTTGATTTAATCTTTTTGAGAGCTGTCCTGTCTGTCCCAACTGTTCTCAACCCGGATAGGTAGTCCAAGGTGGCCTTGAACTGCTGATCCCCCGGGAATACATGTATGCATCACAGCTCCCAATTTTATCATTCAACACTGGGAGTGGAACCCAGGGTCTCATGAACGTTAAACAAGCACTCTACCAACTGAGTTACATCCCCTGTCCTGGATTATTTTTAATGTAACATGAAGGTGTTGATTGCCAGGCGACTCTGAGGGTCTCTTCTAATTATAGGAGCTGGATTCTGACAGAGGTTAGATAGTGAGAGGAAGGACAGTGTTCTAGAAGCATGACGGCNTGAAGAAGTCTGCAAAGGNGGGAAGGAGATGAGGGATAGGCTTGTGCCCTGCAGTGTGTGGTCTGAGATACACATGTACAGGCTGGCTGATCAAGGGTTGGAGGACTGATGGAGGACTGGTGCCTTGCCCCACACCAGAAGTCAAACTAGCTCATCGCTACCTGCTCCTCAACCTCTTGCCAATCACTTTCTGCCCTACCCTACTGCCCACTTGCCCTTCTCACTCCGGACTTCTCAATGCCAAGTCCTCATCCCAGCATCCTTGACCTTGAGGTCTCCTCCAAACCTTCTTCCCTATCTGTGCCCAACACATTACTGGCTGTCTCCACCCTCCTGGCCCCTCTCTCTTTCTCCACTGATTCTAACCTGCAGGGGTCATTCCTCTCTGTTCTCTCCTCAGATCTTCTCAAATTTCTTAGTATTAGACAGGATTCAGGTGCACAGATGCAAGGCAGGAGACCCAAATACCAGAGCAGGCCTCCGGGCAAAGCAGGTGCCGGGCACAAGGATCAAGCTCCCTCCCGGCACTGCTAGAAAAGCAGGTATTTGATGCTGCCATTTTAAATGATGGGGAACCTTAGAGGGAGGCTCAGGGCTACCCTCCAGCTCATTGGGATGCTGTGTTCTGTCCGACAGCTTTCCGTCAGTACNAACACTGCTGTTCTTCCATCCTAGTAGGCTGTGGTGGTGGTGACGGCTGCCNCAGCTCTCTGAGCAGGGTGGCGAGCCTCCAGGCCAGCTTGAGCCTCAGGCACTGCNTTTTTCTCCAGCACACACCACTCTCTCAATGTTCCAGCCTCAGCCAGCTCATCCTTCCTCATTCTTGGCCACTCATCCTCTCCGCTCCTGGTCTCCTGGTAGTGCTGTGCTCTTGGATGCTCAGCACATCCTGAGCACCAGCCTGTGGCCCAAAGGCTGTTCCAGTGTTCACCTTGCAGATAGCCCTGGCCTAGGAGCCAGACTTTCTTTAAGGAGTAAGTGTTTGTTATTCTTGAGAGCCCCTTGGCCCAGACAGGATACGTTCTGTCAGTCTTCACACCTGGGCTGGTTGGTTTTTGCTGACATAAACCTAAATGTATCTGGGAAGAGGGAATGGACTCTTCATTGAGAAAATGCCTCCATAAGAATGGCCTGTAGGCGAGTCTGTGGGATATCATCTTGAATAATGATCAACGTGGGAGGGCCCAGCTCTGTGGGAAGTGCCACCCCTGGACAGGTTGTCTGAGATGATCTCACACGAGGAGTCAGCTTTGCCCCCCTGAAAGGTGAGGTAGGTGGCACTGTGGGACTGTCAGTACTGGGTGGGTCATTGTTTCTGATGTGTTCAGGCTTCAGCTCTGTGTAAGGGGTAGCAGGTAGAGGCAAGGCATGTGCCCAGGCCTCTGTCCCAAGAGACACGGAGAAAGAGAGCTAGAAGGCAGCAGGCCGGGCCTCAGCCACTCAAAATTACCTTCTCCACAAGTCACACTCAGTCCCTGTTCATCTTGTCTCCTTGCTGTGATCTCTCAGAGCTCACACTAAACACAGCTTCCTGTGGCTCTCAGCTTTCTCTTTCTGCCCCTAGCCTGCACTTCTCTGTCCAGAAGGCCAAGTGCCGACCACGTCCCCATCCCAGGAGAATCTTCCAGACACAAGTGGCTTTCCCAAAGCCTAAGGAAGCTTAAGCTTGAGGGCTGTGACTCTCCGGAGCCCCTCCCAGGGCCCCGAGTGCTATAGCTAATNAGCATTGTCGATTCCTAAGATTAATGGGGATTTGAAAGAGCAAAGAAAACCTGCTGTGCCCTCAGATCTCACCGTGCACAGATAAAGGATCCTTGACAGAGCGCCTCCCAAATTTGACGGCAGCTCTGAGAGTTCCCATGACGTCATTGGCAATGCATTTTGAAGGTGAAAGACACTTGGAAGGATGGATGACAGAAACTGGTTCTGATGAGCTGTCTGGAGGAGAGCCTAGCCCTGTTTTCTNTTCATCTGAGAATATCAAGGCGGGAGGGTATGNGCCAAAGAGCTTAGGGGACAAAGCCAGAAGACATCAGGTGCAGTGGGATTTGCCTTAATTCCACACTGNCGTTGGCAATGGTCGGCTTTTAAAAATCTACAGTTTACTATGGCTTGGTTGCTCAGTTTTAAGTAATTATAAATTTGTGTATTTAATTTTGGATCGGAATGCTTCATGGTTTTTTTGTGTATGTATATGTTCGTGTGTATGTGCACGTGTGTGTGGGTAAGCATGCATGTGCATGTGTAGAGGCCAGAGGTCAATGTCAGTGGTTTCCTCAGTTGCTCTCCCTTTGATTTTCAAGGGTCTCTCACTGAACCTAGAGCTCCCTGGCTCCGCTAGCCTGGCTTGTTAGTAAAGTTGAGGGACCTTTCTATCTCTGGCCAGCCCCCGACTTCTCCCCACCCTGGCACTGGATTATAGATATGTGTTGCTCTGCCCAGGTTTTACACAGGTGCTGGAGGTATGAACTTGGATCCTTGTGCTTGGGTGACAAATGCTTTACCACCTAAGCCATCTCCCTGGCCCTACATGCTTTTCTTAAAAGAGGATGGCACAAGGCTAGGAAGATGGCTGAGTGGGTAAAGCATTTGCCGAACAAGTGAGTATATGTCTCAAACAAGGAGCAAGTCAGAGGACCACCACTGAAGGCTGTCCTCTGCCCTCCACACCTGAGGTATGGTACACCTGAGCACTCATGTGTGTTTGTGGGGGGGGGACTATGTGTGTGTACACATGTGTATGTGAGTGTATGAGCCTGTGCAAGCACATGTGAAAGCCAGAGGTTGACATCAGTAAGTCTTCCTNAACATGACACCTGGATGTGCTGCCTCCAGGTCTTACTAGACTTAGAGTCACAGTTTGTGCCTCCAACAAACCAGGTTCAGCCACCTATCCTTGATAAGCCAATTAAAATAGTCAATTTAACAGTGAAAATAAAAACAAACAAACAAGAAAGAAGATTTATTCAATGTGGCCACATTGAGTAAAAGGAGACCCAGTGAGCTCTCTCAGTCTATNCCTGGGAGCCTGATGTGAGGTTCTGGCGTCATTCATAGCTAAGCAGTCCTGATCAATGAGTGGTCCTGTCCATCCTTCACCCATCACTCCCGGCTCCGCTCTCCTGCAAGCTGGTCTAACGAAGAGCAAATCTCTTTCCCCTCTAGCTGGCCTGGGCTTTAGGCTTTCTCTCCTCTAGTCATGAAGTTTCTGGGGGGTATTCTACTGTTGGGGCCCATTGTTTCAACAGTGTGACAGCCAAAATGAGGGAGCCAGTGTCCCCGCCAGGTCTGTCACGAGGATTTCTTCTCTTTCCCTGATCCTTCTTGTCACCTCTTACCCCACCTTCCTCTTCCTCCTTCTCCTTCTCCTTCTCTACCTGCAGCTTCTCGGACATCTCCCCGCTCTGCCTCCTGAGCTCAGCCACACTTTAGTGACCGTATTTTCTTTATTCCCTGCCTGGAACCTCTCCCGTAATTCACCTTCTTGTTCTTCAGGCCTGAGCTCATGTCTGAAGCACTCTGGTTGGCGAAATGAGCCCACAGGGAGACTGAGCAGTGTGTCTGCTGGGCTCTCACTGAATGGAAGGAAGGGCAGGCTGCATCTCAGAGCTGTTGNCTCCTGCCCGATCCTCACCCTGGTGAGCTCCAGGCGAGCACTAACAGTGAGGGTAGGGAAGGAAGATGTGCCCAGGTCTCAGGCCTGAGAGCACATAGAGACTCGGGTCCCTGCCTTTCTCTTCTACCTGTGCTCTGCTCTCACCTGTTAGCAGAGTGGTCCACAGGGACATAATTCCTCACAGCGGCATCTTCAGCACATAGGCCGATCACACTGCAGGCAAACACTGTGGGTGAATGCTCGGATGCTTGTAGTTTAAACGGACTTTTTCTTTCTGGAGGATGTCTTGGGTGCCTTAACTCAGGTAGGATTCCTGTTCTTACTCCTAGAGGTGAGTCACAAAGGAGTCATGGAGAAGCACACTGAGAGAGAGCCCGCCAAAAGGTTAAGATGGGGTGGGGGGAGGCTTCATAATTGTCAGACCTCANTGAAAGTTTTTGGGCTTGGGGTTTGAGGGGGACGTTGAGACAGATTTCCCTTTTTATAAGACATCAATTAGAGGAGATTAATGTCATTAGCCAACAGGCAGACAGCAGTAATTTGGCACTTTGAGGAGCAATCAGGCCCACTTGGTAGTGTGAGAGTCCCTTCTGATAGAGTTCAGAGGAGGGAGGAGGGGGAGTAGATTGGAGTTTGGTTTTTTTATTTTTTATTTTATTTTATTGTTTTGGCTCACAGTTAGCCNTTACACGAGGGTAACCAGTGAGCACTCAATTATAGGACTCCAGATGGTCCATAAACACCTTTCCTGGTCTGTCACTCCTGTGGTGAATGGGGCAGGGAAGTCAAGGATCTAGAGCAGTGGTTCTCAACCTGTGGGTTGTGACCCCTTTGGGGGCATTGAACAACCTTTCCACAGGGGTTGCATATCAGATATTTACACTGTGATTCAGAACAGCAGCAAAATTACAGTTATGAAGTAGCAGTGAAAATAATTTTATGGTTGGGGGTCACTGCTACATGAGGAACTGTATTATGGTAAAGGGTTGTAGTATTATGAAGTTTGAGAGCCATCAATCTAGAGATGCATGGTATTGTAGTTCTGGAAATCAAATTATTAAAGTTGCTAGAATTGTCACAGTTCAATCAAAAATGGAGATTTTCAAACATGGTAAGGCCCTGGCTAACACCAGTCAACAAAGTGTAACNAGCTCATTGGCAGGATGTTTTCTTTCTTCTTAGTAAAAAAAAAAAAATGTAGGTAATCGTTAAAGAGAAATCAAACAGATTAGAGAGAGAGAGAGAGACAGAGAGAGAGANAGACAGACAGACAGACAGACAGAGACAGAGAGAGAGACAGAGAGAAGGNGCCTGGGAGGGGCAAACACCTGCAAGGTGTTGCCTTAGGATACAGTCCTCTCTCCTCAGGGCCAGTTGGGTGTGGTTACACACTGCACCCTAGGACACTGACTCCGTGTTCACTTTTGCACAGGACACTCACGTTCCAGTATGTTTGTTCATGCTGGGAGCTAGGCCTGTCTTGTCCAGTGCTAATCTGAAACTCCGCCTTCCCATTCTGTCCACCTGGAGGGATTCTTAGATGCCACTTCCTGCCAATGCCATCTGTGGCGGTATGAAGGAGAACGACTCCCATAGGCTTATATTTGAATATTTGGTTCCCAGTTGGTGGACTGTTGAGGAAGGACTAGGAGGTGTGGCCTTTTGTAGGAGGTGTGGCACTGGGGGACGCAGCTTTGAGATTTCAAAAGTCNACATCAGGCCTTGTCTCACTCTCTGCCTCCTGTCTTTAGATCAGGATGTAGGCTCTCAGCTACTGCTCCATGCCTGGCCTGCTTGCCTGGCCCCATACTCCCTATCACGATGATCATGGACTCACCCTCTGAAGCTGCAAGCAAAGCCCAAATTAAGTGCTTTCTTTTAAAAGCTGCCTTGGTCATGATGTCTCTTCACGTGTCAGAACAGAAACTAAGACACCATTCCTCTGGGTACCTCCGGACTAACATTGGTTATTTGCATATATGTGTTTATATTTTCCCTTGGAACTTGACTGTCTGGATAGCCATTCAGGTCTCCCTCACCATTTTCCATGTATGCAATCATTCCAAACTGTGGGGTTGGCGTTTAGTCTGCTGTGCAGGTGTGCTGTCAGTAACCTTCCCCGGCTCCCAAGGTAACACATAGAGATTCATTCCAGTTTGGGGGTGTGATAAGCAGCACCCCATACAGTAGGTCTTCGCAAACATCTCCAATGATACTAAAGATTATTCTAGAACTTGGATTTTCAGGTTGGTGTTATGCAGATTAAGGGAGTGTCCCTTTACATTTCGGAATGTCATTGTGCTCATCTGCATGAGGGGAGAGATTTGACATCTGTGACCTCTATCTCCTCCTTCCTGCTGACTTCAAATAACCCAGGAAGAAGGGACCCATTGAGCCAACATCCTCCCAAGTCCTTAACTTGATGCAGTGGGAGCTGTTCATCAGAAGGGCAGGCCCCAGAGACAAGTGGAAGGTGAGCCAGGTGGGTGTCCGGGATCCTGTCCCTTCCCTATTGTCCCTCTAGGTGACACAAATGCGTGTGGACCCTCTTAAGCCTCTTGCTCCCTTCTCAGGGAACACTGTCATTGTGGCCCCACTGGCTGCCATGAGATCCTGCTGCACTATGGTATGACAGAAATTACATGAAGGGGAAAGACAGGGACCCAGGGATGAGAGCCCAGCCTCTGTGGTGGGCTCTGCTATGAACCCACTGAATTTCTATGACATCACTCCACCTGTGCAGACATGGCACAAACTGTCAAGCTGTGGGGCAGCTGTGTTTCTGCTTCTTCTTCTAGACAAATAGCAGAACTACACTTCCCAGCCACCTCTGCAGCTACTGGGACCAGGTGACTATGTTCCAGCCAATAGTGTGTGAGCAGAAGTGAGGCAGCTGTCTGTTNCTGGCTTGAGGACTTCTCTTGTACTCCTTACCTTTTGCCAGCCTGATGCAGACCTGTGACTAGTCCTCCGTGCCTGGCAAAAGGACTGTCTCCCACGTAGCAGCCTGCAATGTTGAAGAATGCAAAGAAAGCAACACAGAAAAGTCTGGAAGGATGAGGAGCGTGTGTCCATTGGTAGTTTCCTCCCCAAGGGCCTGACTCAGACCTAATCTGGCCTCTGGTACCATCCAGCCAAGAAACCACTTTGGAGTTTGCCACGTGGAAGCCACCGCATGTGGCAGGTGAGTTATTAGAACAGCTAACAAAGTCAGACTTGGTTGGAACTCAAGGTAGCTTGGTGCAGTCCCTCACCCTCCATGTGATACACATGGCTGCCCTTCTACCCCCACAACTGGCCTTAGGAAAAGAAGTGTCCCTGTTTTTCCAGAGCAGTGACAGTGTGAGGATCCAAGCTCAGGCCTTCTGGNCTTGATTCCCCCAAACAGGCACAGTCTGGAGATTCTTGGAGTCCTGACCAAGATGGTCCTGGTTTCTTCCAGATGAGGAAGAAGTAAGGAGTGTGCAGGCTGGAGTGGGGCAGGCTGGGACTGAGGTTCTTAGGAGAGGGTGTGGTTTCCTTCTGCTCCAGTCTCCTCTGGTGTCCAATGCAACTGGTACAGGAGGGTCTGTCTAACTGTGATCAGAGTCTTAGGATCAAAGTTCCAATTCTAGCAGCCCCCAAAGGCTGGGCTCAACCA
Organism: Neotoma lepida; assembly: GCA_001675575.1. Taxonomy (NCBI): domain Eukaryota; kingdom Metazoa; phylum Chordata; class Mammalia; order Rodentia; family Cricetidae; genus Neotoma; species Neotoma lepida. The sequence continues at coordinate 706,696 of LZPO01110309.1, forward strand.
CCTGTCCCAGTACACAACTAAAGAGAACAGAGATGAGAAGGAGGAGAGCAGATTTCACCCACCTGTGGGGAAGACATATGGACAAAGGGGTCCAGACCTCGCCTCCACCCTTGGGTTACTAGCTTTAGGTTTAACTGGAGAAAGTGCTGGCTCAAGAGGCATGCATAATTCTTTAGCCCTGCCCGACACACGGTCTGGTTGATCCTTGTCTAAGTACTGACCCTGCAAGGTGGCATGAAGAAGCCCTTGTAGCTTGAGGGGACAGCTGGCCACCTCTCAGGAGNCAATTTCTCCTTCTCCAGGGTACAGGCTTGCCATTGTGGGTAATTGCCATGCTGTGACTGTGATCTGTCCTGTGAGACTTTGCTGTTCCTAGAATCCAAGGTGACTGCAGGTTTAGGGCTATGATTTATCTTTGTCCCTCCTGCCCTGAAAGGGTCATGTAGGCAGACACCTCTTGAGTGATTAACTTGCCTCAATGGAGTCAAGCAGGAAGTGTGACCCAAAACAGAGGAGAAAGACAAATGGTGGCAGAGATATCAGGCTTTTGAACCCTGCCTTATGGGCGTAAGTGAAGAGTCTGCTTTGACCAAAAGTAGCTTCTAAATGCANGTTATGTGTCTACCATCCGCAGTGGGATTACATTCCAAAGGGTCTTGGAGCCCCAGCCCTNTGAGGTGGTACTGGCTGCAGCCCTTCCCAGCTCCCAGGAAGCCCAGGCGATGGCCCAGTTATGTGCTAGTCAAAGAGCCCGACAGTCCCCAAACTTTTCCATAATTTGCCTGCTGGGAGTTCCCAGGTCCTGGTGATTTAATAATGGAGCAAATGATAGCCCCGGTTCCCTGGGGAGACGGCTGAG
>LZPO01110309.1:722310-734985 GCA_001675575.1 Neotoma lepida
GTCAAGTTGGCATAAAATTAGCCAGCACAACAACTTAAGCTGCTAAACATTCAGCCAGGCATCACAATCGTAGGGTTAGGATTTGGGGGACATCAACCATCATCTTGCCCAGACATCCAGTCAGTATNCCAGTCACTCAAATATGCAGAGGCAAAATCTTCCAGATGGAGGGAACAGCAGGTACACAAGCCCTGAGGCAGGAATCACTGGGTGAGTTTGGTGAGTAATAAAACCTTTGGCTTTCTGGAACACCCTAGAGACTTTAAGGGCATGATGGGAATGAGGAAAAGGTTGCTCTGCTCAGGGGCAGGCAACTCAAGAGTAGGTGCTAGGTACAGTGAGTGCTTTATTCAAGCGCAAATACGTTGGTTTCGGCATCCCATGTGGCCGGAGAGATCCAGGCACTGAAAGAGATGGCCAAGGTGTAGACCGACTGACACAAAGCCAGGTCCATGGAGGCAGATGAAGGTCCTGGGGTGCCTCCCTGGATAAGGGGGCATGTAGTGGGTACCTGTTCCACCTATGACTTTGAAGTACCAGCCCCTAGGGTGTGGCCTCAGGGCTAGCTTAAGCTGAGGGCCATGTATGCCTGGCCCTTCTCTCCCTTGTGTGCTTGGATGGTGTGGACTGAATCAGGTGGCAGGAACAGCGTGGGACAGGACATCAGCCTTCCAGGACTCTGTGACAATTTTGCCTATCCTGTTTAGTGAGTTGTTCTCCCCAATATAATTTCGAAATAAATAGTTCCTTTATCAGTATCTGTGGATTATCTGCTATGGGGACACTTTGCCTTTCCAAGGGCTGTCAACAGTAAGGACTTGGCTGTGTCTAAAGGTCCTGGCTGTGGGTATGTGAGCAGGGGGATGGGTGCCAGCTAACCTGAGTTCACACTCAGATTCAGGAGTGTGACCTTGGCCCATAGGAGACATCCAGAGGATCCTGAAAAGGGCCGTGACTTGATCGGGATTTGTTCTGGCACCTAGGAACGAGCACAGAGGACATTGCCTGAGTGAAGGCCAGGCAGCACCAAGCTGGGGGTGCTGCTGAGCACGGAGCTCCTGGGAATNGGCTGTCTAAGCTGTACATTCAGTGGAANCATCCCCGAGGCAGGGTANAGAAGTGAGAGTGAGGAGGCCAGANNGACAGAAGGCCACCTAGGGNCTGTGTAGGACTCAGAGGGCTTCTGAGAATTCTCATCCTAGTAAGAGTCCACTGCTTATCCTAGTAAGGTCCACCAAGCACCTACTACGTGCACCAAACTCACAGTATTTCATTCACTGAGCACCTACTATGTGCAGCCAGCTCACACGGTCATTTATTCTCTGAGAACTTGTTGTGTGCAGTTTGCTTGCATAGGCATTCATTTTCTGAGTGCCTACTGTGTCCAGCCAGTTCACAATAGACATTCACNGAGTGCCTGCAGTTTGCAGCCATCTTACACAGTCCCTTACTCACTGAGCAAAAGGACAANTGTAATTGGGACAAATGTGGTCCCTAATCCATGACCTGTTGGTCAGGTGAAGAAGATGTTGGGCAGTGACTAATGATAATATGTAACATGAAATCCCGATACAGCNAGGTTTGTGCCATGAAGGAAACCAACCTGAAGGCTGGTGAAATGGCTCAGTGGGTAAGGCACTTCCTGTGCAATGCTGGAGACCTGAGCTCAATCCCTGGAGCCCATGCAAGGATGGAAAGAGAGAACAGACTCCACAAAATTGACCTCTGACCTCCANGTGTGTGCCCACATNCATCACATGTACCTGACACTCTTTCCTGANCGCCCATGCAGAGGAGATNCCTTCTTGGAATTGAACTTAGGTTCAGGTAAGGACTCGGTGGGACCATGATACGTCATCTCCCAACCCATTTCGGTAAATTAATTGCAACAGCTGTTCTCCGCATCCTTTAATTGCAAAACCGGTTAAGCTTAACATGCTCAGCTGTGGCTGAGGGATGAGAAGGCAGGGACCAGACTGGCTCTGCAGGTCCTGCCTTTTGCTGGGGGCCCACATTCCTATGTCAGTCCCAGAAGCCCCCTTGGACTGTCTATGGGACCCTTGTGGGACATGGGTGATGTGTCAAGGAGGAAGTGGATCCTGGGCAGAGTCCCAGCTGCAGCTTCCTGGCACAAGTGTGCCCAACATGTGAGCCAGGCAGAGGAGTAAACATTCCTCAGGGGTGGCCAGAGTGACCCAATATCAACACCCTACACACACTGGCCCTGCACTGTGTCCTCACTGCATGACTGATGGCAATCTTTCTGCTTACTTCTTCCTCAATAAATCAAAGGTTCCACAATGACATTCCACTGTTGCTACTACTATGTGCCCAGGGCTTAGCAGGGTACCTGGTGTACAGTAGGCATGAATGAATGAGCAAACAAGGGAGTAAGTGAATGAATGAATGAATGAATGAATGAATGAATGAATGGCTTAAGCTTCCTGGAAGAAGGGGTTCACAAGGCCAGTGCCACTGCAGATATGCGATGAACAGGGTAGGCATGTGCTCTCCACAGCCATCCTTGAGCAGTACTGAGATGGGCAAGACACTGCNAGCATGCTCCTGAGACTCCTACACAAATGGGTTTGGTTCAGGCACTGGCCAGGTGTATTTGTTTTTGGGAACTTTGGCCCAGCCACTCATGTATGCCCCTCACTGTCTCCTCTACCAGAGAAGTTNAGATTTCTCTTTTGGGGCATGGCAGCAATGCCNTCCACTACACATGGTNAGAGCACAGCCCATGGCTCTAACTAGCTGAGAGACACCACACCTCTCTGTGATTGGTTTCCTCATTTCCTGAGGCTCTANNGGTGTGAAGATGGGGTGGACCAGGCTCTCTCTGTGGACACAGTGTCCTGCACAATNTCCANGCACATTGCCCAGTGTTGCTTGCTATCTGGTTCCAGAGCCTATGGGTGCATAGGACAGGCTGACAAGCATGAAGAAGAGGGACCAGTGTCTATGTCCCTGTTGAAATGGAGGTGGCAGGCTGACTGCCCCAGAACCCAGATACCAGCATACCAGGAAGAAAGCAGTAGCTTCAGGGACCCCAGGGAGNGAGGCAATGACAGAAATCAGTGGTAAGGAGGACAGAGAGGAATGTGAATCGCCTTCCTCCTTGCAGAAACCTTATCTTCCACCCTGTGGTTGCATGGCCTTTCAGAGAACAAGCCGACCCTGTCACACAAGCAGCTGGAGAGATGTCCACACATTCATGGCAGGAGGTGACACTCAGGTGACCTGAGCAATTGAGATTCCAGTGTGTGAAGGAGGGAGCTGGCCTAGTGCGGAGCTTCGCCTGTCAATGCTGAGTTTCCTGGGAGGCAATGCTACATTTGGCACAGGAAATGCAGCTTGGGGTAGGGTAGGGTGAAGAGAGTGTGCAGCAGAAATCCTCACTTTGCAAACAGTTCCACAATCCCTCAGCACGCTGGGGAAGGCAGTGGAGCGCCGGCATTCTATTGGATACTTAGGTGAGGGGCCTGGATCCTGTACTGTGTCTCTGTCCTCTGATGGAAGGATGAGCAGGCATCTCTAATGAGCCCAGAGTCAGTAACAAGGCAGCCACGAGCTGCCTGCCTCTTCCAGCTGCCCCCAGAGAAGGGGCACCTATATGGATCTAGGACTCTGCAGGGACAGAACCTCCCAGGTGGGGTCTCCAGGGGACTGAGTGGGCCTGGGCAGATGGCTTCCTGTGATATTNGTACACCCCAACATGCCCCTGGGAAGTGGCCAGGAGACCTCAGGATGGAGCCTAAGATTGGGCCTGCTCCTCTCTAACCCCATCCAGCCATCTACAGTCCGAGGAGTGAGGGTGACTCAGTCCCCAGAGCTAGTGCAACCCTGTCCTGAGTTACTGTCTAGTGAGATGGTAGGGATAGCAAGCCAAGAAAGGAGGCATGATCTTCTACAGAACATCCTACGCTGAGCAGTGTGTTGGAGACTGCCAGACCGGGCTCAAGTCCTTTCTCAGTTATATGACAAGGCACTTCACCTGTCTGCATCTTGTTTTCCTTGTCTGTAGAGCAAGGACCATAAGGCTTCATACCATGGGGTCATTACAAAGTTAAAGGAACTAATAGAGTAACCCTGGGACACAGGAAGTGCTCTGGATAGCAGATGCTGTCATTGCCATCATCAGCACCACCATCGTTGTCACCATCATCTGGCCCTTCTCTCTGCACACCCTGAAATATTATGTAATTGAGACCTATCCGTGCTCAATGCTCCTTACTAACCGTTATATCATCAGCATTTTCCCACGCCATTGAAAATTCCTCAAAAGCTTGATGTTAATAGCTCCGTAATTGCACCTCATTTAGATGCACCATCGTTTACCCACGTCCATCCGCTGCTGTCAGATCCTCNGAGGATAGTGGAGTCTTCCTCGCTGTCAGAAGTGAACGTCAGGGCTCAGCTTGCCTNAGTCCCCATCCACACCCACAGTGAGATTGTGACAGCACAGGGTCTTCATCACCTAATTCACTTTCCAGAGTTGCCTCTCCCAGACAGCACCCATGAGGAAGCCGAGCTCCCACCAGAGCCCCCAGCCTAAGCCCCTGCCACCCAAGGATGGGGTCACCCAATCAGATCACTGGTGTCCTTCCCAGAATTCTGTTAATTAGCATCCTATGGTAGGGTCAGAGGCACTGGCTGGTCTCAGGGCTCTGTCATGTTACCCTAATTAAGGGACACTCCAGTGGGTGGGAACCAGAGACAGGTAGGCAAGGTACCGTACCGCCGGAAGCCCAGAGGCAGCGGCCTCCCTTGGCCAAGCCTCCTTGGCCTGCACAGTAGACTGTTTATGACCCACAGACTGGCTCAGGAGTGGGAGAGGATAGGACCTGGTGCTCCTGAGACCTGTGCAAGTGCTCCAAGACCACATAAAGCTGGATCCCAGGGAGCCTTGAGAAACTGTTGGTGGCCAAAAGAAGGGAGGCTGTAGGGCAGTGGTTCTCAACCAGTGGGTTGTAACCCCTTTGGGGGTGGAACGACCCTTGCACAGGGGTTGCATATCAGATATCCTGAATATTAGATATTTACATTATGATTCATAACAGCAGCAAAATTAGTCATGAAATAACAACAAAAATAATTTTATGGTTGGGGGTCACCACAGCATGAGGAACTGACTGTATTAGAGGGTTGAAGCATTAGAAGGGTTAAGGACCACTGCTATAGGGGGTTTCAAACAGCAGAAGAGATGGTNGGGGGGCAGGGAGAGGACAGGGCAAAGGCCAGCAGCCTAAGGCCAATGACAGGAAGCACAGGAATCCCACAGGAGCAGCCCATGTGNGTGAGACCACCCAGGTGTGTNGGGGGAATCCCAGGCCAATGAATTTATTGTGGTATTTTATTTATTATTTTAGTATGTTTTTAATGTAACTTTTATATTTAATTACTTCCATTTTTGAGCAAGGTTCTCATTTTGTAGCCCAGGCTGACCTGGAACTCACTGTGTCGCTCAGGCTAAACTCAAATTCATGATCCTCTTCNTGCTGTAGCTTCCTGAAGACTGGGGTTACACGAACCACCACACCCAGTTTGACTGCCAAGTTTTAGAGATGTAACATTGGNCCACACAGTGAGGTGAGTCCATTCAGGGACCCTTGGGCTCACTGGGAAGCTGGGGCGGGGGCAGCAGTTCTCTCTCCACAGATCCATACCCCAGAGCTGGGTAGGCTCAGCACAGACCACCACAGGCCTCAGCACTCCTGTCCCCTCTTTAGGAACGGAAAGTCTCCCTGATCAGCAATGCCTGGGCACCAAGCTCAGCTCTTGGCACAGCACGCTGTTTCCTGATGCTCGCCTATCCATGCCTCCTCCCTCTACCTACTGAGCTTCTCCAGTAGCAGAGATAGGATGCATCTTGCAGGCCCCGGCTGTGTCTTGGTACAGGGTAGGCACACAGGAGGCTCCGTACAGTTAGAGAGCCGATGGGGAGAAATGACATCATTTACCCTTGGTAATAAACGAAAGAGGCTTCTCAGGACTTCTTAGCCTGGGATCCAGGAGGCTGCTGGGCAGTGTCAGCAGAAGGGAGGTTGCCGGTCTCCCCTTCTCCCTCTGCCCTGAGAATATCAGGCCTCTCAGTGGCCTTCCTCTGCAGCTGGGAAATGGCCTGACACCCACCCCTACCTCAGCTCCTTTGGAGATGCACAGCCCCCATTTGTAACTGCTTGCACTGCCCTTTCAAGCCTAATCCACTCTTGGGAGACAGTCCCACCCCTTATTTGGTGCAACCTGTCTGAACATAGTCCAGGGCAAAACATGGGCTGGGAGAAGGGGCCAACACTGCTTCCGCTGGAGCTTCTCTTCCCCAGCTCCCCTGCTCTCGGTATGCCCTTTCCCATTCTGGATCATTCACTAAAAGGCTGCTGGCGGCCAGCACAGGCAGAGGCACTGTCTGTAGCCTGGGACAGTGATGAGCCATCACAGCCTTCCCTGCTTGGCTTGAGAGAAGAGTGGGCTGTACTGGGGAAGGAGGTGCAGAGAGGGACAGACCCGTCACAGGCTCCACCTCTGGCCACCATGACTTCTCCTCCTCACCTTCACCTCTAGTCACTAGAAAATACCCCATTCACTAGAGTGGGGACAGCTCTAGCCCATCAGCTTGTAGGGTGGCCCTGGCAAGCCCCACCTCCTTCTCCCCTCTCTCCCTGCCCCCAGGCTTCAGTTTCTCTAGGCAGAATATGATGGTTGGGGCAGCTCAGAGTTCTGCACCTCAACATTAAGTGAAGTGGACCCTTCAAAAGTACAAGTGGGCCCAGCTCAGAGGATCTGACCTGATGACCTGGGGCTCTGTGACATTCTTATTAAAAAAACAGAGCTCTAAAAATCAAAACAGAAAAAAGAAAAGTCAGATCTCTAGAGCCTGACAGACCTGGGTTCCAATCCCCAGTCAGCATCTCTCTTGCTGTGTGACCTTGGACAAGTGCCTCTACNTCTCTGAGCTTCTCCTCTAATTACCTAGGATGGTCACAGAACCTGTTGCACAGGGAGGGTATGTTCAACCAATGAGTCCAAAAGTCTGATTCAGTACTGGCTATGCTGTGGGGTTCAGGGACTGTCAGACTGGNACCTATTGTCACAGGGACTTTGTGCTCTGTGTCTTTCCAAGGNCACAGGGGCCACCCACTTGCCCCCTCTTGTTCTGTTGCATCAGCCCCCCTTTCCTTTGCCCTACACTGAGGAGTTGAGGCAGCTCACTGTGCCTGGAACTGCGTACCAAGTAGAGCTGCATTTCCACACCACTCCTTTCTAGCTCTCCACAAGGCCCTGAGTGCCTTTCTACCATCTACCTCATCTGTCCCCAGAGTCCTGCCCCATGTCTTCCTCAGGACCCATCTTTCTCTTGTACCTGGGGCCCTCCTGACCTCACTNGCCTCTCTAGGCCCANGGCTGCTCACATGGCTGGTGGTTCCCTCTCCCTCCCAGGGCTCTGAAGAAAAGCCTGTCTTCTGAGGTGTCTCCCAATGCAGGCGNGGGGCCAATGGCTTTGCTATGTCTGAAGTTTGGGTGGCTGTGAGGAGGGTCCAGAGAACAGCCAAGCACACACAGACAGATCTGAAGAGAGGCCCATGACAGANAGGTGGGGTACTTAGGAGCAGTCCTGGCCATGGGGCCTACAGGGTGGCGAACCTCAGCCTGGGTATTATTTTTTCATCTGGAAAATCAGGCAGAATAACAGTCTCTATTTCCCAGGGTTGTCATGGAAACAAAAGGACATAATGTGTACACAGCCCTGAGTGCAGAACGAGTATCGCCACTCTCAGCAGGAGGAGGCAGCCAAGATTTTGACACTTGGGCAATTTGAGATCCAAAATTTCTGTGATTTTTCAAAGCTCAGGTCTCAGATTCAGTATGATGAGATTATTCGGCACATAGATCTCTTCATATCAATCTGGTTCTTCTCTAAGACTCTGCTAGGGTGGGGGTGGGGGGATGGGAAGGAGCCTCACGGTTCCACATCCCCTTCCTCTCCCCACCCCCACCCAGCGGTCCCGCCCCAGTCTCAGGCAGTCCATGAATCCATCATAGGCTTGGCTCACTCCTGTTCTCCCTATCCTGATCACTCTTGTCCGTCTCCGCACCATTTGGAGCCTATCTGGCTGGATACATTCTTTGCCTGACACCCGGGACCCCTCAGAGTCTCAGCACCACCTCGTACTTCTNGTCACAGCTCAGAGCAGTCTGGTGACTTCCCTCTGCCAGCAGAGACTTCTGCTTCCCCCGTGTCAGACTNATGTGTGGAGGAGTTCTGCTGCCTCTTTTCCCTTCTCTCTTTTGCTTCCAACACATTGATGCCCACTGTGTCCTGCGTGGGTCCCCACTGTGCATGGGGAAACATGGACAGAGCTTGGGCCTGAAGGCCTGGAGACTGACCACTGGAGCTCGCTATAGTATAGGCTGAGCCAACAAAAGGAGGGCAAGGAAGCTAGTCAGGGGTCAGAGGTCAGGGCCAACCGTCAGCTACACCCACAGAGCAAAGCTGAACAGGACAGAGTGGGAAAATATCTCTCTCTCTCTCTCTCTTCTTCCTTTCCTTTTTATTCTATGTTTCTCTTTTTATTTTATCTGAATGTGAGACTCTCAAGTTCAAAGCCTGATTTTCAGGCTTAGGAAAATGTGCCTGGCTATGTTGAAGAATGGAGCCTGTGAGATTTAACAGGTTTGAATGGTGGCTTTTAATATCTAGTCCCTGGCTTGTGGCCTCCCCAGCTAACTTGGACCTGTCAATGCCACTCAGCATGAGGAATCAGGCCTTGAGTTCAGTTATTCCACAGAAACTGAATCAAAATTCTGGGCACACACCTCTGGGGGTGTGGCAATCACAGAGACAGACAGACAGACAGACAGACAGACAGACAGACAGACAGACAGACAGTTTGCCTCCTGGGACTCATCTGCCTGTGAGATGTCACAATCTTTCAGTCAGGATAGTCAATAACCTGGGAAAGGGGAAGAGGTACTCAGACAGGGAGAGCTGGCCAAACCCCGAGTAGAACATTCCAGAAAGAGGGGACAGGCAGTGCAAATGCCCTGAGGCGAGAACAACTTTGCAGTGTTAGGTCCAGCAAACTCCCTCCTGGCAGCTGGTCCAGGCCTCCCATCCTGCCATCCTCATCCTGTGGCTGCAGCCCTGCCTCTCCAGCATCAAACATCCAACTTCCTCCAAGCCCCTTTGACCCATGCCATTTGGCAGGGATGCTTTTCCAAATACTCCCCAGTCAGCGGTTCCTCCTTACTCCTCAGGCACCCTCCGTGCCCTGTACCCTGACCCTCAAGAGCTGCTTCTGTGTCCCCGTCTCCTTGTCCCTCCTCCATCAGATGTGTGTGAGGTTTTCCAGCTGACTACTGCTGTTCCTTAAGCATGCTGGATACAGCGGGGCCTTTGCACATGCAGAATCCCCTCCTGGAACCCTCGGGCATCCCCATGACTCATTTTCTTGTTGCTGTTCCAGTGTCTTCTCCTCAGAGATGTCCCCATATGCCCCATCCCTGCCCACCCCTCCCCTTGTCTTCTTTCCCTCCAGTGCATAAGGGGTTGTTTGTGGATCGCCTGTCTCCCTGTGGGCTCCACACACCACACGGTGATTTATTTTGCTTCTAGGTTCACAGCTGAAGGCCCAGAGCCCAGAACAGTGCCAGCACACAGCAGTGCCAAATGAATGAACGACGCAGGGATGAATGGGGAGGTCCTACTGTGTNGTCATTGCCTTGCTCTGTGACTCCTCCCCACTGCCAGCCCTCCGTGGTGGCAGCTGAGCAGAGACACAGTCTGCCTGGGGCAGCCGTCTGCACTCCAGTGCCAGTGCAATCCAAGAGCATCATAGATGCTAGCCCGTGTTTCTACCTGCAGGAGCTGATGGATGGACGGACGTCCGGGCATCTCTGAGAGTCAGAGTTTAAAAATAAACCTCTGTGCTTCCCATGTGTCATTTGTAACTTCCCATCTGAGAGTCTGGGAGAACCGTCTTGGTGGCTGGAGGGATCTGCAGGCCAAGGAACTAGAAAGTCAGAGAGGCTGAGAGTCAGCAAAATGGGCAATACAGTAGAGACAGGGGAGTGGCTGCAGTGCCTCCAACCTGCCTCCTGCCAGGGCCACCACACCACCTCAGAGATGGAGGACAGTTTTCTCTNTCTACCCTGTCCCTCCTTCCTCCAGGATTCACAATGAACTGTCTGGTGAAGTCACCAGGCAGCATCCCCATGTACCCTGGGATAACTTTAGGCCTTTTGCACCTTTTCTGGGATGGACTTGGAGTCTCCCTGTTGTCCTGAAACCTGAGCCCTGAGCACACCCATCCAGTCACCTCACTCCTCTGCCAGAAACAGCCCCCCCCACACCTGCTCATCCAATAGATGCTGTGTGTGTGTAAGACCACTAGCACCTAATCTTTCAACACCACTCATGGATTCTCAAGTCACCAGCCCCACTGCCCCTCCTGCANACTCTTCCTCCTCCTCCAAGTGATTCTCCTTCCCACCCCGGGATCCTTCTTGAGTCCTTCACCCACTCCTTCCTACCCCAGGGCCTTTGCACAGGTGATTTCTTCTCCCTTGATCTCTTTACTCCCCTGTCCCATTTTTCAGGTCTCAAATCAGTTTCCAAAATCCCTTTCTGAGTTAGTCCTCCTCATTATNCCCCCTGCCCGGTGCAGCCTCCCAAACACAGCATGCCTGGCCCCATCCTGAGGTGTGTTGGTGAGGGGTGTTTTTGTTCTTTGTTTTTTCCCCTTCAAGGGCCTTAACCGTGTGGACATGTTGTTGTCCCAAGTATTTAAGTCTCTACACTGGGTACACATCTGTCACATAGTAGGTACTCAGTAATGATCTGGATATACAGGTGAACCTTGAAAACAGAAAAAAAAAAAAAAGCAATAACAGGGTGTACAGCTATAAATAGAACAGAAACAGCTCGGGGTGAAGCTGTTTCACGGGGTGGGGCGGGGGCTGTTTTTATTTTGTTTTATGTTTTATAATACAGCGTTTAATCGGAGCGGGTAATTACAGCTCCCGGTTCTGGATTGTGCCTCTTTGGCAGGGCCCCCAGGGCAGGATGCTTTTCCTATTGAGCTGAGTTAGTGCTGGGCGCCCCGGGGAGCCCGAGCTGCTGAGTGTGGGGTTTAATTCTCGGCGTTGCTAATTAGAGCTGCTCGCAGCTTGGCCAGCAGGCGGGGCTGCAGGAGGGAGGAGGGGTGGGGACCTACCTCCCTTTAGGAAGCCACCGGCCCAGGCTGGCTTTCTCCTCNCCGGCTTCAGGGAGAGAACCAAGAGGGCAGAACCTTTCTAAAGCCTGGAGGCAGGGTGACCGCCAAGATCACACCCATCCCACGCCAGGGTGTAGCTATATGCCTAGGGCTCCCTCATCTCTTGCAGCTTCAGTCTCCTCACCCGTAAAAAGGGAAGTTGGCACCTTCCTACCTCACAACGCCATAAAGCTCACAAGACTTAGACTAGGCTTGGCACACAGCGGGCCTTTCCCTGAGCCTAGGCTCCTCCCCCAAACCTTCAGCTAAGCATTCTGGGAGGATCCCACTGGAAGGAAGAGAGGCTCCTTTAGAAGGATGGTTGAGGGACACCTTCCTAAGGGGAACGCTTGATCAGAGGTTTGGATGAAGTAGGGGAGTGATACACAATGAGCCCCAGAGGAGGAGACTTCGGGGCAAACAGCTAGTGCAAAGGCCCTGAAGTCAGTGAGTGCTTGGTGCCTTCCGGGGGCATGAAGAAGCCAAGCGGGCTGGAGCTGAGTGACAAGCTGAGTGGGAGGGGTTTAGACAAGAGTAGAGAGGTGATGTGGCCTCCCTCGTCCCCTCCTACCTTTTCTCTGCCTGCCTTTCCCTCCCACCCTCGTTTCTCCTTCATCACCATGCCCTGTCCCAGCCTCTCCCATCTTCCCTCCCCCACCTCCTTCTCTTCAAGGGTGACCTGAACTGCAAATATTTTTTTCTCTTTGACCTTGGGTTACAAACGCAGCGTAGAGGGAAGAACGGGGCAGAGAGATCCTCCTCAGATGCTCTCCACANAGCCTCACAGACTAACAGGGCTTGTGGCCCTAACCCTGCCTGGGTGGGAGGGGAAGGCTTTCTACGAGCAGCCATGGGCTCAGTTCTGGGCATGGTGCCAGGGCCTCAGAGCTCTAAAGGGCCTCAGAAAATGTTTAAGGCCAGGAAAACAATTTATTTGGCTTCAAAATAAAAAGGAAAACTGTGAAGTTGAAACTGATAAATGTTTAATCCAATGTCTACAAAGTATAACATCATCAAGCGGTCAGTCACTTTGCTCTCCCAAGTCTGCTTTTGGAGACTTACATATAATTTGAATTTAATGTGGGCTCTGGGGCATCTTAATGTGTTTGAGCTGATGGGGGAGGAGCATCTGAGGCTGGGTGGGGTTGGGGCTTAAATAGCGCTAAGCAACNGGGGAAAGAGAAGAAGAGGGCACAGCTCCCAGGACGCCAGGCCTTCAGCTGGAGGATGAGGACATTCTGACAAGACAGACATCACTTGTCATTTGGAGTTATCAGGGCCAGACTGTAGGAACCACTGCACCTGTGGCATAAGTGGACAGGGTAAGAGGAAAGACTGTGCCACCAGCCTCCCGCTCCCTGAGTCTCTTACCACCAGTGCTCCATTCTGGTCCTGCCTCCACAGGTCCACTGACTCAAGT
>LZPO01110309.1:768814-783634 GCA_001675575.1 Neotoma lepida
GCCCAGGGTCACCTCTCTCTAAGCCAATCTTTCTTTAAACTCCAGAGAGCAGGTTCCATTTTGAAGCGCCGACGATGCAATCACTTCCATAAGATAAAAGTTATATGGCTTTTAATGTTTAGCATTCTTAGTTATGAGTGTGAAGTATTATTTTTATAAAACAAAAAGTAATTGGGCTCTTTCAGCCAAGTCGATTTCAGGAACTTAAATTGTGTTATGCGCCTGACTTATGTGGCTGCAGATTTGATTATGCAAAGTGGCTCATGCATATGGCGTTAAAACCAACAGGACAGAGAGACTGATAATGAGAAATAGTGGCCCCTTGAACCCTTTTGTGCCCTGAGTCTTTCTCCTCAGAGGTGATCTATTGTGCTTTGGGTGACTGTCTCTCCTATCTTTCCCCAGTCACTTTCCTCATAACACTAAATCATGTGTTTGCATCGTTGCCTCCTAGCTGCCCGCCATGATGGGTGAGCCTGTGACTTGCTTCTGCCAGACGTCTCCCTTTCTGCCAATGTTATTGTATTTTTAGTTCTTCTTTTGGTTACCTTGGAAACATGAAGGGATGGACTCAGATATTTATTCCTGTGGAAGTTAATGTTCTAAGTTTGAAGGCAGAGAGAGTTAACACTGACACTGAAAATATGGCAGGGGTGTGCGCTTCATTCCTGGAGGGCCAGGCCCTAACTGCTAGCATCCATCTCTTCTCTTTCCTCTCCTCTGTGCTGACCTCACCCTCAGGCAGCCTTTTCTCTGTGCTGCAGCAAAGATGCTTATGGGATTTGGGTTCTGTTCCTTGCAATGAATGGTTCTTTCTAAAATAAGCCATCCCCAAGGGACGAGGCCATATTCCTACAGGGACATGTGCCAATAATTGGGAGACAGGGAATGTTCACNGAGGCCAAGTCCCTGACTGCCCACTTTCCCAGCAAGAATTGATTGAGGTCTTGCTTTGTGACAGATCTGGGGACTGTCACCTGAACCGAGTGCAACAGGAGAGGCAGTCCAGTTGGTCAGATAGAAACTGTGGAAAGCTGTGGAGAGCTTCATCCGGGTGAGCTCCTGCAAAGGCAGGTGTGGGGCTCCAGGGAGACGTCATCCATATAGACAGGGATTTAACCTTGTTACTGTAGGTCAGAAAGGACGTCCTGAGGGCACAATGCTATGCTGAGGTCAAAAGGTCAGAGATGGACTATGGGAAATGGGCAGAGAGAAGAGCCACACAAAGGTCCTGTGGTGAGAAGGAGGATGTCACTCACAGGAGGCTGAATATTTGGAGATTAGGACAGGGGGAGAGGTGAGCATATCGGGGCCACCAGGAGGGAAGTAGTCCACCCTGACTGCACACTACTGTCTATCAACAGGACTGGTTTATGCTACAGCTCAGGAGAAAGGGAGGCATGGAGTCTGGCACACCAGGCCAGGAAAAGGAAAGAAGGGAAAGCAGTTCTGTGCTCTGGGGAGATTCCTCAGCTGCCACATTGGGAAGAGTTGGAAACAGAAAAGGATTAGAACCTGAGTCCAGCCAGGAAGCAGCTGCTGTCGGATGGACACTGTAAGGAAGCATCCCCGTCAGCCCCGGCTGCAGAGGCATCTCCCTCTGGGGGTAGAATCTTCTTTCACTCTAAAAAGAAAAGCAACTCTTACAATTATGTCCAGCCTAAATTTCAAAACTACCAGAAAGACAAAGAATATGAACGTGCGAGTCAAAATCATGGAAAGGGTCGTCACTGGCAAACAGCCTCAGAGTGATCCTGACCAAAGTGTGTCAGATGCATGTGTTGGAGTTAGACACAGGCTGGTGAAATATGTTTCCAATCATAAAGGGAGGGAGGGGAGACTNCAGAGTGAGATTAAAAACTATAAAAACCAACCAATACAGGCTGAGCATCCCTAATAGAAAAATACAAAAGATGAACTTCCTTGAAGTCAGAAACTTTCCGAGCACAGGCATGGTGTGGAAAATTCCACACCATGAACCTTGTTGGATGNCTAATATTATTTTAAAATATGTATAAAATCACCTTCAGGCTAAGTGTAGTAAGGTGTGTACGAAGCATAAATAGATTTTGTGTTTAAACTTGAGTCTTATCCCCAAACAATCTCATTATGCATATGCAAATATTCAAAAAATCTGAAGACCCAAANATTCACGTTCTNAACATTTTGAATGAGTGGCAATCAACCTGTAATTTTAATGCACTCAATGGCTTAATCAAAACTTGAAGACAAAAGGAAGAATCAAGAAGAAGAAAATATTTAGAAAGAAATTTCCAGTTGAAGGCTTTGTGAATAAAAGTTGAAGAATGGAAAAAAAGTCTCAAAGATATGAAGATTATCAAAAGAAAAATGTAACACATGTGAAACTGTAGTCTCAGAAGGATATGTGTGCGTGTCACCTGTCTCTTATACACATCTAGATGTGTATAAGAGACAGGAGGGAGAGAAAGGAAGAGAAATGGGGAGAGGGAAGGAGTGAGAAGGAGAAAGAAAGAAAAAACAAATGAAATATTAGCTGAAATTTCCCCAGAATTTAAGGAAAGACACAGATTTACAGGTTGAAGAAATGCAGCAGAGCTGAAGCAGGATAAATTCACAGAAAGACACATCTAGACATGCAATAGCCAAACTGCTTTAAAAAAAGATGGGAAAACTTTGAAAGCCATTAGAATAACATTGACACACAGGGTTGAAGAAAATGCCACTTTGGCTGACTGCACACTGCCAAGGAGTGATGAGGGCTGGTGGATGGTGGAATCATGCCCTTATGGCCAACACAGAGCTGTACAACCAGNGAAAAATATTGTCCAATAACACAAGTGAAATACATGTCTGAGCCCTATTCCCGTATTTCAGAAGAGGACGTTGAGGTTCACAGAGGGGGACCAGTGGGATCCTGGGCCAGTCTCTCCTCTTTGAGTCTGTTTTCACACCTAGCTGCGTGGTTGCCTGACACATGCAAAGTATTCAATTGTGCGAATGCCAAAGCATATGATGATCTTATTGTTCAGGGTTCTGTGCCCGCCCTCTCTCTAGTTACAAAGTGAGCTCCTAACAGTACCGTTAGCATTTCTATTCCCCTCATTAATTAACATTGNGTTAGCACACACCCTCTGTGCTTGGTGCACANGGTCGGCCAGCCTGAGACATTGCTAAGGTCTGGATCACCATCCTGAAGAGTGGAGAGTACCTGCTAAACATGGGCTCNACAAGGCNCCAGTCACGACCAGTGTTCACACAAGTTAAACTTGAACAATCAATCTAGCAACAGACTAAAAAGCCATCCTTTTAAAATGCCAATTTTTATTTCCACCTTTAAAAGAAAACTGAAAGGAAGTGCAATTTATAACCCANTGATGCTTCCTGCAGGCCCTTGCCTCATCTCTGGAATAGCTGCACAGGGTGACCTACCACATGGACTCCTCAGCTTTCTCTATCAGAGAGAGGAATAAGGTCATGGGATGAGACTTACTCTTATATGTAAATACAAAGAAGGTCCCAAGGACTGCTTAACTGATGGAAAGGGAANTGGGGGTTTTATTATGTCTCCAGGTGGGTATGGCCCCGGTCCCTCAGTGTCATCACATTAGTGTTCCAGTCACAACACACAAAGCCTCTCTACTCTTCTTCTTCAGCCTCCTTGTCTCATTGTGACGTGGAGTGTTTGCCGAGGGGCATGAGTTTACTCTTCTAATAACATGACAATTATCACAGTGTAGTGACTGTTTGAACTTGCCTGTCACCATCAGGAACATGCCTCTGATATTATTTTAGAGCATGATAGCTAATGTTTTAATATATTTTATTGATAATTAACCCTGATGTACAGAAAGGTTAGGCCTGTTTGGAAGCATTGTTAGATTAATAATTTGTTTAGCCACCTTTTTTTTTTGGTGTTCTTTTTGTAAGCTTGTTGTTTTTAAAAGATAATTTAATTTTTATACTTTCTTTACTTCCCAGGAACATATAATATATAAAGTATATATTGTATCTGTATATGCATATAATGTATTTCAATCACATTCATTTTCATCCCCATTTACCATATTTTGTTCCCCTGCCTTCTCTCACTAGTCCCCTCCTAATTCCCAACTTTTCTCCCATATATATATATATATAATATTCACTGCTGCCCACTGCAAAAAGAAACTTCTTTGATCAAAGCTGCCAGCAGCTTCAATCAATGGACATACGCACATCTATGTAGAGGGCAATTTTCTGCACCCATCATGTCCAGTTAGCAACACAGCAGCAGTGGTTTCCACACTAGGGCCTATGACTTCCCCGGCCACAGGCTTTCGACCAGATGGGAATTCCCTCCTGTGAAATGGGCTTCGTATCTGATCAGAAAGTGATGAACAGTCCCCATGATGAAGTTTCTACTGTTATACCAGTGAGAACATAGTGTAGCGTGCAGGGTCCACAGCAGAGGAACACTGTTAGTGAGAGTTCTCCCTCAGCAGCCTGAACAGCNTATTTTGGCACTATGAAAACTAGCCAGTAGCAAAGAGGCTTTCGTCTCAGTTCTGGCACAATTTCTCTATGTTCTGTAGTCAGAGAACAAGGTATCTTTAGCAATAGGACCTTGATANATAGTTCTGGCGGGCAATCAACAGTGGTGGCAATTGCCTGTATTGTTCTGGGAGCTTCAGGGACTTCCTGAATAAACACCTCAGAGGGAGGCAGCCCTTGGATTTTCCTTTAAACCCTTTTTTTTTGGATAGGGTTTCTTTGTATAACCTTACTTGTCCTGGAACTAGCTCTGTAGACCAGGCTGGCTTCTGTCTCTGCTCCAGAGTGGTAGGATTAAATTCATGTGCCACCACTGGCTGGCATGATTTTCCTTTAATAACTTCTGACTTCTGGCTTTCCAGAATTTTCTGACTCCTTAGTTCTGCCCTGTACTAACTGTCTCATTTCCTCTCCTCAAAGATTTCATTTTCACTGAAAAAAGAAAAGAAAAAAGATAAAGGCATAGATCTTCTGTAACTACTAGCTGGCCAAGGCTTGGAAGACNTGAAAAATCTCTCTGATGCAGAGAAGAACAGGGGTGAGATATTTCAGGACCCAAGGGAAGGGCAGGGGTCATAGTATTGTGACCTGTACTGGCCTTTTGTATGATGCGAATTTTGCCTACAGAAAATACATGTTGGATGTGTGGTTTTCTGCCCTTTGCTAGCACTTCTACTTTGCCATGGTCAAAGTCTCCCTGCAGAGCAGTAATGGACAAAATTTCCAACACTAACATGAAATCAGAACCAGGNTATGTGTTCATTACTAGACACATCCCACTTGGAAGACGCTCAGTGGACTATCAATAACGCTTTAAACCAACCAAGGCATGGGTGAAATTTTTCTTAAGGGAAGACTAATTCCCAAGTGAAGTGTTAATCTAACTAATCTTTAACAATAAAAAACCAGAGTCAAATATCAGGGTAAGAACCTGAAAGATCAGAGAAAAGGGAGCAGCCACCAGTTGTTTNCTACCTCTTCTGTTCCTCCATCCAAAAGGGCTAAGAGCCTCTCTCCACCCCACCTTACTACTTCCTGTCTCCTCTCCATCTACCTCCAAACCTCTATGGTTAATTTAGGTCAGCTAGTGGCTAGCTCCCAAGACTCAGTATCAATTGAGTGAGTGTGTCCCACAACTCTTTAGAGTTCTATCAAATGATTATAAATGCAAAAGTGGGTGTTCCTAAATTAAGAATATATATATGTATGTGTGTCTGTGTGTATATATATATATACACACACACATTTTACTCAGAAAGCCTCAGTTTGTTGGGAACAAAGTCATCATTCATATAAAAAGTGGACAAATGCTACATGGAAGCTAGAGTGGGTGCCTGATCACCAGTGTCATCACATCCTGGTTTTCACAGCCTGTGACATCTTTGAGACTAATTGAATATTCAAGCCAGGCATTACATGGTTAGTACCCAATGGATCCCTATGACTCTGCAGAATCAATCTATGGCCTTAGCTTTCCTCAGTTGACTGGGAATTGGGTCAAGGTCATTGAATATCCCACAAGTCTCCCAATTCTGTGACAAATTTAGCCCAAGTCTATACAGATGCACCCTACATTTGATCACTGTAGACCTTTGTGGTGGTTTGAAAGAAAATGGATCCCAAGGGGAATGGCACTATTAAGAGGTACAGCCTTGCTGGAGGAAGTGTGTCACTGTGGGGTGGGCCTTGAGGTCTCTTTTGCTCAAGCTTCCCTCAGTGTGAGTCAATTGACTTCCTGTTGCCCACAAGATGTAGCACTCTCAGCTCCAGCACTATGTCTGCCTGCATGACACTATGCTCACCATCATAATGATAATGGACTGAACCTTTGAAGCTGTAAGGAAGCCCCTTCGATTAAATGTTTTCCTTTATAAGNGTTGCCATGGTCATAGTGTCTTTTTAGAGCAATAAAAACCTAAGACAAGTTGGTACCAGGGACTGGGGTATTGCTGTGATAGGCCTGACCATGCTTTTGTTTGGAGTAATATGGACTTCGGTACTTTGGGTTAGAAAAGCAGTGGAATGCTTTAGGCACTGCTTAACGGGGCATACTAGTAGAAACATGGAAGACAATGGTGCTGATAATGATTTGAAATGTTGGGAGTTGGCTCAAGAGGTTTCAGAGAAGAATGTTAGTATGTGGCCTAGAAATCATTCTTGTTGTATTTTGGTGAAGACAGTGGCTGCCTTTTGCCCTCGTCCGATGAGGCTGCCTGAGGCTAAAGTGAAGAGTTTTGAATCAATTCCGTTGGCAGAAGAAATCTCAAAGCAGCCTAGTATAGACTCTGTTATATGGATATTAGTGGTAACTCTAATGAAGATTTTTAATGAAAAGGAGCAAGCTGAGCAGGGTAAATTACAAAACATAAATTTTGAGGAGAAAAAGAGCACCAGAAAGTGAAATTAAGCTTAATTCTGTGGTCAAGGAGATAAACAGATGAAGAAGTAGAATAAAGGAAGCGGTGACCTCAGGGTAAGATCTCACCCAGCCTAGTTTCCGACTTGTGAAGAGGAACTAAATAAAAACTTAGAGCCAGATGTGGTGGCGCACGTCTTTAGTCCTAGCACCAGGAAGGCAGAGGCTGGCAGATCTCTGAGTTTGAGGCCAGCCTGGTCTACAAAGCAAGTTTTAGGACAACCAAGCTTAGGAAGTGAAAGACAGAAAGCTGATGAAGATGTAATTGAACAAGGGAGCCATGTTCCAGCCTCAGTAAGCNTCAGAACTTGGCAGCTTCAGCCTCGTGGTTCTGGCTTTAGAGTTAAGGATAGAAGAAAGGAGTTATGGAATAAAGCTGCTGAGGCCAGGCATGTGTCAGAGGTGTCCTTGAATGGAGGCCTAGTAGACAAGTTATTGCATGAAGCTGTGAAATTGAAGCCTGGATTGCCTTGGAGAACCCAAGATGATAGAGATGCCAGAGTCCTGGGATACCCGAAGAGGAGAGCTGCTAACAGGGAATGGAACCAGCCCAAGAGAAAGAAGTGTGCTGAAGTCAACAAAGCTCAATGGAGTTGGAGATCTGAAGAGTGTTTTGACATCAGACATGAAGAGGCAGAGTTTGGAGTTTGTCCAGCTGGTTTTCAGTCTTGCTTTGGTCCACTATTTCCTTGCTATGCTCCCTTCCTTGCATTTTGGAATGGTAATATATATCCTGTGCCAATATATATTGGAAATATATGATCATCTGCTTTTTGATTTTGATTTTCGCAGGGGGATTGCTGTTAAGAGATTGCCATGAGTGTCAGAAGAGACTTTGGACTTTGAAACAAGTTTGAGACTGTTGTAGACTATGGGGACTTTTGAAGTTGAACTGAATGCAATTTTTTTTTTGCATTGTGATATGGCTACAAGCCTATGGAAACCAGAGAGTGGAATGTGGTATTTGAAAGAAAAATGGCCCCCAAAGGGAGTGGCACTATTGGGAGGTATGGCCTTTTTGGAGGAAGTGTGTCACTGTGGGGGCAGGCTTTGAGGTCTCTTTTGCTTAAGCTTCCCTCAGTGTGAGTCAGTTGACTTCCTGTTGCCTGCAACACATAGCACTGTCAGCTCCAGCACTGCCTGCCTGCACCCCTACATGCTCCACATCATGATGAGAATGGACTGAACCTCTGAAACTATAAGCAANCCCCTTTAATTATATATTTTCCTTTATGAGAGTTGTCATGGTCATGGTGTCTCTTCACAGCAATAAAAATCTACCTAAGACAGACAACCTTGCTATTAGTACTTCAAAAAAAATCTTTCTGTTTTAAAGATAATTAAGCTTATGGTGTCTCCTCCTTCCATGCCTAAAATAATGTCTGCTCTCTTGGCTGAATAGGAGACCAAAAATATTCTGCTGTCTGAGAAGAGGGTGTTTGGTCTTCCCGCATTCCCATATTGCCTACTGGATCTGTCTGAGATTAGTCAAATACTGAGTTAAACATCATGCCCATCAGCCCACCTTGAGTCAGGCCCTCATTTCATAAGAACTTAATTGGTAATACTTAGTGGTTCCATCCAAATGCAGAGCAAAGCAACTGGTGGTCTTTTTATCAGAGGGTGAGTTGCTGACAACATTTGGCCAGGGTGGAGGGTGGGGGTGTTAGGGTGTGAGTTATTTCCTCCACTTAATCTGGTGACCAGAGATAATGCACAGGTGACATTTTAACCCTAGAGCACATGCTTGTTATTTTTGTGATAAAGGGAGGGCCATTGTCACTCTGCATGATCAAGGTAACACAAACCTAGGAATTGCTTCCTTTAANGATCATTTGCATAAATCTGATTGTGTGTTCCATGTGGTGGTGGTGGGTGGGATACTTTTGCCCAGCTAGTAAAAATGTCATCAAAACTAAAGACATTACACACTGTGGCTGAGGACACCTAGGACAAATCCATCTGCCNGTCTTGATCAGAGAAACTTCCTCTGAACTGGGTAGGACAGTGGAGTGGTGGTAGCATGGAGTGAGTTTGAGAGTTATTTTTATAGCGTAACTCAAAGGATGAACTAGCTGCTAGACCATTCCCGTTCAGCCTCTGTCTGGGAAAACTCCATACCAAGTTCTGTAAGCCTCACAACCACAGTGAGAGCTTTCATGTCACCTCTTCATAACTTTCCATCAAATGGCCTCTGGGGANACAGACTCATCCCTTCTTATTGACCCCAGGGCCTCCCAAATCTTCAGAAAAACAGCTAGTAATGCCTCTTCATCTTTCTCAATGAGTAGTGATTCCTCCCACCAGGAAGGCTGCTCTGTCATTTATCATAAANTTGAGGTAGGATTTGGGTCTTGAGTTCAAGCCACTGTCACAGCAGTTTGCTCTGCAAAGTTACTTCCTACACTTTTACGTAAGGGCTGTTTTTTGTCATCTGCTCACACTCCAGTCCTTGTGAGTAATGTAAAACCTAAGTTTTAAGGGAGAGAATTTACCTCCTGATTACCTAGAACTGTCCAAACAATGATAGTGTTTTGTCTGAGTTGTATGTAGCGTGACTGGCAATTAACAAATCATCTCCACTGTCAATTCGACTAGATTCAGAATCACCTAGGAGACACACCTCTGGGCCAGTATGGGAAGTTTCCACAGCTTTAACTGAAAGGGAAAAGCCATCCTTAATATGAGTGGCACCATCTGATGGGCAAGTGTCCCAGGATTAATAAAATGGAGAAAGGAGAAAGCCAGGCAGGCACNAGCATTTCCTGTGCCAACACCACGTCATCAACTGCCTCCACGCTGCCACAAATGTGACCCTCTCCTACCACAGTGCCATCTGACTCCATAAAGGACTGTGCNCTCCTGAACTGTGAGCTGAAATAAACCTCTACTCCCTGGGGCTGGAGAGATGGCTCAGAGGTTAAGAGCACTGACTGTTCTTCCAGAGATCCTGAGTTCAATTCCCAGCAACCACATGGTGGCTCACAACCATCTGTAATGAGATCTGGCGCCCTCTTCTGTATACATAATAAATCAATGAATTAAAAAAAAAGTGTGTGAGGGATGAGAACATATATATGTATCAAACTGTCAAAGAATACATTTTTTAAAAAAAAGCCTCTACTCCCTTATGTTGCCTTTTTGTTAGACATTTGGTAACAAGAAGAAAAGTAACCAGTATAGAAGATAGGTAAGGAGAAGTGAAGCTTCNGCTTCTGCTATGGTTTGATCATGTGGCTTGTTAGCTTTAGAACTGGCTCACTGGAGGGATTTGGAAGAGTTTGGACCTGTGAACTACAGAAGCCTAAGGTGTTAGCTGAACTTAATGGCTCTTTCTGGCCAGAAGTGTTGAAGACCAGAATAGAAATGTAGGCAGTGAAGTCACAGATCACACGGTTTCAGAGGGAAGGGAAGACCCTANAGGAAGCATACTAGAGGGCATTTGTGTTACATATTGTTAAAAAGAAAGAGGAGTTAAGAATTGGCTGCTTCACTTATTTGANTAAGGATGAATTATAAAGAAATGAAATAAAGGAACAACAACCCCACCCACCCACACGTGCACACAAAGGAATGACTAGGTTATTGGAGGGACGGTACTGAAGCAGCCTGGCATGCAGGCTGTCCTGGGTTATTGCTTTCTTCATTTATCTAGATTTACAGTTTGAGAAAGCAATGGTGGACCAGAAAGATGTGAAAAATGTGTGATTTGGCAAGGAAAAAGCTTGAGCCAGCTTAATNTTGGAGACAGGACAGGTTTGGACAAAGTGGCTGTCACTGTTAAAGACATTAGTGGAATTAAGGAGAAATCTCACACTCTGGTTCAGGACAGTAGGAAAGACACTTTCAGGGCAAGGCCTGGAGGCTCCAGGTAAAATCCCCCACCCCCCAAACAAAAANATTAACTAAATCAAAACATTCATTTGAAAGGAATGTGG
This sequence comes from Neotoma lepida, assembly GCA_001675575.1. NCBI lineage: Eukaryota > Metazoa > Chordata > Mammalia > Rodentia > Cricetidae > Neotoma > Neotoma lepida. Next base: position 779,681 of record LZPO01110309.1, read on the forward strand.
CTGAAAAGTTAAAGCCTCCAGGGTGTCTTGGTGGGAAGTGAATGCCCAGAGAAATCCTTTTCCAGATTCAACCANGTGGGCACACAGAGGCTGCTGCAGGCATGATCCAAGAAGACCAGGCTGCATCTAAAGTGATAGCCAAACTCGGTGTCATCCACATCTGCTGCTTTTGCAGATGTACAAATACAAGTATGGGAAGGTGGTAGGGGCTCTCACCAAGGTTCTTGAAAGTTGAGGCCAGGTGATGTGCAGCAGGGCTGGCTTCCCTTCCAGGNGTCCTTAGAGACTGTTGTGTGAAGCTGTAAAGATAAAGCCGAAGTTGCAATGAAGACCTCAGGATGTCAGACATAAAGGACAGTCACTGAGAAAGGACATAAACGTGAGGTAGAGGCCCAAGGCAATGGAGCTTCAGGGGCAGGACTACTCACACCTGTTGGAGCCCAGGTGATGCTGCCAAGCGCCTCCGGATGTCTGTCATCATGCTGCTGCTGGTTTAGTGCTTGCTCTGTTGGACTTCAGTCTTATCTTGACCCGATATCCCTGTACCCCCAATCCTCTCATGGAAAGGGAATGTTCACTCTGCTAGTGTATATTGGAAGCCAGCTGATCACTAACATTCATCTCTCTCTGTGTCCTCCCACGCCCTCTCTTCTCCTGACATCCAACCCCAGGTAACCAGCCATCTCANCATTTCCATAGCCTCAAACCTACCCTGCTCCAGTGTGTTNTTCCNNACACATGCTCACACGCATTCCTCTGAACCAAAGCTAGCAAACGAATCAAAAGACNTCTTTTTATAATTTCTTTCAAATGCTGGGAGCTGCCTGGGTATTAAAATGTGTGGTGGAGAAGATCCTCCCTTCCACTAATTCAAGGTTTGTGTGGGAAAGCCTGCGACGGCTGATTTAATAGCATCGCCAGATCCATCTCTCTTCCTGCCTTACTTCCTTAATTTGTCATAGTTTACAAGCTTAACCAGGCATCTTCTCATTCCCACTGCCACATATGTCACCAAATGGAGCAGCCTTTGCTTGTGTGTCTCCCTGTCAGGGTTCCATGCAGGGTCACTTGGGTCTGCCGAGCACTGCTGCTGGAAGTATCGGTTACCATTTCATTAGCCACCTCTCTAGTCTTTTAAAGAATACTCTCCTTTTTTTCTCAGCTGTGGAGACAGCAACGGATCAATACTGCTACCATGCTCCCCAGGTTAAAAAGAAAGAGGTTTAGCTTAGCTTCGGGAATTCATCTCTGAGTCTATCAAGGCTTCCTGAAAAACATCCAACTCTTTCTCTGCATCCNTGCCAGGTCAGTGAGAGANAAGGATGCCTGTGTGTGGCTGATTTGTTTGGCCCTTGCCACCTCTCTTGTTGGGAGCAATTCAGACTCTGATGTTGTTTAACTTCCTGGACTGAGGCCTATAGGGATGAGTCGGGAGGTGTAGGTGAGGGCTGGGGGGGAACCCCAAAAGGCACAGACACCCAGAGATGTAGATGGTCTCAGCAGTACACAGGGAGAGGTGCTAGAAGGACCACCTGAAATATTTCATTCTGCAGGATTGCACTGGCCCGAGTGACCACATAAACAACAACNTTTCTTTCATTCTAGTTGTTGAAAAAAGAGACACACAAGCCTGAATATATTGTGGTTCTCTTCAATATTTTGGAGTAATGTCCCATTCAAGGCTCATTGCCTTTGATCCCTCACTTATATTGGGGCCAAGGGACATTACTCCTCAATATCATTTCGTTAACCCATCAACGATAAACGCACTCCATTTTGCCAATAGCCACCCCACGGGCGCTCTTTGGGTAGATGTTTGTGGTTGCCATTTTGTATCAATCACACCCCAGGGCCAGTGGGCGCAGAGAAGAATGCGCTTCTAACCTTAGTCACTAACAATTTCAGACCGGTGGAGCTAAACTAGCAACAAAGGAAAAAAGAAACAAATGTTACACTGGTTCTGCAAACGAACATAATGAGCCACCAGAAGCTGTTAGCAATACATTAAAAGGAGCGTGGTTCCCAATAACAAAGTATGGACTAGGATGGGTAAGAGGGTGGCAAAGGAGACCCTGGGATCCCTTGGGGTGTCTGATTCCGTAAGGAGTTAGTAATATTAACCGGCACAAAGAAAAGAGCCCAGGAAAGCCCAGGTGATGCCAAATGGATCAGAAACTCTCTTAGCCCCAGAGAGAAAGAAGTATTCCATTAGCAGGGCAGGCAACACTTCATTCATGTCTGAAGGCTGGCTTACAGGCAAGTCTGGGATAGGCTCCAGATTACCAGCACTGGCTTTTCCAGTACAGTTTACCAGTGGTAGGTTGGCACACTGGGGGCAGACAGAGGCCTCTGAGGATTGTTCTCTTAATTCTAATGCTGGGTGAAGGCTTGATCTACAATTAGGAATGAGTCTTCCAGAACTTGTCTTAGAACTAAGAAGGAAAGGATGGTGGGGCGAGGGATACTGGCTCAGTGAACCATGGGCACACAGGCACAGACATGCTCCAGTTTGTGAGGAAATGTATACAGGGAAGTGAAGCCTTTGATTGAAGGAATTCTCTAGGTTAGAAGGGGCTGGACGAGGGTTCCTCGGGCCATAGGAAGAAAAATTAAGACACAGGATTGGCCAATAGCCAAGATGGGGATTTCGTCAGAGGGGAGTTGATTTTTCAGGGGGAGTTGAGCCAATAAGGTTAGTAAAGATGTGGTTGGCCCCTTGTCCAGGTAATTTAGCTCAAGATGGTACCAGAGATCTAAAGAGGGAAGTCCTGGGAAGCAGACTCAAGCAGAAAGTGTGACTCTCCTGCTGCCTACTGTGGAGGGAGTTTTTCAGCTGAACCCCCATATACGAGGAGACTCAAAACTCCATCATGCTTGGAGGCTGGTAGTGAAACTTCCACTATCCCCCACCCCCAAGACCAAGCCTGGCTGCTTGCACCTCAAGTTTCTCTACCAGAGCGAAGTTTGTCTTTTGCACACACAAAATGAGTTTACCACCAGAATTTTAACAGTCAGTTAAAGAGGCAGGCAGACTAGGAGAGCAGGGTGAATGGGGCTGTGATTCCCGGGACCACTGTAAGAGCAAGAGGATCACAGAGCTGAGACAGCAGGATTCCAAAGCTTCAAAACCAACCCTCCAGGTGACAGCTCAGTAAGTCTTGAGGCAGGTCCAGGTCTCCTGTTTCTGGGTGCTCACTAACAAATACTTCTTAGGGTCACCAGAAAAATGCTCCAGGCTCCATGGGGTCCCTAGAGAGAAACCAGACAGTGGTAGAGTCCTCAGAAGCAAGACCTTTGTTCTTTTTTTTTCTTTTTTTTAAGATTTATTTATTTTTATTATATGTGTATGGGTATTTTGTATGCATGTATACAGTGCACCAGGAGGCCAGAATAGGGCNTTGGATCCCCTGAGACTGAAGTTACAGACAGTTGTGAGCCACCATGTGGGTGCCAGGAATCGAACCTGGGTCCTCTGAAAGAACAGCCAGTGTTCTTAACCTCTGAGCCATCTCTCCAGACCAAGACCTTTGTTCTTATGCTCCATCACAGGGGAGGGCATAGGCCAGGGGAAAACACCCACAGTTGTGTCAAAGGGNAGGAGTAGGAACACAGGGTCCCCCGGTGGGCAGCGACCTGNCCTCTCACTCCACTTCATGTCGATGAGGAGGCAGCTGTATCAGCCCTCCGCCACCAGGCTTGTTCNTGCCTCAGTCACATGTCCCGTTTCAGTCTTAAGTAGTTGCNTTGCGGTGGGTGACTCTTGTGCTGCCCTAAGGTAAAGCTTATGCCGAGGAACCCCAGTGACCAGTCTACACATGCCTATCATCTCCAGANGGGACACTTCTAACATTATTTTAGAGGCAGCTCAGTTCATTAAGCATCTTACTATATTTTATTGGCAACTGAGGACTTCATCACGGGGAGGCTCAAGTACTTTAAAGCCTTTGCCGGATT
>LZPO01110309.1:788098-810982 GCA_001675575.1 Neotoma lepida
GAAGAAAGCATAGGGACTGAGCCTGGTAACTCCAGTCTGGGATCTCAGCATTTGTGAGGCTGAGGCAAGCTACAAATTTGAAGCCAGTCTGGCCACATAGTGAATTGCAGGGCTAGATTGGGACCTTGTTTTAAACAAACAAACAAACAAACAAAAAGTACTGTAAATCCAAGCAAAAGCCCATGGTTGAGGAGGTCACAGACCCTGGAAGAACCTGCTAATGTTGTTCTGACAGATGGCTGGGTTGTCAAGGTGCCTTCTAACTATNTTTTTGCCTGTAGTTTAGTGGTACCCTCAACTTTGGCCAGAGAAGCTTTCTCTGCATTGGGCAGCAGTTAATAGACAACTGCCCCCTCAAAGGGCTAAGAATAAATGCTCATGGAGTTCTCAGCCAAGAATGGGGCATCTGTTAAGCTGCCCCAAGATCAGGGGATATAGAGGAAGAGAGTNTGGAAAGAATGTAAGAACAAGGAGGGGAAGGAGGTTTGTGAGACACTGCCTTCTAGTTGTGACATGGTAGTTGCACTCATGAACTCACTGAAGCTGTGGTGACCTGCACAGGATCAAGCTGATGAGACTAGCTAATATTCCAGAAGATGGCACTAACTGGACTCAATGGGCTACCAAAAAAACACAAAAAACTAAAACTAACTAACAAACTAAAAAAAGAAATGAGAGAGCACAAAGGTGGCAGGTGATGTGTTGGGGAATGTCCTTGGGAAGTCAGATGGGGAGTTGGAGGTGGATATGATCAAGATACAACATATAAATATATAAAAATGTCAAAGAATAAATAAAAGATACTTTTAAAGCAAGGGAGCATGGGGAAAAAATCTCTGATGTTGATGAGACAAACTTCTTTAGACACAGTATCAAAAGCGCAATTCATAACGCAGCAGACTGAGAAATTGGGCTGCATCAAAATAAAACCTTTGCTTTAGAAAGACACTTTTAATCAGAGAGCAAAGACAGAGGCTGAAAGAAAATATTTGCAAATTGTGTGTTTTCAAATTGTATGTCTCCTAAAGATGCGTATTCATTACTTATACAGAGAGAGATGCACACCCACAGACACAAACACACACAGAGTTGCACACACATATAGAGATGCACACACATACACACACAGCTCACATAAGGAAATAATTTAAAATTTGAAGGTTAATCCAATTTAAAAAAAAAATTGAATACCAGGGCTGGAGACCTAGCTCAGCAGTAAAGAGCACTTCTCCTCTTGCAGAGGACCTGTTGTTCCCAACACCCACACGGACCCCCACAACAGTGTGCAACATCAGTTCCAGGGGACCCCACTCCTTCTTCTGTCCTCTTTGGGTACCAGGAACACATATGATGTATACACATGCATGCAGACAAACACTCATACACATAAAATGAATATAAATATATTTTGGAACTATACCAAAGCAGATGTACAAACACCAAATAAGCACACAAAACAACAATAATAGTTAAACCCCCAATGTGCCTGGCANGAAACATGCCTGAAATCCCAGTTGCTTAGGAGGTAAAGACATGTATATATGGAATGATTTATTGGAATGACTTCCAGGCTGCAGTCCAACAATGGCTAGCTGTGAATGGGAAGTCTAAGAATCTAGCAGTTGCTCAGTCCCAAGAGGCTGGGTGTCTCAGCTGGTCTTCTGTATATGCTGGAATCCTGAAGAAGTGGGCTCCAATGCCAGTGAAGGAATGAATGTGCTGACAAGGCGAGGGCAAGCAGGCAAAGAACCAACCCTTCCTTCTTCCATTGTCTTTATATAGGCTTCCAGAAGAAGATTNAAGGTATGCCTTTTTGCCTCAAGATCTGGATTAAAGGCATGTGTCATCNTGCCTCAAGATCCAGATCAAAAGCTTGTGTCTTCCAGTCTCAAGATCCAGATCACAAGTGTGCCCTCCATTTCTGNATTGTAGTTCNTTCCAGATAGAGTAAGTTGACAACCAAGAATAGCCATTACATATACTAAAATGTCACCTATCTCATTAAAATTAAAAAGCCCCATCATATTAAGTATTGCTGAAGGTGTGAAAAAAAAAAGAATTTTTACACATTTCTGATGAAGATGTAAAATGATACCACCATCTTGAGGTTAAACATTCATGTGTTGAGTTATTGAGCAAATCCACACTGAGTGTTAGCCACAGACAGAAACTACATCACTGGAATGGGCTGGATATGCATGGTCATAACAGCCTTGTTTGCAATAATAAAAACAATCAACAAAATATCTNAAGGAGTCCAAACATCCATCAAGACATGATACCAATAGCCATATTGATGGCATGAAATACTCTCCAAGATAAAATCCATGAAGGATATGTATCCAACACGGATAAAACCCAAAATTATCATACTGAGTGAATAACGCCAGATAGGGCACATTCTACAGGATCNCAGCTTTAGAAAATGCAACTTCATTTCTTGTGACAGAAAGTACATCATGGTTGCTCAGGGATGGTGGTNGGTAAGCTAACAGATGGGATGGAAGAAAGAAAGAAATACAGGCAACTTTGGGCATGATAGATAGTTCACTACTCTGTCTGGGGGGGTTCCTTTCATTATTGAATGTATACTGGAATATGCACTGTTGGTTGTATGACAGCTAGTCTTCAACACAGTTGTTGAGGGACAAAAATATGTCTGGAGAGTCACAGGGTTTCCATGACAACAGCCTATAATTGGCTGCCCTGGGAGTACTCACTGCTCCTGGCAGGGCATTGGCCAAGGCTCATCAGGGAAGGGTNTTTGCTGCCAGCATGCATGCTGGAAGCCTTGGGTGGTACTGTGAGGGATACTACAAAAAAACAGGAAGGAGACAGAGATGAGACTCACATGAGGCAAGAAGAGAAGACTTAACAGCAGAAGCTGGAGTGCAAAAGCTACATGGACGGGAAATGCCATCTGTCATCCGCACCATGCCCGTCTTATAGATGGGCATGATGACTAGTTTTATGCCAACTTGACAATAAGCTAGAGTCACTTGGAAGATGGGTCCTCAATTGAGAAAANGTTCTCACCAGATTGGCCTGNGAGGAAGTCTGTGGTGCATTTTCTTGATGGATGATTGGTGTGGGAGGACCTAGCTCACTGTGGGTGATGCTGAGCTGGTGGTCCTGAGTTTTATAAGAAAGAAGGCTGAGTGAGTCATGAGGAGTAAGCCAGTCAGCAGCATCCTCCATGGCCTCTGCATCAGCTCCTGCCTTCAGCTCCTGTCCTGATTTCCCTCAGTGATGGACTGTTACCAGGCAGTGTGGGTTGATAAAAACCCTTTGCTCCCCAAGTTGTCTTTGGNTGTGGTATTTTACTACAACAATAAAACCCCCCTAAGGCATGGGGAAACTGGGGCTCAGGGGGCAGGAGGGACTTACCCAAAGAGACCGTACATCAAGAAGTGTTGGCATAGCAGCTTGGCCTGAACTTGTCTCTTTCCCTCTCAGTGTTGGAACTACTTTTAGATGCTGGTGACAACCTTTCCCAAAGCAAGAGGTTTCTGTGTTGATGCCTGCACTGGGCATCTCACATATGGTACCCCAAGAACTCTCCCAGGAAGACACTGTGCTAGTCACTTATTTACAGGTGAGGCTAGCCCTGCCTGTAGTGCTTAGCATGAGCTGTCAACTTGATCAGAGACAAGGCCCTGGGCACACCATAGAAAGGATTAGCTAAATCAGGTTAGTTGATGTGTGGTGACCCAAAATGTGGCCAGTACCATTCTGTGGACTACAATCCCAGACTGCATGAAAAAGGGANCACCAGCTGAGCACCAGCATCCATTACTCTGCTTCCCCACTGCAGATGCAATGGGACCAGCTGTCTCATACTTTTGCCCACATGGCTTCATCATAATGGACTGTACCCCCAAAGTATGGCCCCAATAAACCCACCNTTCCTTAACCTGCTTTTGTCAAGCGTTCTGTTTCAGCAACAAGACAAAGAACTAACGTGGCCCCTCCTGTAATGTAAGACCTAGAAGTTAACCAACCCTGTCCTGGTTGTCATCCACTCTCAGTCTTATTCTGTAGCTGAGGAGCCTGAGGGACCAGAGCAAATGTGACTCTACTGAGTTCCTGGGTTTATTTGTGCCTGGAGTTAATGGTTTATAGAGAGCTGGCTTTCATCATAAAGTACCCCATCTGTTCACAGCCTTGGTGTAAGATGAGGAACACACAGGCACATACCTGCATGTGTTTAGGGGTCACGCTGAATGTGTTAACTCGTGTGTGCATATGGTAACCGTGTCAATATGCTGCTACGCATATGCTCTGGAGTACACAGGTGTGAGCTTAGATATCAACAATTCTCCTTGGTTTATCAGAAAAAACCCTTAAAGTCTCTTCTTCCAGAATTCATTTAGGGTCTTTGGTGACAGATGTGGCTTTCTCTGTATTCCATCAGACTAGCTCAAAGCCCACTGTCCTCAAGTGGAGGACAGAGGCTGATTTGGACTGTCTCTTCATGTTGTAACCACTGAAGAACACAAATATGGCCCTTGGGAAGAAGGGTTGGCTGGTTTACTGACNTACCCTATGAGCCCAGATGGCTTGAAGACAACAGCATTTGAGTGAGTGTGATGTGGCTCCAGACAGGTAGGGGTNGCTTTTCCTCCAATATTACTAAGCTAATAATTGTGGTCATCTAAGTAGCTTAACCTAGACTTTGCTTTCCACCTCTGTCTGATGAGCGCCTGCTCCTCTTGGGTCTCAGCTTAGGGCTCACTGCCCCTTCCTGTGGTTCCACTATCATCTATGCCCATTCTGTCACCATCATATCTTTGTGCAGTGTGTGTGTGTGTGTGTGTGTGTGTGCGTGTGTTCGTGCATGTGTGCATATGTGTGTATGCATGTTTGTGTACATTAATGTAGAGGTCAGAAGNCAACCTTGAGTGTCATTCCTCAGGAGCTACGCCCATCTTGTTTTTTGAGACTGGGTCTCTCATTGGCCTGTAGCTAGTCAAGTAGCCTAGGCTGGGTGATCAGCCAGACCCAAGAATCCTTGTCTCTGCTTCTCCAGTGCTGGGGTTTCAAGCACACACCGCTATGCCTTGCTTTCCTGTTACATCTTACTATACGGACAAGGGGAGGTGGGATGAGAGGCAGAAAATCCTTATTTTGGTTGGCTACTGTACCCACAGTTACATCTCTCATGTTACAGAGCCGCACATTTAAAATGTGTTACTTTTTAATTATTATATTTTGTTTACTTAGTTTTTGGTGTATGATGGGCCTGGCATGCAAGCCGCAATACAATAGAGGTCAGAGGCCAATTCTCTGGACCATTCCTCCTTCCACCANGCGAGGTTCAGGAAGTGCCCTTACTCACTGAACCACCTCATTGACCCCAAATGCATTCATTTTTATTGTAGTGAAGTTCAGTTGAGATATACTCTCCAGTCCTCAGTAATGTTTCTGTCTGGTCTCTATCAGTTCCCCAAGGGCTGAAACAGAACCTGCAACGTAAAGGGGGACGCCTGAGGAGAGANGGACTTTTTCAGCACTGTGGACAGCGATCTCCCCAGGAGGCCAGGCTAAGGGGTTAGCACTGCTCAGACCCAGGAAGAGAAAGCTGGTGAGAAGAGGGCTGGGGAACGGCTCAGTCTGAAAAGTGCCTGTAAGTATGAATAACTGAGTTCAGATGCCCAGAACCAACATAAAAATCTGGGCACACGCACATCTGAAACCCAGTGCACTTGTACCACCCAGTTTTGTGTCAACTTGACACAAGCTAGAGTCATCTGGGAAGAGGGAATCTCAATTGAGAAATGCCCCCACACTAGATTGGCCTGTGGGTAAGGCTATGGGGCATTTTCATGATTGTTGTGGGAGGACCCAGCTCACTATGGGTAGTGCCATGCCTGGGCTGGTGGTCCTGATTGCTATAAGAAAGCAGCCTGAGCAAGCCACGGAGAGCAAGCCAGTGAGCAGCATTACTCTATGACTTCTGCTTCAGTTCCTGCCTCNAGTGCCTGCCCTGACTNCTCTGGATGATGGTTTTGTTATGGTGTTTTATCACAGCAATAGAANCTCTAAATAAGATACCCAAGTGCTGAATGGGGTGGGGTGGGGTGTATATTCTGAAACAGGAAGATCCTGAAGTTCATTGGCCAACCAGCTTAGCCAAATTGACAAGTTCCAGGGTGCATAGGAGGCAGTTAGAAAGCAAAAACAAAACCAAAACAAATAAAGGCAGACCATGATTGAGGAAAGACATTTGATGTTGTTGATTTCTGGCCTCTACAAGCACATGCATGCATGACATCATCACACACATATGCACACATCCACACTAACAAGTACAACACACACACACACACACACACACACACACACACACACACACACACACAAGAAGTCTTCAGTTTTGGTTTCTTTATCTTTCAAGCAAGTGTACCACACCTGAGGACGTCAAAGAATCATTTCATGTTCAACCCCCAGATATAAGGGCATCACAACTCCAAAACAGCAGTGTGGGGTCTCCCTCAATTTAAATGAAAACCATACCTTCTAGCTTTGCAAATAGTGGCTCCTGGTTATTTATCTCATCTCACTAGAGCTGAGGAGAAACCTTCCTCACCTGTATATCCACACTTCTCTGTCCTGAGCCAATCTGGTACCCAGGCAGTGCCAGGTAGAGCACCAGGTCCATTGGCAATGTCATCCCTATGAGACAGGTGACATTCTCACTCTGTTTTACAGATATGGAAAGTGGGTGTTAGAAAAATTGAGTATGTTTTCATCAATTATTTGTCTCAGGTCTCCAACACTTGATTCTAGATGTTTCCAGTCTTAGGATTCAGGTTCCATACTTGGACATCTTTTATCACAGAGAGGATCCTGCCTTCCTCCTGCCCTTCCTCTGAATCTTTTCCCATAAACCAGAACTTCCAAGTCCCCATTTCAACAGGAAGCTGAGAGCCATGTTCCAATAACTTTGCTACGGCAAGGAGGAGGTTTGGCCTTGGAAGCCAATCTCCCGTTTACAGGGAGGATTCCAGGGACTCTGGACACCACAGCCTCTCCTGAAGTCCTCCTTCACTTGCTTGCTATCTGGCAAGCAGAGACATCAGTCCCTGGCTCCTGCTGGCAGCTCAAAGTGGCTTACTCTCCTCTGAGCATCACCTCTCGGGGTGTGAATCATATTAATTCAGTTCCAGGCGGGCATTTCACACAAGTGAACTGATATTTGCAGCATTTGAGGAAACAGAACATTTGATAGACAGGAAGCTGGGGCCCTGGCTAGCCTATTTTTGGAGGTAGAAGCTTTAGAGACCATCAGAATCCTTGCACTAATGAGGGATGAGCCAGGAGAAGGAAAGCAACTTGGAACAGGCAGCACCAGACCCCTGGGCTACACAGATCCATATGGTGGCCCTGCCTGCTACAGATTATGGGTTTGGATGGCTTTTGTGCCTTTTTACTGTGGTCCCCTGCCCTGATGTTCAGCGAAGCCACAGGGGATGGGAGCCATTTAGATTCAGGTTCAGAGTTACACACCTGTCACTGTATCTATACTGTAGCCCTGGTTTCCTCTGGAAAATAATCACCTCCTGGACAAAGTACTGAGTTCACATCTGCAGGGCATACTGGTGTGTTTCAAGTACTCCCCACCATGCCTTAAAGAAAATCAAAGCCAGACACAATCTACATGACTCCGGAGCTCCCAAGCAGCCAACACTCCAACTGGAATTCCATTGGCTGGGAACCCAAACCAAGAAGGAAGACTCCANGAATTGAGGCGTGTATGACCGTTTCCCCAGGGCTGCTTGTGAGGGCTGTGAGCAGGCAGTTGTCCAAGTGGTGAACGATCTCTGCAGTCCAGCTGGGACACATTTCTTTCTAGAGTGGCTCTGTCTCAGGATTGCATTCACTTCTGCCATTTAGCATCCACTCTGCACCTTCACCTTCATTGAGCTGGAGCTGGAGTCTCCTGCTGAGCCTGAGGCCGTTTTTTTTTAAGCNGGAAAAGTTGTGTCACAGATAGTAGAATATGATGGCAAAAAGAAGAGGCCCTGAGGCTGGGTGAGATGGACAATCAACAGGCATTTGGATGCTGTAGGAGGAGGCCTGCCATGGTGGAGCTGGGGGCCATTAGAATGAATTTGTTAATNTTCTGCAGGGTCTATCCATATAAGGCTCCCTAGAAAGGCAGTTCATCATTCATTCATTCATTCATTCACACCTTCGCTTTCTCCCTCAATGGACGTCTCAATTGCTCATGTATNTTATAGCTTGAATATGAAATGTCCCCATAGGCTCATGTTTCGAACACTTGGTCCCTAGGTGGTAGCACTATTTGGAATGGTTTAGGGAGCTCAAGGAAGGGAGTCCAGCTGGGGGTTTAGGTCACTGGGTGGCTGTGCCTTTAATGGTGCCTGGTCTTTGGTCCCTCTTCTCTCTGTGTGTCCTGTTAGTCCTTCTCCTCTTGGTGTGTTCTGTTTACTGTGATGTGAAGCAGCTCCTTCTGTCACGTGCCCCTGCCACCATGGTGTTCTGCCCAAGTGCATGAGGTCCAGCAAAGCCTGAACCTTCTGAAGCCGTGAGCCTGGGTCAAACCTTCTTCTTTGAAGTTATTCTCTCAAGTCTTTGGGGCTCCTAAGTAAACACAACTTCTGTCTCTTTGCTGACATCATGTGCTGGATGACAGGTACATGGGGATGGGAACTCACCATTCATCTCCAGGAGTCTGGTCCTGCCCAGGAAAGCAGGAAATGGGGACTGGAGAAGTGACATCAACATTAGCATAGGAAAGAAGCCTGAAAGCAAAGGCTGGAAGCCTTGCCCCTCCTGCCTTCATACATCAAATGGAGCCTGCTTGTGGGAGTTTGAATGCAATTGGCTCCCAGAAGCTCATGGAGAGCAGCACTGTTAGGAGATGTGGCTTTGTTGGAGTAGGTATGGCCTTGTTGGAGCAAATGTGCCACTGTAAGGGTGGGCTTTGAGGTCTCCTATGCTCAAGCTAAGCTCAGTGTAGACACAGTTCACTTCCTGTTGCCTGGGGATCAAGACGTAGAACTCTCAGCTCCTTCTCCAGCATCATGTTTGCCTGAACCACACTGTGTCCCACCATGATGATAATAGACTAAACCTTTGAACTATAAGCCAGCCCCAATTAAATGTTTTCCTTTATAAGAGTTGCTGAGGCCATGGTGTCTCTTCACAGCAACAGAAACCCTAACTAAGACAACTCAAGAAAATCCCTCACCATGGGAGAGGCAGGTGCTGTATAAGTGACCTATAAATGCTTATGTACTCCTCCTGCCCATACCCCTCTATCCTTGTGGCCTAGCACTTTGAAACACATGCTTTTCCTTTAGATCATTAGCCCACGNCAATTCTCAGGAATATTTTCCTNTATTAATACACAACCTACATAGCTTNTATTTCTGTTTTAAACTAAGTATCCCTGATGTAATTCTTTGTCCTGGGACACAAGAACCCGGAATTAGGTACCTCTGAACTCAGATCTGTACCTATAAAAACTCCACAGTGAAGTGTNCCCAATAGACATCAGATTACNGCANCCCAAAAAGGCAAGTGGGAAGGGNACTTGTTTTGTTTTGTTTGAGACAGGATCTTATGAATCTCTGAGCTAGTCTCGAACTCAAACTGGCTACCATCACCTTCCTGGTGCTGGGAGAATCAGTGTGTACCACCATGTCTGGGTACTGGGTGCTGGGTGCTGGGGATCAAACATGGGCCTTCATGAAGCTAGGCAATCGCTGTGCTACCTGAACTGCATCCCCAGCCCAGGACATCTGTCTGAAAGTAGGGGACCTGGTACAGTACCAGAACAAGAACCTAAATTCTAGAGGGTTTGGGGGAGCTGATTTCAGGAAGCTCAAATGACCGAGTACAGGAAAGTGGGGAGAAAAGGCTCCAGTGAGGTCCCCACAGAGGGCCTTTATGGGCAGCCCAGCTCATGGCACTGGGCATGTCCTAGGAACCAGTGACTTGTGACTCGGGCCCAAGAGTTTGAGAGCTGCCCCTAGGGGTATATCTGGCCTCCTTCACACTTAAATTGTATGAGAGAATCCTGTGAGAATGAGGGATGAAGTAAGAAGAGGACACTTGAAAAGGAAGGGCTTTGGGGTGTCAGCCCAGGCCAGTTCANTGGGCCAGGGGACAGAGAAGTAGCAGCAGTTACAGCATTGCTTTGAAAGGACAGATCCCTAAGTGGACATGAGGGATAAGCAGAGTTGGGGGTCTCAGCTGGAGGAACCCCTCCCTCATGGCCCCCATTCCCTCATGACAACTGGCAGCAAGCAAGAGGTCAGGGGGGCTTGGCTGGGAAGGTAGAGATCTGTGATGATCCAGGCGGTAGAGGAAGTGTGTGTGGAAGTCGGAGGAGGCACAGGGCATGCTGGTACCCACTGAGGATGTTCAGTTGACACACAAGCAGAGAGTGACTCCAGGACAGCTACCTCTTCTCTCCTGGTGCAGAAGNGTGGTGGTGGGGGGGATAAACATGGATTTCATGTTTGTGCAAAGNCTTTCAGGCCACCCAGCCCTGTGTGCTCCCTCAGAAACTGCCAGTGNTCTCCCCATCCTCTTCCAACACCTTAGCTTCCTCCTTCTCTTGCTGGAGATGGAGCTCAGGGACTCTCAGATGTTAGGCAAGCACTCCACCACCGACCATCTCCAGCCTTGGCTGTGCTTNCTTACACACATGGTGTGGTNTTCTTGGCAGCTGCTCCAAGTTCAGAGAGGTTCTGGAGATAGCAATCACAGTGATCAGGGATGGAAGACACCTCCTGACTGGGAACCAGATGTGGCTGGCTTCATCTCTCTNTCCATCAGATCAGAGCAGAGAGGATGATGGGGTGACTNCTCGACCCCGGTTAGAACCCTTCTCAAACTCCATCAACCCCTCTGTACCTCCTCTGCTTGGAATGACAAGACCATCCATTCTCCCCATATGGGCATGAAACATGGGGAGGCCGGAGGAGATGTGAGTGGTTTTCTTCANGAGTCCTCTCCTATCGCCCATCTATCCCTTGGTGGAGCCTAGAACCCAAGGCAGCCAGGCCTCTATCAGGAAGAATGTCACTTTCACAGCTTCTAGGTGTTGGTGNATCCAAGGCAGCATCTGCAGTGTGTCTCTCCAGCAAGCACTTAGAAATCCTCAGCTGTGCACGGTAACCATATGGTTCTCAGGATAGAGAGCTATGAAGGGAGGAGGGAGAGAAAAGAGAGGNGCCAGAGGAAATGGGAGGGGTCAGGAGGCTGTGGGGAGGGTGAGGCAGACCACCTAGGTGTCCTGGGATCCTGCTGCAGGAGAAATTACAGCAGCAGAGCTGGGGTGAGTTGCCTTGGGAAGCAGCCTCACCCAGCCAATTCTCTTCCCACAGAGTGCATTAAAGGGATAAACACAGCTCAAGAAGGTGTCCTCCTCGCTCTGAGATGAGTGGAAAGTGGCATTTCCCAGAAGGTGCCTGTGCCTGCCCTAGAGGAGACCAGAGATGAGTTTAGATTCNCATTGACTTTGAGGAAGAGCNCCAGCAACCTGTTCTCTCACACAAACAGGCCAGGCAGCCTCNTCTGTGAGGTTGTATCAGACAAGATGGCCCCAGAATGCTCCCTNAAAGCCCACTGAGGACTCTGTCTGGAAAGCCTGTTGACAGCAGATTTAGGGTCGAGGTAGCACAGAAATAAGTAACCAGGCAAGGCCAGAGAGGGTTCAGGCTCAGATAAATGGCACTGGNGAGTTTACATGGATTCTGGGTCAGCAGAATGTGCACCCTGCTTACATCCATCCTGGAGCAAAGAGATAAGCATAGCTGACCTGCAGCAGGGAATGAATATATCCTGCCAACCTCAGCTCAAAGCAGCTGACCTCCCACCTAGGTGTAGTCCAACAATGAGCGTAAGTTGTTCTAGCTGAAAACACTGCTTATGNGGCTTCATTGTTACACAGCAGCAGCTGACTGATACAAATGCCTACAATATGCCAGGCACAGAGGACAGATCATCTTCATAGCTCCTGCCCTCTTGGTGCTCAGAGTCTGGATGGGCAGGCAGACAATGACCAAATGACCCCTGAATAAGCATGGCATCTAAGATGAGTGGCAGACATCAGGCAGTGACCAGACAGTGACAAGAAGGCCAATTAGGGAGACACCTTGGGAACAGGAGACATGTATGCTACAAGTGTGATGATGAGAAAGATGATATAAAGAGCTGAGGAAAGTTTGGGATAAAGATAGTAGGTGTCGTGGGCCAGAGATGAATGAGACAGCAAAATGTAATAACATTAGTGTTGGAGTTACTCCCTCCCCCCAAGACTCTGTGCTGAAGGCTTGTTGCTACTCAANGATGACTATGGCCTCCTGTCACCATGCTGCCCTGCTGAGCCACTGACACAGAGCAGTGACATCATGGCATCAGCTAATTTTGGACTGAGCCCTCCAAAACCCAGAGCCAAAACAAGCCCTCCCTCCTTCAGGCTGCTTCCCTTGGGTATTTGCTGCTGTGGTGAAAAGCTGACTCACACACAGAGAGAAAGCCAATGTTCGCATGCCATTTAAAGCCTGTCTCTTTAATTATCTCATTTGGTCTTGACAACACACAGATGAGTTTAAAGTGTGTTTGTTGGGATCCTCGAAGTTAAAAATGAGAGAGACCCAACCCAAAATGGCTTTACCAAGTAGGAAATTCAGCAGATGACATTACTGGGTCTCTTCTCCTGCTCCTCTCCACCCCTCTGCCCCACACCTCCCCTCTGGCTTTCCTGAATTTCTCCTGGGAGCCCTTCTCCCTTGGTGTTGTGGACTTCTTCAGGAAGAAGCCGGGGAGGGTGAGGATCACAGCNGTCCTCAGCGCATTCACACCCTCCCACTAGGCTCTAGGAAAAGAGCGATGCTCTCTACAAGTGACATCCTGAGAAGGAATGAGATCCGTCACATGCCAGCTCCATGATCCTGTGCCACATATGGGCACTGAGCACGGAAGCTTCCTAGCCCCTCACTCTATCTCAGGAGGCAAAGTGGGCTGTGGGTGTCAAGTGACAAAGAGTTCCCATCTGCACCCGTATTCTCCAGGGCTCCTTGTCATCTGCCTTCTGGTTCTGTCAGGCCACCGGAAGGTTGGAGAGGAGGTTGGGAGGAGGGAGTAGTTATAGACTGTTCTTTTTCTCTTCTTTCTGGCAGGACCAAAGGAAAGCAAACTGATTCTGTGCTGGTCCTGGTAGCAGATGAGGGGCCAGCAGAAGCTGCATGGGGCNGGGATGGCTCTGGCTGTAGTTTTCTGTGATTGTACCAGCAGTGGGGACAGAGGAAAGTAGCCCTGGGCCTGTAGCCCCTCTTCTCTGAGTGTCCTCACTGGCTGGAGTGGCAGCAGTGTCCTAAGTCACCCTCTCTGGTGTCTCAGCTACTTTACTGACTCAACTTCTTGAAGACCATGGGAACTAGCAAATCTCAGAAAGGAAATCTGCCAGCTCACAGTGTGTTTATGGCTGAGTGACCCCTACATATCACAAGAGAGCCGCTGGGAGCAATCCTGGGCTGCAAACCCCCAGGAACGGAGAGTAGACGTGGTATGTGAACCTTGTGACCAGGGAAGAATAGTAGCCAATGCCACCGAGACCCAGGAAATCATCATTCCCCACAATATCCCCTGGGGTCTGGGTTGACATAGTGGACAGAAGGGAAGTAGCTGTCAAATGGACCATTGCAGCAGCGGGGTGGTGACTCTCTGGATCCCCAAGGTGAATATGGAGAATGGATTGTGTCTTGGTGTCTGGGAAGCAAAGAGAAGGCAAGAGAGAAAGACGAAGAGTCAAAGCCAGGCTGAGAAGGGCTGGGGACCCTCAGACGGCAGGTTGGCCTTATTCTGGGGCTGGAAGGGAGGCTGCTGTCTGTGGGGTCAGAGTTCCAATTTGAGTTCAAGGTCAGCCTACCGGCTAGAACAGAGANGNAGCTGAAGGAAGAGGCAGCGATCAGCAGAGAAGTCATTGAGAATAGCAGCCTGGGGCTGGAGAAAGAGCNTGGGGTCAGGGCAAGAGCCCAGCTCTGCCTAGGTCCAGCCCTGTGACTTGGACTGCCCCTTAGCCCCTGTGGGACCTCCTCAGTAGTCAGGCAGGTTCCCAATTCCATTCTAGAAGCCTGGGAGAGTTCAGGACCTGCTTCTTGGTGAGCATGGCAAAAGGCTATCTCTTGTCCTTGTCATTGAGGAAGTTCTCCCTGTACCATACCCTGCTGGGGGCTGGTCCTGGTTATGAATCCTGGAAATGGCTAGAGCAGCAGAGGGCCAGGGCAGGTGTATGTCACTGNTCCAGGCCCCAGCAGGCCCTGGGAATAAAGGTGTGTGTAGAGGTGAACTTTCACATTGACCNAGTTCCTCTGGTCGTCATCTGGAGCAGAACTACAGGAGAGCCAGGCTTGTGCTACCTACCACTAAGAGCCTATGGACCTCTCTCAGTCCCCTCCAGGAGCAGAGCAGTTGGAGTGGGTGACAGTAGCTCACTTCAAGCCCTTCAAGACCCCCCAGAGAGTGGTTCCTGGTAGCTGAGCCATACTCNTGACCTCACCAACTTGCCCTTGAGCATCCAGCCCAGGCCTGGCCTTTGCTTCCTTGCCCAGATCCCCNGNTCATGGGCACTGTGAATCCAGGGATGNTGGTTGGATGTGAGGAGAGGGGTGCCCAGAATTCTAGCTACAGCACCCACAGCTGGTGAGAAAAGAGTGGCCACACACTCCTGGGAGAGTCCACCAACTTCCTAGGTTACCCAACTTCAGAGTCAGAGAGGGCATTGGAGCATCTCGTCACTTCCTAGCTTGGAGATCTGATGATGCAGATCATGACTCGTGCTGTGGCCTCTAGACACCCCCCACCTCACCCCCTGCCGTGCTGACACAACCTTCCACTCCCCACTTTTCCTTTCACTCCAAGCTGGTGCGACTCAGCCAAGACTGCATCCGCTGCGTGGTTAGGTGTGTGTCTCCTCGTGGTGTGATGTCTGGTTTTTATTTAAATGAATTGTGAGGGGAGGGCAGACTTATGGTCCTCAAGAGAGGAGAGCATCTCGGGAGGCTAGGTACGCCCACCCTGCCTCCATCAGCTGAAGCAAACAATCAAGGGCGATTAGATTTTCATATTTCCCATTTTCTACTTCAATAAATATCTCCTATAGAAACTGATTGGTATTTTCTGCACTTGACAAGTAATAGCTTAGTCTTATTTCTAAGTGATCCCTATAAATCTAAATTACAGGCCGGCATGTAATTAATGAGCAACANATCCCATTACTGATCTGTTTACTTCAAGCCTACTTTCCTCCTCAAAGGAGTCTTCTCTTTTCAAAAATCACATTTTATTCACTTNTTGTGTGTATGTGTGCCTGTGCATTCATGTGCCAGTGCCACAGTGTCTCTCTGTGTGTGTGTGGTCAGAGGACAATTTGCAGGAGTCAGTTCTCTCCTTCCACCATGCGGGGTCCTGGGGATTGAACTCAGGTCATTAGACTTGATGATGGTAGGCATCTTAACCCACTGAGCCACTCACCCATCAAAGGTGTTTTATTTTATCNTGAGTGGATGGGAATAAGGAATGGATCAGATGGCTCTGGCCAGCTTCCAGGCCATCAGAAGGCTCCTCTGAGAACTAAGGTGCCCACCTGAGCGAAGGTGTCTCAGCTTCCCTGGCCCCACAGCATTCTATTANGAAATGAACACTGTGACAATAGAGGCCTCCATGTGGCTCTGTGGGTGGCCTCNCTGTCTCTTCAGTCTGGAGGTGTGGTCCTGACATTCCTGTTACCCTCCTTCTAANACCAGGACGGATGGCAACAAAGTCTTCCCATGTCTCCATCTGGGTGCTTCCCTTCATCCTACCCTTCCTGCCTGGTGGGTCCAGGGGCCCATAGTGTCAACCTTGATGAACTCAGCTCTCTGGACAGCTCCCCCTGCAGCAGAAACAGCAGCAGCATTGTGTGGCCTTTCCTGGATAGATGTGAACAAATCTCTATTNGCACCAGACCNGCACCAACAGCAGACCAAAGAAAGCAATCCCACCTNAGTTTATTTAGTGAACCTGTGGGTTTCCTGGGATTATTTACAGAACTGTGGGCCAGGTTTTTGTTTGTTTGATTGATTGGTTGATTTTACAGTTGCAAGGTGAGTCAAAGGCAGCTGTAAAAGCCCACTGCAGCATGGGTGACAACTCATGAAAGCTGCATCCCCAGAACATCCTGCACAACCTTCAGGTAGCCCTACTGCTCTGAACCCCACCCCCTTCCTGAGCATTTTAAGTTACACAAGCTTCCAGAGTCTTGCGAACCTCCCTCCTCCCTCCAGGACAGAGGAAATAGTGACACAACACTCCACCGCTTCCTCTGGCTCTTACTTTCCTTCTGCCCCCTCTTGTAACGTTCCTTTGAGCCTTAGAGGATTACAGATGTCGGATTATTTTTCTCTATCTATGGCTGAGCGTTAGACCACTGTGACACAGCAACAGTCACATGTATTCAGGATCTGGAGCAGTTATGAGTCTCCAAAGCCCAGCACTGATTGCAAAAGTGAAGCTTCTCCCCATGACTGACCAAGGCATAAACACGAATGCTTAAATGGCAATTTGAGAATCATGGGTGTAGCTCAGTTGGGTCCTTGCCTGGCATACACAGAGCCCTGGGTTCAATTCCCCAGCACAGCATAAAACTACATGTGTTAAGTTCATGTTTGTAATCCCAGCACTTACCTGTAATCCTAGCACTTGCAAAGTACAGGCAGAAGGGCCATTAGTTCAAGGTTATCCTTGGCTACATAGCGAGTCTGATGTTGCATGAAACTTGTCCCAAAATAAATAAGCAAAATAATGGGTGAATAATAACAAGGAAATTTGACAGGCATAGAATAATAACAGTGGCCTCTCAACTAGAGTCTATNACCTACCCAACCACAGGTCCTTGTTCTGGCTCACGGTACCAGGCTTCAGTAATAAGGACTNCCCACCTAGTCCTGGTATGCAACTAAAGGCAGCGATGTCCTAGTTTGTTCTCTGTTGCTGTGATAAACAATGACCAAATCCAACATGGGAGAGGAAATGGTTTATTTCCTCTTACAACTTATAGTCCACCATCCAGGGACACAGGTGTGCAAGCANGAACTGAAGGAGAGACCATGGAGGTGTGCTGTTTGCTTGTTTGCTTCCTCTGTTCCTCAGCTGCCTTTCTTACACAGCCCTTCCACCTGCCCAGGGATAGCACCATCTACAATGGCTGGGCCCTCCTCCATCACTTAGTAACAAAGAGTGCCTCAGAGACGTGGCCATCGGCCAACCAATGGAGGCATTCCTCAGTTGAGNTTCCTGCTTCCCAGGTGTGTCAAGATGATAACCAAAGCTATCTATGACAAGTGACAATAGCCTTTATGGTTTGTGGGGCCCCAAGAATCTCCNTGTCCAACAATTCACAGGAAGATAGCTCATGCTGGCACTGGGTGTTTTGCTCAACAAGCTTACGGCTCCTGGGAGTGCCCTTTCCCATTTACACAACCTGCCTTCACTCAATCTCCTTAACTATTGTCTTTACTCTTCTCCCAGCTGTTTCCACAAAAGCTTGAAGTTTCACATTACAGAAAGAAATCTTTATACAGATGGTAGGTAGGATCTCCAAAGGCTACCACTTTCTACTCCAAGAAAATGCCAGTTGGTCTTGGACAGCTATGGAGATTTTGAAAAAGAAATACTGACAAGGTCCAATAGAGAGTGAGAAGACTCCATCCCTCACATCAACTGTTGGTCAAGAATGCAATGCTGGGTCCAGAAGCATGGATGGAATACACGACCCCATCTAACCATTCATCATGCAGTCATTTGTCACAAGCTGTCGGCGGCATCCTCATCCCAGGATGTTCCCACTGCCACAGGACTGCTGGGCTTCTCCACACCCCAAATGAGTCCTGTGGGGCTGGCTTAGTCCCTCAGGAGGAGTAGAGCCACACCCCCAATGCTAGGACTGCCTGCCACTGGAACCAACTTGGCGGTACTGACGGGGCTCTGAGCCAGCATGGTAGCCTTACGTGGGTGTTGAAAGACCCTGGGCTGAGCAAACAGTCTTGACTCCCAGTGGACTGCAGGAGAGAAATGTACACCATATACTCTGGGGAATAACTGCCTCCCTCTAGGACAGGCTTATTTTTTCCCTTGTACTGTTTTATTTTCTATGTCTTCCATAAACCGTTGCTGAGGTTTTAAAGCCTTCCAGAAGCTCACTAAGAAGCATTTGTCTTTCTGTTAATTCCCGCCTTCGGAACTCAGGCTAGCACAAATCTTGACGCACTTGCCTTCCAGTCAACCTGACAGGATCCGCTGTCCACTTTTCTCTCTTTTTCTTCTCCTCTTGGGTGCTTTGGTGTCTTATAAATCTAATTTATATGCCAATCTAAATCATTCAGGTTTTTCCAGGCTCCTCTCACCTCATAAAGATTGTCCNCCTGTGGTGACCAGCAAAACCACTAAAGCCCCATGCCAGGTCTGAGGTCCCTGCTGAACCAACCTCTTTCTTTCTAAAAACTCATTTATTTTTATTTTATGTATATGAACGTTTGCCTGCATCTATGTCTGNGTACCATGTGCATGTCTGGGGCCCATGGAGGTCAGAAGAAGGCACCAGGTCCTCTGGAACTGGAGTTACAGATGGCTGTGAGCCACCATGCTGGTGTTGGGAACCAAACCCCGGTTCTTCAAGAGTAGCAAGTGTTCCTAGCCACTGAGCCATTTCTCCAGCCCCTCAACCTCCTTCTTTGTCCTCCTGTGAATGCAGTCCCATTCAGCCCAGCAAACTGGACATCAGACACTGCCTCTCTTGTGCCAGGTTTCCTCAGCAATGCCTTTCCTTNTGTTATTGCCCTCCAGTCCCTGTCACTCCTGAGGACTTTAGACAATGGTAAAGAAGTGTCCCTAAGGGTAAATGCGAGCCAGTCCGTGAGGGCTCAGTTTCCCACACCTGGTTTGCAGCCTTTGTCTCAGGAGGGATGGGTAGTTACTTTGCCCAGCTTTTGTTTGCACCATAGTAAGACTGATGCTATCCACTCCCATGTTCCACAGCCTCACCATCCAGTCTGGGAGAAATTCTTTCATTCCTCGTTTAAGTCTTTCCCAATTGTAGCAGTGAGGTGCGGATTTTGTCCTAATCATCTCAGTGTCCTGTAGTGAGCTATTAAGAGGCTGGCTTCTGCATGCTGAGCTGTGGACGCTCCCTTTCTCTATATTAAAGGCTGGTGCCATGGGTTATTTGCTATCATTTCCACCCTGTTCTCTTTCCCAGTCTTTGGACCCTAGGAAGGCCTCTTCAGCATTGGCCTAGGAGATCTCATTGGTGCTGTCTTTGCCTTGCGTCCAGTCAGCTGTAAGAAACAGCAAGCCAACACCCCCATCACACACCCCCTCCCCCACCTCCCTGCCAAATTGAGGCTAATGCTGATGATAGTATCAGTGTGCCTTTTCCGGATTGGAATTCCTCTTTCACAGGCAAGTCTTTGGCACCTCTCTTATGCTCACAGCAGAGGCTATGGCACAGCTGCCACAGTGTGCTCACCTTTCTGTCCCATAAATGCCACCTTAGTAACTGCAATATATTCTCTAGTTCACCGTCTCTGGGTATCCCCATACTTATGAGGCAGACCTCATTCATCATACCATCCCATAATATGTAGAGTTATGCAACTACNCTGGAAGTCCCCCTGAGGATACTCTACTCTTAGATGGATGGGGATTCAGAGGCAGCTGTATTAGTGAAATTTCCACACCCTGCATGGTGACAGTTCACAAAAACCACATCCCTGGAGCTTCCTACACAACAGCAGGTGACTTTGCTGCCCAGTCTCCTCTCTCCAGCACTGTCGACGGCCTTTATAACCTCAGAAAGAGGCTTGTGAGTCTCCTAAGCTTCAGGAACTTCCTGAGCGCTGCATATTTCCTTAGCTCCCTGTGTCTTATGAGTGCCCCTCCTTCCCCAATCTAAGAGGGTGTGTTTCAGTTGAGAAGAAATAGGTATGCAACAGGCTTCCTTTGCAGCACACTAAACTCATGGCCCTGGTGACAGCACCAGTCAACAGCCCAACAGGGGTGGGGGACATTTCACAAGGCTCCCCACTAGATGAAGAATTATAAGCAGTCAGTGGCTGTGAAGGGAGGGAGAATCAGCTTTGGGGGGGAGACAAGCTCTTCCTGATAGGTTCTCCAATCCCAAGTGATCAGTCCTAAACACATGTACATACAGGAAATGCTGAACAGACTCAGTAGGTTCATGTATATGAGTCTGATGTATGTATATATATGTGTGTGTGTGTGTGTGTGTGTGTGTGTGTGTGTATGCATGTGTCATGAATCTGAGAGGGAATGGGGAATAGAGAGGAGTTGGAGAACAAGTTAGGGGAGATGTAAATGATATAAATATAGTATACTCACATATGAGATTCTTGAAAACTTATTTAAAATATTAAGATAGGTATGATGGTGCCTGAATACCTTTGATCCCAGAATTTGGGAGGCAGAGACAGGTAGATCTCAGTGACTTCAAAGCCAGCCTGGTTTACAAAATAAGACCCTGTTTCAAAGATAAAATAAAAAATAAATACATTAAAAAAAATGTATGCCCCAACCATTCTCTGAAAGACTTCACCCTCAGAATCAGGGCTTGACTCCTGCCTGTGGCTTCTGAGATCCCTCAGGGGCCACTCCTTTCCCATATCACCCATTTTTGCATAGCTGTTCATTCCTGCATCCCAGGCTACTCCTCCCAAGACAGGCGTGCACACATACATTATGCGAGTCTCAGAGGCCTTCACTTCCTGGGCTCCCCCTAAATAACAATAAACTGCTTATTCCAAGGAAGCGGTGGGCCGCATGTGGAGTGGGGAGAGATCAGGGTTCTTTTGTCCATTAGTGAACATGCCCCCCCTCCCCCCATAGCATAGAGTCTTCCAGAGATGGAGAGAATCTAAGATCAAAGTAGGTCTCTGCAACCGGGCCAGGGGCAGGGCTCCTCTCTGGAACTAAGCTGGTGAGAACAGACCCAGGCAGCTGAGAGTGGAGACGATTACTGGGGATGACTAAAGATGGGTCCTGTCCATTCTGAAAGAGGATGGAACTGACAACAGCATCCTTTCTCTCGCGCCATGCCCCATGCTCTCTCACTACTTGGAGGGTCCAAGGCAGAACAGTTGCATGTGAGACTGGCTAAGTCCCCTTTAGCTGACGGTGGCTGTCTGGCTTCCCGGTAGATGGACAAGGGCATCCTAGGTGAGGGAGGGTCAGCCTTTTGTCCCAGTCCCCGGGTAGGAGTGAGGGCTACCTGGGCTATGCGCAGGCGTGGATGCAGAGCGAGGTATGTGTGGGGGAGGGAAGGCACACAGGCGGGGTCCTCTGCTCTAGACACCAGGGGCCCAGCAGCCCTGCTTGGAGCTCGGATGTTTTTCTGTTCTAATTAACATCCCTGAGAATTAAACCTCACACCCCATAAGAGCTCGCTCCCCGGGGAGCACTCCCGCTCAAAGGCGGATTAAATATGAACCAGTTCCCACCCGCCCAGCACAGTCAGGGAGGCACAAACCAGAGGCGGAAGCTGTAATTACCAGCTGATTATGCGGTGAGAGTTATTAAAAGATAAAACAAAACATCTCCCAAATAAAAACAATCAATGCCACTCCGTTATTCCTGTTCTGCTTAAAGAGCCCAGCCCTTTTTCTTTCTCTCAGCGGTTGTTCTTAGATGGGCACATACTGCTCCCACGCTAAGACTAGCATTTACTGTGTGGCCAGGGGCATGCAGGGAGCAAGATGAGAAGTGAAAACTCAGGTAAGATGCTGCCTTCTTGGGGCTCAGAGTCAGGAGAGCACCTGACCTCTCAAAGAAGAGTCACACAAACACATCACTACCTCTGCAGAGGAGACACGCAGTGTACTAAGAGACTTGTGGGAGGATAATGAGGGGGAACTAACAGCTAGGGGAGGGATTTTAGGAGCTAGTACTTAACCTGAGCCTCCAAGGAGCTAGCTACCTGAAGAAGGGCAGAGTGATCTAGGGTGCAGGGACTGACCGTACTAAGAGCTGGAGGTGAGAAAGAGTGGTTGAAAGATTCACGGAGGATACAGGAGGTGCGATGTGTCATGTGTCATGAGAAGAGCGTAAAAGGAGGGTGTGGAGGAAGTAGCAGCCAGACCTGCAGGCTCTTGCCACCTCCTCAGTGGGGTTTGGTGACTCAAGATTTCCAAAGTAGCAATGAGTTGTAAGTGACCCCGTGTGATCTGGTTTATAAAATGACCCTGAAGCCTCCATGGAAGTTAGAGCAGGAGCTGGAGCCCCAGAGAGGAGGCAGAGGGCTTTCAGGCAGACTCAGAATAGAAACACCCCTTTGGAGAAGGGTAGGCATGGGGTTAGGGTTCACCCACACCTCTCCTAGGGTCCTTCTGAGAGGGAGCTGCAGCTTCTTTTCTGGGTGAAGGGGCAGAGGCTAGACCAGGAGCCAGCATCTACTGTCCTTTTAATCCTGTGGACCCCAGTGATGAATCCCGTGGAGAGGCCTGATTTACTCACTCCCATCCCACAGGGCAGGAGCAAGCCCTCAGGACCCCGCCCACCCTGCCTTGCTTTTCCCAGAACAACTGNACTCAGCTGTGTTTGCTTATGAGCTTCTGAGTTCCAGGCTCTGAACATCCCCAAATGGCTGGATGTTGCCCTTCAGACAGCTTCCACCAGAACAGAACAACCCACAGGAAAGCTATGAGCAGGTGCTTTCCCGCTGTCCATTCGTCCATCTGTCCATCGGCCCCTTTGGTGGGTATGAGTGCATGCTGCCTCAGTCCGTTTTCTGTTGCCAATAACCTGATCCTGCAGACTGAGTGAGCTGAGCATTAAGAAAGGGGTTATTGGACCTTG
>LZPO01110309.1:822787-836657 GCA_001675575.1 Neotoma lepida
ATCATCACCACCATCATCACTCTCACCACCATCATCATAACCACCATCATCATCACCACCATCATCACTCTCACCACCATCATCATAACCATCATCATCATCACCATCATCACCATCACCACCATCACCATCATCATCACCATCACCACCATCATCATCATCATCACCATCATCACCATCACCATCATCACCACCATCATCATTCTCACCACCATCATCATAACCACCATCATCATNACCACCATCATCACTCTCACCACCATCATCATAACCGTCATCACCATCATCACCACCATCATCACCATCNTTTTCATCACCCCCATAGAATAGCATTTACATATGGCCATGAGCCTGCTTTGTGCCCCTGCTCCAGCCACTGGGCAAAGAAAGCAGCCAGCCCAGGGCCAAGAACATGGCAGATGGCTCTGCTGGCTGGAAAGCCTAATGCAGAACCACCAGTGGTGTCTACTTTTAAACCTTTTGTACCTTCAAAGTTGTATTTCTGACATGTCGACTGGTTCTTGGCATACGACAAAATGAAACAGAGAAAGTACAGCTGGAGTTAGCAAGTGTTGGCCTGACTCAGAAAAGACAGCTTTTGCCTGGTAAGATTCACCTCCCGTGGTGGGGGATGGCACAGAAACAGTCAGGTGGTCTTTCCCACCATGACTGTCCCTATTTGACATGAAGAAGCAAAGTCCTGGAGAAGTCAAGTGATCTGCCCAAGNTCACACAGCAGCTCACGCCCAAGCCAGTGGGCACCAGGGAGGGCTGCCTGGAGAAAGCCAGCCGAGTGCTCAGGATGGAAGTCCACCATGGTTTTCTGCTACCTGGATTTCTGGCTTCTGGGTTGGAATTCTTTGGAAGGAGCTTCAAGGTCTTCCTGAGGCAGCTTCCACTTCCACTCCAGTCAGATGGCACTGTTGCAGGACCGGGCAGGGTGGGATGGGGTAATGGGTGGGAAGAAGCAGATGTTTCTGGGGTGTCCTGTTCATTTGGTTTGGACCCTAGCCCCCCATTATGCATTCTCCCAGCACCACAAGCCTTTCTTTACAGTGTGTGTGGCTGTGCACTCATTTGTAGGAATCTAGATCCTGTCTGCTCCCATCTTAGCCGGAGCTCCATGGGGCAGAGCCCACAGTGTTTTGCTTGATTCTCTCAACACAGTGGTTGAAGGTTCTCAGTAAGAGCTCAGAACAAATAAGTGAATACTTTCCTGGGGTCACCCAGGATCAGCTTACATCTCTCTGAGATAGTGTCCCCCAAGGCTANGATATGTCTTAGGCGCTAAGTCCTCTGCTTACCCTTCAGGGTCTACACCTCAGAGCCATCAATAAATACCTGTCATAGGGAGGAGGCCAAGGGTCTCTGATGGAAAGGAATCACTGACTCGGCAGAATCTAGGNGCTGAGTTGTGCAGACTTGAGCAGTTCTACCCACACAGACATCTGGTTCCCGAAATATCCCAGGCTAGCACACACGCAGAGCTCTCACAGCTGAGCTGACTCGAGTTTTCTCGCTCAGTGAGGCGAGTCTGTTTCTGAAGCCACATAACAGGAAATGAGCTTCAGAGGCAGATGGGAGGGGAGGGGACTGATCTCCCCAGTTGTAGAATTCAGTGAGGTCTGTCTTTCTGGGGCTGCTTGGCTCAGGTAGGGAAGGTACAAGGGACGTGCTGTGTGATACTGCAGTTCTCAGCTCATGAGATACTGTGTAGAGTCCTGGTGCAGCTGACAGGGCTGACTGGCAGGTGGAACTTGCTCTGTGTCCTCATCAGTAAGGCCCTGGTCCCCCATTGCAGATGGACAAGGGTGCCATCATTCTCACACCTGTCAGCAAGTCCTTTACATCCAAGGCCCTTATCCTCCCTCCCTTGGACCAGTATTTATTGATGTCTCTTAGGTGCAGACCCTGAGGTAAGCAGAGAACTTAGNGCCTANGATATATTCTTTAGCCACCATGTTGGAAGAATGAAGCAAAACTATAACAGATTCCACCCCATGGAGCTCTAGACAAGATGGGAGGCAGGAATGATCTAGAATCCCACAAGTGAATACACAGCCACATGGACTGTAAAGAAAGGCTCATAGTGCTAGGAAAGTGTGTAACAGGGAGTTAGGGTCTGTCTTAGGTAGGGTCTCTATTGCTGCAACAAAACACCATGACCAAAAAGCAAGTCAGGGAGGAAAGGGTATATTTGGCTTACACTTCCCTATTGGTGTTCATCACTGAAAAAAGTCAGGACAGGAACTCAGGCAGGGCAGGATCCTGGAGGCAGGAGCTGATACAGAAGCCATGGACAGATGCTGCCTGCTGGCTTGCTTCCCCTGGCTTGCTCAGCCTGCTTTCTTACAGAGCCCAGGACCACCAGCCTAGGGATAGCACCACCCACCATGGGCTGGGCCCTCCCACATTGATCACTAATTGAGAAAATGCCTTACAGTTGGATTTCATGGAGACATTTCCTCAACTGAGGCTCCTTCCTCTCTGATGACTCTAGCTTGTGTCACGTTTACACAAAACCAGCCAGTACAGGGTCACAGGAGACTGAGGCAGACTTTGAAGAATGAACCGGGAGTTTTCTGTCAAAATCAACAGTTCATGCCAAGGCACTGTTGGGTTCTTAGTGGCCAGGAGGAACTCTAAGCCTGTGCAAGTGAAGTGCAGAGAGGAGAGCACGAGCCAGACTCTGGGGCTTTCAATTCCATAGGAAGGATTCCAGTCTACTTCCTAGAGCAATGGGGACATTTGCAATGTAGGNACCAAAGAGAGCTTGGGTCTGAGTCACACACTCAGCCTCTTAGTGAACAAGGCCTCAGAAGTGCATNCCCCTGAGTTACACCAGTCATTGGTCTGGTTCTTCCCCTCAGTCACACCTTGTCATCCAACATTCAGCTCAGGCCCAGGAAGCTGTGGCACACAATCCTAANAAATTCCAAGATTGTCCCTGTTGACTTGTGCGTGTGACTCAGGGCTCTCCAGAATCAGCAAGAGCAAATAGGGCTGGGATCCTCTAGTGACAGGGACCTTTCAGAGGTGACCAGACTCTGAGGACTCATCCTTACAAATGGAATGAGGTGCCCTTAGGGAAGGGCTTTGGTATGGGGTGTCTTGGTTATGTTTCTNTTGCTGTGTGTCTTAGTTAGGGTTTCTATTGCTGTGAAGAGACACCATGACCATGGCATTCTTATAAAGGAAAGCATTTAATTGGAGCTAGCTTGCAGTTAAGAGGTATAGTCCATTGTCATCATGGNGGGAAGCATAGCAGTGCATGGGCAGACCTGGTGCTAAAGAAGGAGTTCTACTCCAGATCAGCAGGCAGCAGGAAGAGAGAGTGGGCCACTGGGCCTGGCTTGAGCTTCAGAAACCTCAAAGCCCTCCCCCAGTGACACACTTCCTCCAACAAGGCCACAAGTCCTAATCCTTTCAAATAATATCATGCCCTATGAANTTATGGAAGCCATTTTCATTCAAACAACCACACTGTGGTAAAATATCCTGACAAAAAGGAACTTAGGGGAGAAGGGTTTGTTTCAGCTAAAAAGGCCATCATTTAAGGCAGTGGTTCTCAACCTGTGGGTCATGACCCCTTTGGGAGTCAAACAACCCTTTCACAGGGGTCCCCTAAGACCATCAAAAAACACAGGTTTTTACACTACAAGCCATAATAATAGCAGAATTACAATTACGAAGCAGCAATGAAAATAATTTTATGGTCAGGGGTCACCACAATATGAGGAACTATATTAAAGGGTCACAGCATTAGGAAGGTTGAGAACCACTGATTTAGNGGAAGATACTGTGGCAGGGGCTCAAAGCAACTGGCTATATCATACCCACAGTCAGGAGTATGCATACCCGTTGCTCAACTTGCTTTCTCTACTCTTGCATAACTCAGGACCCAGTAAGGTGACCAGGACAATTCCCACAGACACCCATAGACCACCCCCATCTAGACAATCCTTCNTGAAACTCTCTTCCAGGTGATTGTGGGTTGTGTCAAGTTGACAGTTAAAACTAGCTATCACGGTAGTCCTACACGCCCTTCATCTACACAGGAGGAAAGCTTGGAGCCTCAATTGTGGACTTCCTGACTCCAGGAAGAGCTTCTCCCTCTGTGGTCTTTTTGGGGGCTTCAGGAGACCAGATGACAGTCATCTGTACTGCTGAGCTCTCTCTGTGCCAAGCCCAGGAGTGCAAACCCCTCCCCACAGTCACCCATAAAAAACATTTGCTTCCTTAGCTACCTGGGCCTCTCCTAGCCTCGCTAAGGCTAAATGTAACATCACAATCTTGGGACCCCAGGCCCAGAGCAGGCCCTCCAGATCCTTGAGGGAGGACCAGGTAGGAGGGACCAGCTGGGTCTCAGTCACCTCCCTTTGGCGTTCTCCTCTCAGCCAGGACTCCAGGAGGCCAAGGAGTAGGAGACACAGCTGCTCTCCTGGGCCCCAGATGGGTGCCCTTCATCATCGGAAAATTGAGTAGGGCTGAGGTGGGACTCGGTGTCAGGGTTCACGACAGGAGTGGGCAAGGCCTTGGGATCCACACCCAGCACAGCAAAAAAAGAGAGAAAAAAGAGAAGTAAAGAAACTGAAGAAAAGATAAAATCAAGGATGGACAGTAAGGGACCTTATGTCCCAGACCCAGAGCCAGGGCCACACAAGTGGAGAAAACAGGAAATGCGCTGCAAGGTGAGAAGCAGAAAACAGGAAAGNTCAGAGTCATGCTTCTCATGACCAGGTAGAGATGGCTGTAGATGTGCTGTGAGTGGGTCTGTGCCTGGGTTACCTGGGAGTTGTGAGTGGGGCTGCAAATGAGCTGCGTGGAGGGGGTGCATGGGGCTGGGTATGAGGACCGACCAATGCTTCACCTCCGGATGACATGTCCTTGGTGAATGCCATTTCCAGCTAAGCTGGCCATGTCTGCATTGTCATCAACTAAGTAGGAATCATCACCCTGCATCATATGACCCCGGCCAGTTTGGGAGTCTTATCCTATCTGTGCTGGGCAGTGGATCTGGGTTGTTTAATGTTCTTTTCAGGACCAGCTAGCTGAAGGCAGATTGGCAGAAACAGCAAGACAGACTCAACCTCAGCAAGGTGGAGGGTAGGAACTTCCAGAAAATTCCCTCTGACTTCCATATGTCTACCATGGTTCTCTCTGTCTCTCTCTGTCTCTCTCTGTCTCTGTCTCTGTCTCTCTCTCTGTCTCTCTCTCTCTCTGTCTCTCTCTCTCTCTCTCTCTCTCTCTCTCTCTGTCTGTCTCCACCCCATCTCCCTGTCTCCCTGTCTCTCTCCCCCTCCTCCACACACACATTGTTTTTAATAAAAAAATTTTAAAGTCCCAAGCAGGCCCCTTGGAGCAGAAATCTCACTGCCCTGGCATCTCTGCCANCAGGTCTGCAGGTAATCCAGCCCAGCTGATGCCTGTTCCCAGACCCAAGTTGTCCATGTGAGGGTGAACCTTGAGCCAGGGCTGGCTGGGCTTCAAATCCTGAAAAATACCAGGACCACCTCTTTCCTNACTACCCTCCTAAGCCTGCGGGGGCCCTTCCCTCCAGTCCCTGAGGGATATCCTGATGGGTTTGGAACACTTCACTCCAGGCACAACCTTTCTGTCCAGAGTAGCAGCTGTGTAGCCTGACCCCCTCCCTTTAAGTTTGCAGGATTGATCTTCTCATCTGTGAAATGGGAATATTCCACTCATTTCATAAACATGGTCTGGGTGCCTGGGTCACACCAGGCACTGCCCTATTGGCAGGGACAAAGAGTCAGCAGAGGGGCCCCTGCTTGAGTCCCAGGCTTGGTGGAGGTGGGTGGAAGGACTGTGGAGCACAGGAAAGATTCTGTGCCTCTTGGGAACACAGTGAGACCCTGTAAAATGTGCCTCCAGGCTCCAAGGTCGGAGGCCTTGACTCTCCTTCTCTCCCCAACTCCCCTTCAGCCCAGAGGGATGAACACATACACCTTGTTTGGGAGGGGACAGGTTCTATCGTGGTCCTGTGCTTCTCCATTACTCCAGCTATGACTCTGTGGTTCAGCCCTTGGGGTGCCTGTGCCTCCCCAAGGTTGGAAGGGCATCCCAGGCCATGCCCTATAACCTTGGTGTTAGGACCTGCCAGACCACTAAGTTNGTCTTCCTTGTCCTGACCTGTCTCTGCTCTACCTGCCAGAACCCTGTCCTCTCCCTGGTGACACAGAAGGCATGATGGCCATGCTGGGTGTGCATCTCAAGGCCATGTCCATTCCTAGCATGGACATCGCCACTGAGTCCCACCTCAGCCCTACTCAGGGACAATGACATCAAAATGTGATCCTTGTTGATGGAGTAAGAGATTTGCATCAAGGTGGGGGTTATGGTCTGTGGCCCTTCCTCCCTCCCCTCCTTCCACCTACCTATCCAAGGTCCCCTCCTCTCCTCCATCACCTTCTCTCAGCCCTATTGGTTTCCTCCACAGCCATTTTCAGTCTCCATGATGAGCCNAACAGATCCACTCCATAACACTTGCTGGTGAGGGGAGCCATGCAGGACGGGGATGCATGGGTCAGCATGGCTACAAGAAACACCCTGGCCTGCTAGTCNCTTTTATTCACTGAGACTCCAAGCAAGATTTCTAGCTGGCTCCTNCTTGGAGCAGACTCCAANCAGGAATGAGTTCCAGATCTTTCCATCTGAGNTGCTGCCACCTTGTCCCNTGGCTCAGCTTCAGAGGAGGAGGCTCCCTGACCACTGCACTCCCTCCAGACCTCTGCAGCCCTTCCTTCAACTTTGCTTCAGAGGGCAGCCCATCTCCGTGTGTGTACAAAGCTCAGCCTGCGTTAGGAGACCTGTTTTGTCCTGATACACTTGTGACCTGGGGTTACTGAGCTGGTCCTTTCTGTCCCCTCAACTCCTCTAAATTCCCTAGTCTCTTCTCTGATANGAGCTTACAATCTCCCAGGAGTCTCCTCTGTCTCTCTCAGCTGCCTGGTGTAGGGCTGTCTGGGTCCCACCCTCCTTTAAAAAGAACTGTCTAGCCCTGTCTTCATCTGTGCTCATATGGCCTCACGTTGGCCTCCCCAGTGCAGGGCTACTATCACTCAGAGCCACCAGCCAGCACCAAGTGCTCCACAATGCTTGGTCAGCCTGTTTCTTCATCTGAAAAGTGGGGCTGTTAACCAACCCACCGAGTGGGTAAGGGCTGATGCAGTTATGCAAATGGATCGTCCATGAAGTCGCTGTGGTTCCTCCCANCCCAGGACACTAGTTCTCAGCCACGTGACTTTGCACTTTGTTCCTCCCTCTAGATTCTTTCTCCCAACCCTCCCCCAGGTGCAGTCTAGACCTGTGAAATCTCTGGCCAGGAGTGTGTGTCAGAGGGACTGTATGAAGTTTTCCTGCCAGACCTCAAAGACTAGATAGCTCCCTGTGAGGAGACACCTCTTTTTGTTACTGTCTACCTGCTGTCTCTTTGTGTGTGTGTGTGTGTGTGTGTGTGTGTGTGTGTGTGTGTGTGTGTGTGTGTGTGTATGTATGTGTGTGTGCGCGCACCTGGAGGCCAGAGGTCAACTTTGGATATCATTCTTCAGAAGCTATCAGCCTTGGCTTCTTGGAGACAGCCTCTTACTGGGACCTTGTTTGTTAGTCCAGGCTGGCTGGCCTGTCCCCACCTCTCTCTTCTTCCCCAGCACTGGATTACTGGATTTACATGGGTGACTGGGGTTGAACTCATGTCCTTCTGCATATGTAGCAAGTACTACACCAAATGAGCCATCTCTTCAGCTCCCTGACTGTCTCTTTNTAGAGCCATGAGATCCCATGTGAGTAACACCAGGCTAGAACACATGGACCAGAGCCAAGTCAACTATCAACAGTGCATGCAACTGACTCAGGAGAAGCCTCACATGACTAGCCGACCAGAACTGCCACTTCTTGAAGCCGGGCTGCCAAGGCTTGGGGCTTCACCCAGAGGAGCTGTGTGTCCAGCAGTAAACTTACAGAGCAGACCCAGTGCCTGTCACAGCAGATGCTCGGTGTAAGCCACTCTTCCACCCGCCCAGGGGACTCCTAGGAAAAGCAAACACAAGGATTCCTGGTCGTGAGTGCATGAGCTGTACGGACAGTGGAGTGTGAAAAGAGTCTGAGGTCAATGCTGGGGACCCACTGCCTGTGGGATGGGAGGAGTGGGTGGTGGATTGTCCTGCAGTCATAATGGCCAGCTGCTAAGGCTCCCTGGCCTCCGAAGATGGAGGAGAGCCGTCTTTGCATCTGTGTGGACTCACTGGCAAGTGGAAGATGCATCTTTTACAATTCACCCTGCCTGATTCCCGCTATTTATCTCAATAAACGCCAGGGAGGCTTTTTTTTTCCTTCTTCTTTCTCTCTCTCCTTGCTATAAAATGCTCACGGTGCAGTGTGAGGAGAAGATGAGGGATGGATACACAGGAAAAGCTTGTTTTAGAGATTTCTATAAATTCCCTCCACCGTGTGCCCCACTGAGCAGAGATGAGTGAGGCAGGGGAGGGCATGAGAGTGGAGGTCACCCCAGGGGAGGGGGACAACTGGAGAAAGGGAAGTGGTAAATACCTATGGTAGCCCTGCTTCTCTTCCCCCAGGGGCCCTGCTCTGAGCCCTCAGTGGGAGAATGCCACTGTAGCCATCTTCTAGTGTGTGTGTCCCTGNCATGAGGTCCTCCTGGGCCTGTACCTCTTTCCTAGCCTAGCCCCTGTTTGCCCGGGTCTTGATTCCCAGCACAATACCTAGCTCCTTTCAAGGCCTCTGCAGACCTCTAAGGCCATGTTTCTTCTCCAAAACCTGTCCACACATTCATACAAGCACCCCAGGGGAGCGCCTTAGAGTCCCAGGGGAGCAAATGACAGCTGTTGGGCTAATGTGAGATGGAGAGAGCTTCTACAGCTTGCAGATGTGGCTTGACCTGTGATCAAAGGCCTGTGAGTGGGGACAGAGCAAAGGAAGGGCTGAAGAAAACGCATATTCTCTAGCCCTGCAGATGAGAGTATGGGCTGGCCTGAGGGTNCTGCCATGCACTGCTGGTCCTGCCCTCCTAGTCCTGAGTGAGTCCCCGCAGCCAAGCCCAGGGATTTACTCCTACCTTATAGGTGGGAAAAGCCTGAAGCTGAGTTGGCAGAGCCAGGATTAGAATCCCGTATCTACACCAGGGCCGTACCAATAGTGAGAAGCCACCTAGCACAATGACTCAAACCTGCATGCGCTTCCATCAGCCTGGATGTGGACTGTCTCAGCCCTCCTCAGCTGCATGGCTTGTAGTTTCCCTTTGGGCATACTCCCTATCTCCTTAACTATATGTTGGAGAAGAATCATCTCTCAGTCTGAACCTGCAGTTCCCAGGCCTCCAAGCTCCCGAACAAGAATATTGCTTTCCCATTTAATACTGGATTAAAAACTAATTTGATAGCCCAACCTGGTCTAAATCAGATGAAGTTATCCACAGTCTACCCTGGAACCAGGCCAAGGTGTAGCTGAGCCTCTGGGTCTGGGAAGGCTGGCGTCTCCAGGAGCACCTCGCAGCATCGGTCAGAGGACTCCAGGCAACCCCTAGTTCCGCCAATAAATCAATCATAAAGACAAAGAGAGAAATCAGAAGGCGGAAAATCAGTGTGGAGACCATAAAGGATGTATCGGCCAATCACAGCATGTCAAATTCAAGTGAGACAGAGTCAAACAAACTGTAAGATAAAAGGACCAGGCAGAGCCCCATGCCTGCAGCTGCTGTGTGAGCCCTGTCAGGAGAGAAGCCTGGTGATGCTGTTGGGTCTGAAAGTGTCTCTAATACGACATCTAAGGAAAGGCCATGACCATCTCTGTGGGCTCAGGGCCATGGGAGAGGAGCCTGTGCAGGACCCTGAAGAACACTGACTAATCAGTGATAGGGAGGTTGGCTGGAGAGGGCCTGAACCAGGTCCCAAGCTGGAAAAAAAGGGTGGAGTAAGGCAGAAGTAGGAGCTGGGGACCTCTCCAAAAATTCTTTAGCAAGGACCCCAAGAAGCATCCATACTCCTACAGCCCCTGAAGCCTGCACAGAGATCAGAGCCATCAAATAGCTTCACAGTTACATCTGCACACACACCCGCATGCACATATTCAAGCTTGTGCCCAGATGAGTGGCAGTGTGCTAGAACCTCCTTTACCTCCTGAGAAGGACCCTGTTGCAGAGCAGGTGCTGGGTGACCAGGCCCAAGTAAGGAGGGTCACAAAGACCCCTGTGCAGGGTTGGAGTGGACCAGCAAGAAGTAGTCAGTACTCAAGAAATATACTGGACATTTGTCCTCTGGCAACANGCTGTCTCTCTGGGACCAAGAATAGAGGGAGGAAGTGGGCANGTNTGAGCCTGTTCTCTCTCATCAACCCGGGAGTGATGAGACTCTCAAGAAGCCCCCACTATTTTATTCCAGGATATGACACCCTTTNGAAAAATGGATGTTTACTGCCAGCTTGTCCCCTGATGGTCCTCACAGGCTGCTGTGCTAACTCATGGTGTGTTTGGTCCATTCTCTGAGCTGCGAATTACCTCCCTTATTGGTTCCAAGATCTCTCACCAAAGTCCCAGCAGTGTGGTCCTGTCTCAGTAGGGTTAAATTGTATGGGGNACCTTAGGAGAAGCACCTCAGGGCAATGAGACAGTGGTCATTCATTTCTCATGAGTTNCTGAGACTGTGAAGGTCAAGGTTAAGGCACTGGGAGATTTGGTGTGGGCCAGGTCTTTTCTGGTTCACACCTGTCACCTTCTCACAGGGACCANTATTAATCCCACTTGTGAGAGCGCCACCTTGTGGTCATATCTCAAAGGTCAGATGGCGTTGAAAGGAAGTGCCTGAGAGACTGNTGGATNGTCTCCAGGATCCTCACCTTCTCNTGCTCCTTCCATTGGGTCCTTCCCTGCCCTATAGATCTCCTCCTCCTGTCACACAGAACATGCTGACATGAGGCAGCGAGGGCCGTGCTGCCATTTNTAGTGTTCGCTCTTGCTCCCCTGATTGANNGCCTGTTTTAGGACAGTCCTGAGGGTCACATGAGTGAGCATCAAAGCAAGACTGNTAAGACCACCAGGGGTCATGTGAGTGAGCAGAGGTAGGTACTCCAAGCCATCCTGGAGATGACTGCAATCTGGCCAAGACCTCAACNGAGCTCCTAGCAAGCCCATNGGCTGCAAGTACCAGCCAGAGGGTCNGTAGGAAGCAGCTATTTAAGCTGCCCAGGTTTGAAGGCGTTTNTCATACAGCCATAGATCACTAGTGTAGCTGCTCACCTGCCTGAATCCCCCTTGGGGGCCCTCATTGCTTTCAGGATAATCCCCAGAGTTACACTGGCTGGTCAGTGGCTTCNGGNCATGTTTTACTCTAATTGCATGTAAGACTTCAATACCAAGAGCCTAATGGAGGCCTGGCTTAGTATTGTGGGTTATTTGTGGGAGGAAGGGGGAAGGAAGGGAAGTAGGAAGGAAAACAGAGAAGGAAAGAGGGAGAAAGGAGGAGGGAAAAACCAAACCCCAAATCCCTCATGTTTACTACTCAGCCCCATAAAAACCAAACTGACCATCTTGAACAACGAAGGTATCCANGCCTGGACAAAGCCACTCAGAGGTCACACTGACTTAGGATAGTTGAATCAGTTTAGTCTTAGGATTTCACTGAGAATTCAGGGATGCATAGGTTCCCATCTCTCAGAATTGTTGGCAAGCCTAGGTCTGAAACCTGAAATAGTCCANAGTCANTCACACAGGAAGCCATTCTGAAGCCAAGATCTACATGCAATGNGGCCACAACACAGAAAACTGTAAAGGGATAGACCTGGCACCCTGATCAAGCCACTCCTGAGGNCTACCACTGGACTGTCTTAGTCCCATGGACTAGTAAACTTNATGGTTTTGGGAAGTTTGTTTTCTTTTGTTTCTAGAAACTAAAACAGTTCTCCTTTGTGCTGGTTTCTTTGGATGTTTTCTCCCTTATCTTCTCTTCAGCTCTGCTGTCCAAGTCTGTTATCTCCATAGGCTAGCCCGCCCCCCCACGTGCTAGCCAGCCCCCCATATGCTAGCCCCCCCAAGTTACCCTAGGATACAAGAGGGGTTCTTGATTTCCACGGACTGGACTATGTTCCCTCACATTCACACACAGAGGCCNAACTCCTGATGCGGTTGGGTTTGGAGACAAAGTCTTTAGGAGAAAGAAGATTAGGTGAGGTTCCCTGAAGTGTTTATCTAAATTGTTCCATTATTAATAAAATCTCGGGAGTCAGATATTGGGGTAAAAACCTGATAGATCAAGAAAGCAGCAGAGGAATAAATAGCTGACCCTCTCTCTCTGTGCTTCCCAGATCAAAATGGCCCAGGAATCTTTCTAAGGCCCTCCCTACTCTTTCCTGTGCCTCTCTATCATATCGTATCCTGGGTCCTCCAAAATCTCTATGGCTAATTCAGGTCAGCTAGCATTGACTCTGCCCCCTGATTCAAGGTTAACCTTATTAACAGTCTCGGAGTGTCACAGTACAATCAAATGCATTGCAACAGTTCCCCAGGTCCTATAGGGCAGATGGCCTTATAAGATGAGACCCTGGCCTACCCCCCACCCCCTAACTCACCCCACCCCCCCTTCCCCTGCCTTTCACTTCCCACAAGCCCATGCCACACCCAGGAGAAGCCTTGAGAAGACCCAGCAAACAGGCATGTGCAACAGTCTCTGCCTCTGCTGCCGCTTTATCTAGAAGCCAGTCTCCAGAATGGAGAAGGGATAGACTCTGTGCTGTGTCAATCATAGCTTGAGGTCTTTAGATAGCTAAGCTGACTGCCAGCATCAAACCAATGATAGAGCTCAGTCACATGACAGCCTGGGCCTGAACAGTGGTCTGAACACAGGAGACTTCTTCCCNGAGGGATCAGGGAAGACTTCTAGGAGTGGGTGACACCTGAGCCAGCCTTGGGATGAAGCTGACAGTGTCACTGGCTGAGGGCAGAGGAGTCTTTCAGGCACAGAAGATACAGGTAAAGTCACAGGGATGTGGTAAGAGGTAATTTATACCACACCTGGAGTGAGGCTCCATGCTCAGCTGAGACCAGAGGCCAGAAAGTACCCTGAGGTCACGATGTGATCAAATAACACACAAAGGATAGACAGTACTCTGAGCTGACACCAGAGGACCCATCAGAAGCCTTCAGCAGAGAACAAGCCTTGGCCTTTGAAGTCACAGCCTGTAACATCTAAAGTCCCTGGGGCTCCAAAATGCTTAAGCCAGCAAACTCAGCACTGGCTGTTGACTTTAATTGGGTGGTACTTAATAGACTTGTTTGAACTCCAGTTACACAAATAGGCTGATGGTTTCATGAGGTCCTTGCAGGTGACAGAGCAGAGCTAGCGGGGGACAGCCAGCCTTTGGAACCATGCATGCTGCCTCACACAGAATCCCCATTTTACACAGAATCTAGCCAGGCTAGATGACTCCTCCAAGGGAACAGGATCTGCCCCCAACCCCAGCATCCANCTGATGCATCCTGACTCCCCATGGATGCTCCTGGGGACTCACACAGAGCCTGGGGACCAGCCCCAGGGAAACCTTAGTCTCTTTTCCTCTTCTGATTACTTTGTAGCCAGTTTGCTCATTGCGTAGAATGGCTGCCAAGCAAGGCCCTTTATAGCAGATCTCAGGTCAGTGAAGCAGCAAAGGCAGCTTGGCTTCCTGGGCAACAGTGAGGGGTTGTGATAGTGACCCAGTTCTCCAGCAAGGCAGGGCTGGCCTTCAGAGAGCTGTGGCATAGAGAAAGGTCAAGACATGTGTCCCTTTAGCACTCTCCCTCTGCAGCCTTCAAGGCCCGATAAGAAAGGGTGTGTGTGTGTGTGTGTGTGTGTGTGTGTGTGTGTGT
>LZPO01110309.1:884529-905511 GCA_001675575.1 Neotoma lepida
ATGAAAGAACTTCCACAGACGGCAGGTGCTTCTGGAGGGACAGTCAGCATGACTGGCCATTAGAGACATGTGACCAGAGTGAAGCTAGGAGTGTGGCTCAGCAGATAACACACTTGCTGCGTGAGTGTGAGTTCAGATCCTCAGGACCCACACAGAAGTAGGTGAGCATGATGGCGTCCTGGCGTCCTGTAATTCCAGAAGCCAGAGACAGCTAGTGGCTAGCTAGAACAGCTCCCAAACGAGTGTCATAACCAGCAAGAGGCGCTGCCTCAATGTACAAGGCAGAGAGTGAAGAAGACACCAGATGCCAGTGTCAGGCCTCCAGATGCATGCCCACAGGTGAACATGCTCATATACACACATGAAAGCACAGGCACAAAGCCACACTGAAACTGGTGATGTGGTTCAGTGGGCAGAGCCCTTGCTTAGCATGAACGACGTCCTAGGTTCCATCCCAGCATCACATAAAACTGGGCAAACTGGTGCANGCCTGTAATCCCAGCCCTTGGGAAGTGGAGGGCAGAGGCAGGAGCATCACAAGTTCAAGGTCCTCCTTTCCTTGGCTACAAATCAAGTTTGAGGCAAGCCCAAGCTGGAGACCTTGTCTCTAAATAAATAAATAAACTTGCCTGTAAAATACCCAGTGGGGTGCAGCATGCAGCTATTAGAACAGCTGCAAATACCAAGGTTTGCAAAGAAGCAGGTCAGCTAGAGTTTCTGCTCACTGCTACTAGTGAGGCAAAATAGTACAGTCACTCTGAGCAAGGGGTTACCAGGTCTATAGAACGTTAAATAAGCATCCATGTGGCCCATGACCCAGAAGTCCCACACTGAAGACAGACCAATGCAGAATTATAACAAGGCATTCCAATGCCCCCTTCGGTTATTGATGAAGTAGCTAGAGAAGCCACTACATATTTGGAAGACTTGAACCTTTATGAATTTGACCTGAACTGGCATAACACCCCAAAAGAGCCTAATAATATGCTTTTCAAATGAATACAGAATAGTTTCTGGTATTGACCAGACCTGACGCTCAATAGCTGTAAACAATTTAAGACATTCAAATTCCGACCTCTGACCTCAGTGGTAGTAAATAAAACTCAATAAGAGAAAAATANCTGGGAAAGTTCCGAGATATTTAGAAGTTAAATAGGATAGATGTAAATAACCCATGGGTCANAGAAGGGATCAATATTTTAGAGTATTCTGAAATGAGTGATCAGGGAAATAATACCCAAACTTGCAAGATGCTATGGAGGAGAAAACTCTCAATGTTAAACAACCGAGTCTTTAAAACAAGAAAGAGTTCAAGTCAACAACGTCAGTTTCTGTGTTAGCTTTCTACCGCTGGGACAAATCCCCGAGAAAAACAAGGTATANGTGGAAAGGGTCACTCTGGCTCACAGCTTCAGAGTTTCCTATGAGGGTCTCTGGACCCATTGTTTTGGGCCCATGATGGCAACAATCATGGAAAAAGTGTGTAGGAGAGGGGGCCTGTTCACCTCATGAGAACCAAGAGGCAAACAGAAAGACAAGAAGGGGGCAAGAGGCCATAGCCCTTCAAGGGCAAGCCTCCAGTGACCTAGCTTCCTCCCACGGGGCTCTACCTCTTAAAGGTCCCCCTATCTTCTAATAGTACCCCAGGATGATAACTGTCCTCCACCCTGTGGGCGTGTACCCCAGGCTGATAACTGTCCTCCACCCTGTGGGCGTGTACCCCAGGCTGATAACTGTCCTCCACCCTGTGGACCCCAGGCTGATTGATAACTGTCCTCCACCCTGTGGACCCCAGGATGATAACTGTCCTCCACCCTGTGTACCCCAGGCTGATAACTGTCCTCCACCCTGTGGACCCCAGGATGATAACTGTCCTCCACCCTGTGGACCCCAGGCTGATAATTGTCCTCCACCCTGTGGGCATTTGGGGTGATTTCAAATCCAAATGGTGCCTATTCTCATATTAAGAAATTAGGGCCAGGGGCTGGAGAGATGGTTTAGCCATTAAGAACACTGGCTGTGCAGTCATGAAGACAAGAGTTTAGACTGCAACACCATGTAACAAGTCGGGTGTTCTATGCATGTCTATAACCTCAGCTCTGGGGAGGTGGCTGGAAACTGGAGGAACTTGGGGGCTGGCTGGCTTCAAGCCTAGTTGAGAAAATGGGAACCTCGTGTTCAGAAAGAGATCCTATCTCAAAGGAACAGGTAGAGAGAGTCATAGGGGAGGACACTGGATGCCCTCTTCCAGCCTCTATGTCAGCATCTACACACACACACACACACACACACACACACACACACACAAGTAAATAAATCCTTTAAAAAAGACATTAGAAGAAAATTGACCGATTCAATGATAAGTTGGTAGAAGAAGGGAAAATCAAGGAAAAGGCTGAGATCTATAAAATAGAAAT
This sequence comes from Neotoma lepida, assembly GCA_001675575.1. Taxonomy (NCBI): domain Eukaryota; kingdom Metazoa; phylum Chordata; class Mammalia; order Rodentia; family Cricetidae; genus Neotoma; species Neotoma lepida. Next base: position 886,947 of record LZPO01110309.1, read on the forward strand.
CAGAAAGCCAATAAGGAAATCAATAGAACCAAAAGTTAGTTCTTTGAGAAAGTTAACNAAGTTGATCTAACTCTAGGCAGATGGTTTAGGAATAAAATAGAAAGATAAAGGTTAAAAATGACTTGTGTCAGATGGGGAAGCCTAGCAGCATTCAGAGTCTGAACACACAGGACAGGATACGGTGGTGGACTTTATGCCAGCAAATGGGGCGACTCGGGTGAAATGGAAGAACTCCCCCAAATATGCAAACTACAGAAGAGGATATCAAACAGAATAGACATTGCAGTGTTTGTTGAGACAGGGTCTCTCTATGTTGCCTTAGTTATCCTGTTTTTCACTAAGCAGACCAGGCTGGCCTTAAATTAAAAAAAAAAAAAGAATTTCCAATGATCCCCCCATGCACTCACACCCACACCCCCNTCCCAGTCTCCTGTCCCAAAGGCATCACTTAGGAATGTCGCCATCGGATTCAAGGAGGATATAGTGTACAAAAGCCTACAGAGGACATAAGAGGGGGTGCGTCCACTCNTCGTCATTCACACCAGATCAGACACAGACATGACAAGAAGGAAAAACACGAGACATCTCCCTCATGATTACAGAGGCTGGAGTTTCATAATGTACANTTAACAACTCACTTCCAAAGAGCACATCCCGAGCGAGCTGGGTTTATCCAGTAACGCAAGATGAGTTTTAACATTTGAAAATCAATTAGTGTAATTCGCCATATTAAGGAGCTGGAAAAGGAAAACAGCATGATCATCAAGATAGGTGCCAATTATTTAAATAAATTCTAATATGAATTCATTATCAGCCAACTAGAAGCTTCCCCACTCAGCTGCAAAGCAAGCATGTANGGAATAGCCAAAGCTAACCACATTCTTGATGCGAAAATTAAGGTCAAGAAGTAAAGACAGGTGTCTGTTCTCACAGGAACTGTTCATATGGGTCCCAGAGGTCGCAACTAAAACATGGAGGCAAGAAAAAGAAATAAAGACAACCATATCAGAAAGGGAAAACTAATGTNCATGAATGTCAAGGTAACCTATGTAGAAAACCTAGTAGACTCTACAGAAAAAGAGACTGGCTAAAATGTGTAAGATCAATACTGAATAGCAATAAAAACCAGAAATGAAGATTTGAAATATCATAGATACTAGCATAAAAAATTTAAATAGGTTGGGATAAGTTTGACAGGAGATGTGCTAGTCCTGAACTCTTAAACACTGTGGAGTGGGATTTAGAGGACCTAAGGAAACAGGGACTGAAACAGAGAAACATCTTATTTCCAAACCNTGAGCCCATCAGCCTTCCCCTAATCTGCAGATGAAATGCAATCACAAGCAAAATGCCAACAGTCTTTGAATTTGATAAAATGTTTCTAGAAGCCATGTGGAAATGCAGAGAGGAAAAATCTAGATGGTGAATACCAACTCATGCAAGGATTCTCTAAACAGCCTCTGTAAGTGAGATGGTGTGGGCTTGGGAAGGATAAACAACTAATCAGCAAACCTGGAGGGCCTGTAAGTACACACACACACACACACACACACACACACACACAGAGAGAGAGAGAGAGAGAGAGAGAGAGAGAGAGTGTTGATTTTGACAAAGGTATAAAGGAGATTCAGAAAGACCTGAAGAGTCTCCCACATCTTTGCCAAAGCAACTGGATATCCCACACCAGACACAGCTATCTCTCTCTGCCTCACCCATCATGTACAGAGTTTAACTGAAAATTCATAATAAATCCGCTTCAGAGCCTAAAGGTTATAGAACTTGTAGAAACTAGTCAAAATTTTGTAAGAAGAAAGCATGGGGGAGTCTATTTTTGATGTTGAGCTAGGCAAAGATTCCATAGCTGGAAACCAAAAGNATATGGACAGGGGAAAAGATGACAAGCTAGACTGCATCAAAATGAAAAATCTCTCCAGAAAGAACAATGAGAGGAGAAGCCAGAGTGGGAGAAAATATTTGCAAATCATACATTTAATAAGGGATACATGCAATAGATGACAGTTCTGAAAGTTAATAACAAGAAAAAAAATATCAGTTTAATTTGGCCAAAGAATTGGTCAAACTAATTTGGTCAAAGAATTTGACCAAAGATTCCAACAGCAACTTTAGTTAAAAAAGAAAAAAAGACATAGATTTGAAAGTAAGCAAAGATGGTCAATGTCCCCAGATATCAGGGAAGTGTTAGGGAAGGATGGAGGAAGACAGAGACTTACACACAGATGCCCCACCCTGNACTGCTTTGGAAGACAGTATGACAACTTCTTAAACACATGCACCCACCTTTGACTGGGTCCATTCATTGATCTGTGTAAAAGAAAGGAAAGTGCATGTATGTGCAAAGAGTATATGTACTCACAACANTTTCCTTTGTAACAGTTGGACTGAAAATGACTTAAATGTCTGGTAGGTGTGAAAAGAGAGCCATGTTGCTTTGTTCCTGCTTTGTTCCTGTTCAATGGAGCATCATTTCATATAAACATCAATAGCCTTGTCTTTGAGATGGATCAACAGTAAAGGCATTTGCCACCAAGNCTGAAAGCTTGAATTCAATCCCCAGGAGCTACATGGTGGAAGGACAGGATTGATTTCCCAAAGTTGTCCTCTGCCCTCCACACTCATGCCTTGACAAACAGGTGCCCACACACATATACACATCACACATGCTCTGGACTTCCAACATGGCCCAGCACGTAAAGGTGCTTGCCACCAAGGTTGACTGGTCCCCAGGACCCACATGGTATAAAGAGAGAGCCAACTCCCTCAAGTGGCCCTCTGTCTTTCTTGTGTGCACTGTGGTACAAACATTCATAGGCATATGCATGTGCCACACACTAAATAAATAAATGTAAAAAAAACCCCACACTACTGATACCCACAACATAGCTAAATTTAAGATGATTAGGGATGTAAAAGAAGCCAGACAGGAGCACACACTGTGGGATTTCCTTTATATAATGTTCCAGAAATTTAAATCTGATCACTCATGGCAGCAGATAGATGGGCAGAGGGGCAGTGGGTGGAGTGGGGTTCTGGGACTGCTCCAGGGAGCAAGGAAGATCTGGGAAAATGGATTTGTCCCCTGTCTTGATTGTGGGGATGTTTTCATAGCTGTGCATGTTTGTGTCAATCTCACCAAGCTGCACATTTTAAACAGTGGCTTATAGGGTCTCAGTTATACCCCAATACTGCTGCTAAACGTATTCNTAACACTGAAAGAAGGGGAAAAGCCTCCAAATAAGAGCTGCCTTCCATGAACTGTTCTGTGGTGCTGCTCTCCTTCCCACCTTTGTTGGGGAGAGTGGAGCTGGGGCATAACCATTGCTTGGGGCAGATTGTGGGTGGATCCACCCAGACTCCTCCAGCTCCAGCTGCACAGGTGTGATGACGGAGCAGGACAGTGAAAGTGGGTGATCGTTCAGATCACTGGCAGGTCAGGAGCTTGATCTCCACCATTGTGCCGGAGCCTCAGGGACCCAGCAGCTGGCGGGTGACAAGTGTTCTCTTACTGTTCACTCATGTCCAATAATTTAATACAGTTTTGACATTTCTCCAGCTTAGTGGCCTCCAGGGCTCCAGCCACATGCAATCANGTAGATGAAAGCCAGAGCAAAGGGCATGGAGATGCTGGCTTTCTGTCATTTTGCAGCCAGCTCTGCCAGAGTCCAACAGGCATAACGGACAGGGAGAGACAAACTGAGGATCTTGGGAAATTGTTATGTCTTGTGAGTCACCTGGTCTCCCACTTGGCAGAAGGAGACCAGACTATGCTGGGAGGCTCCTAAGGAATCCTAGAAAGGTCATATGCTCCATACTTTGAGACCTCAGCAGGGAAGAGTCACACACACACACACACACACACACACACACACACACACACACACACACACACACACACTGTGCCTCTTCCTGTGGCATCCATCACTGTCACCTCACTCAGGGATTTGTTATGAAGATCCTAAGAATACGGTGGGAACTCAGGCAAGGAGTGGGGTCTGCTGCGTGGGCTCAAGGGTGCTGCAGTCACACACATCAGTGCCACAGTGTAGCCAGTGTGGGGCTCCCTGCTGTGCAGATGGTTCCTTTTAAGGGCCTTCCCCATCTCTCCCCCTCTCTTCTTCTTTCCCCCCTTCTCTCCATCCTTCCCTGCTCCCCCCACCTTCTTCTCACAGGTGCAGGAGACACTTTCCATGGCCCAGGCAGTGCCCTGGTTCNTGAGACAACANCAACAATGAAGGCAAACTGGTTCTGTGTCCTTCCTGGGCTGGTGCTGAAGGGACAGAGCTGGAGCCAAGGTGGAGGATAAGGGACTGGCCCCAGCCCTGGGTCTCCAGCCCTACTCTGAGGCCCACAATGGGCTGTCTTGGTGATCCTGCTCTGATTTGTTTCCAAACAGAAGTTCCTAATGAGTCAAGTGCTCATTGAGTGACTGAAGGCCCCTTCTACAACAGCAGGGCCTTGCTGCCCACCCATAGGCCTGTCCTCACTTACCTGCCCTAAGGGACTGTCACTCAAGCAGCATCAGCAATAACATGGAAGTACCTAGTGAGTGGCAGCTGGGTGCCAGTCCTGTGCTCAACGTGTCCATGCATGACCTCCCTGAATCTTTAAACGGCCTCAGTGGAGTCTACAGCGATTTGCTAAAAATCAATTGAGCCAACTGTCAATTCACCAAATGACTCATTTGCCATAGATCGATTTGCCCAATGATCTATTCCATGTTCAGAGATAGAAACACCAGCCTGCTCCAGGTACTGAAACCAGACAGCTGGGGAGGGAGAGCGAAGGAGAAGGAAGAAGAAGAAGAAAAGGAGGGAGGAAGGAGAAGGAGAAAGAAGAGGAAGGAGAGGAGGAGGAAAATGAGGATGGGAAGGAGGGGGAGGAGGAGGAAGAAGAGAAAGAGGAAGGGAGAGAAAGAAGAATGATCAGGAGTGATGAGGGGATCAGTAGCAGCAGCAGCAGAAGCTCCAGGGAGCCAAGACCTGGGTCCACAGACCCAGAGGGCCAGGACTTGGGTGTGCCTAGCTAGAGGGCTGTACTCCAGGTTTGCAGAACCAGAGGACCAGCATCTGGGTCCCAGCAAAGCCTGGGTAAACCTTNTGTGAATGACCTTCCTAAGATGAAGGAACTGAGGCTGAGCCATCAGCCCACTGGCTCTAGGTGGCCCAACTGGTGGGAAGACGCCCAAGGCTCAGGGCTGTCCGACCCTAAGCCAGGATTTACTTCTGATCGCAAAGGTGAGGAGTCTTCTTCCTGCCTTGGTGACCATCATCCTGCCAGCATCCCTAGGGCTGCTGGTGCCTCCATGCCAGCACCTGTGTGGGAACTGAGTAGCCACACCCTACTGGGGTTATACCCAGGACACCACAAGAACACCATATTTCCTCTGAACGGATCAGTTTGCTCCCACCACACAGAAGGGAGCTAGTGTCTGTGTATCAGAGATGTAGAAATGTGGGCTGTTGCTCAGGGTTCACTGGTCTCACTCTGGTCATCTGATGTCTCACGCCAGGGATGACCTGAGGTTTGGCTGGCTGTGGTCCTCAAAGCCTGCCTCCCCCCCCCCCACCGCCAGCTAGACAGCGGCTTTCTTTCTTTCTCTTCTCTCCTGCTCCCTCACTGATCATGTGATGTGTGAGAACAGGAAAACAGCTTCAGAATGGTGCTGTCTCCTATTAATTAGGATTTACTTCCTTTGTTACAGAGCTAAAGTAATAAGGATGGCGCTGATGGTGATTCAGGTAGCCTTCCGTAGAAGGCAGGAATTTGTCCGGAGAGTGGATTTGTTTTCAGGGAGTTATGCTGTGGGAGACCTTGAGAGGAGTCTGTGAACTAGCATAGACCCCGTCAGACAAGGCAGCCAGAGGATGGAGGTATGATTGCCAGGAGGAAAGACAAGAAGCTGGGCTGAGGAAGAACGGGGAGACCCCTCTGTGGTGCTGGTCAGCTGGCCTCTTCATGGGGATGACGGGACATCTAGGAGGGGCTGAGGGAGGAGCAGGACACTGGGCTCAGCTTTGGCAGCTGGAGAGACTCATTCTAGGTGGCTGTCAACTCAGTCCTCTGACATGTCCTCTCACTGCACGAGCCCATCCTGGCCAGTTTTGAGTGGTGTACAGCAGCCCCCCCAGCGGGTGGGCAGTAAGAAACAAGCAGAAGTGGTTGACTCCAGACAGGACAGACCTTGGCCGTGGATCCTCCCATGTGTGTTGCTGAGGGTTGGGGCACCTCTATCTATTTACGCAATGGCTTATTTTGTTGTGCCTGTTCCCCAAAGAGTGGGCTGGGATTGGAGGTACCTGTCACTGAGGCCTTGGGAAAGCATCACTTCTTCCTTTCTGGCTTTTTATGACCGAGTATCCATTCCCAGGGCCACCTCCTGTCCATCCACTATCTCCTTGACCTGCTCCTCCTCCAAGAGAGCACCAGGCAGGACTCTGCCCTCACTCCCTTTGATGAATAAAAGAAGTCCAGGGAACCAGTGGCTCTATGCAGTACCATGTCCTTGGTGGCTAACTTTGCCCTGAAGAATTTCAAACCACTTGGCCAATGGTCAAGCTATACTTGGCCAGGCTTGGCCTGGGTTGGGGTTCTGGCCATGTCTTTACATTGTGAGCTCCTCATTGAGGAGGATCGAGAATACAGGTGTGGGTCGTCCAATAAGTTTGGTGTAGGCTCGGCATCAGCAGTCAGAGCTTGCCAACAATGGCACAGGTAGCCCTGGATGGTGCTGACCTCCTGTTCCTGAAAGAATTCCAGTTACTGTTCACAGGACAGTGAGGAGGGGGCACTGTACCACAGGCTGTAGTGACAGGCTCCAGGACTCAGATGACAATCCCAGGGCACCCATTCTCTGACCTGCTCTGTGTGTCTCAGGCTGTGACACACTTGTCTTCCCAGCTATCCCTTGACCTTCAGGCTCTTTGTGGCACCTGTAACCCTGTCATTCCAGGAAGCACAAACAAGATGCTTGGAGGTTGAGAGTCAAAGAGCCCATCAAGATCTGCTTGACTCTGAGAAAGAAGTTGTGACTCTGGGATGTCACCTGTGGGAGGCACAGACAGTCCAGAAAACCCTAGGAGAAAAGGAAGTTTCCAGAACTCCCTCTATCTCAGCATCTCAGAAGGAGTGGGTTAGGCTGATGGTCTTAGACTTTGCAGGCCTATGGTCTTGGATTCCATGCACCCTCTTCCTGACTTCACCTGGTTTATTCCAGTTTCTGCCTTCAAGGGGTACCTCAGCCATCTCAGAAACCCCTCTCATTCTCACCTCCACCCAATCCTGGTTAGCCTGAGCATGGAGCTGAATCTTCCCCAGGAAGGCCTTGGCATGAACATCTGTCTCCAAACTGCCCTTGGGATTCATCCACCCTGCCCCACCCCCACCCTCTGCTGACAGGGCTTCCCATTCCTGCGCATCCCTACCTCTGCCTGTGGGACTCCTCAGCACTGCTGTCTGCTGAGCTAAGTGGGGTTAATCCATCCCCAGGGATGCCTATGCCCACTCCCCACAGTGGTGAAATGGGCCCTGAATCCCCAGGGACAGAGCCCATGAGGCCAAGGCCTTCGCAGATGGGCGCCAGCTGAGCGTAGCTTTTCCCTGGGATGTTAATTATGGCAAGGAAGGCAGGGCACAGTCTGGATGCGGATGGAAATTTTCTGATGCATCTTGCTCAGACAAGAAGCAGCAGGAGTAAGGAGAAGCAGCCCCCCTCCTTCCTCGCCTGTCTGTTCTTCACAGGGATGAGCCTGCTCCTCCATGGGGCTTCCCATGCCCACAGTCTGACCCTCTGCATCTTCAGGGCTCTGAGGAGGGTTGGCCTGTGGGTCAGGTTCTGCTCTGTGTAAAGGAAGTTGATTTTCCAGGGACGGGCAGGGAGGGGCCGGGATGTTGGGAGCAGGACCCACATGGGATCCTCTAGGACATCTTCATGACCCCCAAGCCTGAGTTCTGCATCAGCAGCTCCTGAGCTGGGGTCCCCGAGGCACCTGCTGCTGTGACAAAAACCCGAATGCAGAGCTATGTTGTAGACCTGGCCATGGAAATGCAGCAGGCCACCTCTCTGTGTCCTAGCAGACCTGGGAATACACTGGCTAGCCTGGGCTCATTGAGCCAGAGACTCCCAGGCTCTACACACAAGTGCATGAAAGTCTGGGTCTCAGGGCCCAGCAGCAGTGCACTAGCCCCACGGCAGGACACAAGGGGCAGTGGCTCCTTTTCTGCCTCTGTTCTATGTGTCATGGCTCTGGGGCTTCAACTGTGAACCACTGAACAGTCCCGGTTAGCCTAGGGTCTCCGGTTCCCTCTCTTGTGGTGCTACTTAAAAGGAAGCCCCAAGGGCCCCAAGGGCCCCAAGGTTGTGTCTCAGGCAGCCTGGTAGAAGCTGGCACCCCTTTCCAGGGACCTGAGGTCATAGCCAGCAGCCTTTATGTGGGGACAATACCTGTGACAAGAGAAGACACATGCGACTATGTGGCCTCATTATNTTCCTGCCTGTGTTCTTCAGCGCTGCCCATGCTGTGATGGCTGCTATAGTAACCACACAAATGAGGTGACAGGAAGAGTCCCTGGACACAGCCAGAAGAGCATCTTAGCTCCCAGAACTGGTGGAGTCCCCAGATATTTGAAGAGAGAGACCAGAGGCTGGTGGGCCTGAGGTTGAGACCTCCCAGGGGAAGAAGGAAGTTGGGGAGAGGTAGTTTGAGCCACTTTCCTCCACAGGCTCTACCACTTGATGGACATTTACACACCNATGTGTAACCCTTTGGGCACAGTTGACTGTCCAGGACACTGACAGCAGGCACTAGCTCCTCAACCTTCACTCTCTACTACACTAGCCCCAACTCACTTCAGGGTCTCAGGTGCCTATGAGAGAGGGGACAATGCTCCCCATTTCCCAGCTGAACAAACTGAGCCCTCGAGAGGTGCAGTCATATAGCCACAGTTATGTGGCAGACAGAGCCCAGCCTGATCATTGGGTTATAAAGAGCCTGTTCTCCCCAGATTGCCTGGGTCTTTTTGGGTTCAGTGAGTCAGAGTTTAGTGAGGAGACACTCCAGGCGGTGATTTGAATAGGGGATATAACATGACAGTGAGGAAGGCAGCCTGAAAAAGGCCTGCTCCAAAGGTGGGGCTCAGCCTACAGTGTTAGAGGAGCTGGCTGGTCCTGACGGAGCTGGTCTGCAGGTACCCCAGGGAGGAGACATCTCCCCAGATGCAGGCAAGAGGGAGATGCTACTGCAGCTGGAAGTATGGGACTCATCACAGTGTGGGGACATGGTCACCTGTCCCTGAATGGACTGTGAGGTCACCAAGAGCCATGCTGTCTCTGTGTACCACTGCTGTTGGGTTCCTCAAGTGAGTTAAGATACAGTAGCAAGAAATGTAAAAGTTTCCTCCGCAGTGTCCCTTCAGCGCCCTCTACTGACAGAACTGGGCATCGCTTCATGGCACATAAGATCCATCAAGGAAGCCTGGGGTGGGATTGGNAGCCACCAGGCAACCATAAACCANGCTCTGCAACCAATGGCTAGCTGTTCACCGTAGCATGTGCTGCTTTTGGACGATCCCTGAGCTAAAAGATGTTTTCCCCTTTTTTTAGTGATTGAAAGAAATTCAAGAGAAGTCCTCTATAATATATCAATACTATATGAAATTCAGATTTCAATCTTCATGAATGCGTTTTAGATTATGCAATTTAATTATCAATTAAAAAAACAAAAACGAAAAGCAGAAAAGCTTTTTTAAAAATCTGATCACGCCTGCATCATATTCTGGAGTTTTCTTTGGGTCCTCCAAACTCCAAATCAACCCTAATATATTTAGTATCTTAGTCTCTAGGAAAACATTTAAGAGGCCTTGCTCTAAGTTAGGGGCTCAGCTTCCTCAGTCAACCATCATATAGATCCACTGATGACCTGACCTAAGTCCCCAGATCCTGAGTCCCTTGATCAGAGCAGCCCCTCCCATACCAGTGTACCCATTGTGACCAATGACCAAGCTTCCCAGCCACCAGCACCCGGAAGAAGAAGCTCGTGGTCTAGAAAGCAGGAAAGCCCATGCACAGCCCCCTTCTCCTCCCTCACTAATTGCATTCTCGGAACTGGAGCAGATGGAGGGAGGGGGTCTACTTCTCTCGGTTTTTCAAAGAGCTTTGGTCTGGGAGATAACTGTGTAATTAAAAGAAGAGAAATGCAAAACAAGCCTTTTAGACAGACCAAGCCGTCTTCGCCCCCTCGTAAATCTATTAATGAACTGTCATTGTGAGATAAAGCCCTGTCCTGACCTGAAAACCAGTTCACCAGGGNGGGTGAGAAGACTGGCATTGTAGACCTAGGCCTCATGTGAGAAAGAAAAATATATTAATCAGCTTAGCTCTGTCTATCTGCACAAATTCAAGAAATATCTATTGGTTGCCTAGTGATATGGCATTTTCTACCAGACACTGGTTGCCCTGGGGACCCTGGTTTTCCNACTCTCTGGAGCATCTGCCAATCAAATCTGGAATAGAAGGATGTCTGGATGGTGAAGTCCTAAAGATCTGAGAGTCNGGGAGGCTAAGGTTAGTGGCAGGGGTCTGGGTCTGAGCAGGTCTTCAGAGGTCCAATTGTGGAAGAGTCACACCCTACACAGGGACAAGCCAGATCCTTGAATATCATAGGCCAGGCTCCCTAGAAGGAGGGAGTTCATAGAGAGATATATGGTTAGTTACGCAGAAGAAAGACAAGAAGGTTATGGGACCTGTGGGGAGCTCTGGAGTATGTGTGGAACCTCATGACTGTCCCACATGGGCATCAAGCCAGCCCTTCTGTAGCCCTGTGTCAACTAGCTGTAGGTGGCCCAAGGAGGACAGTAATTATAAACATCCTCAGTGGTTGGGTCTGCTGGAGTATCCCTCAGAGCATCTGGCAGTGAGCCCTTAGCAGCTAGAGGATGGGTGCTGGCAGGTCCCAACAAGAGATACCCCAGACCCGACTGAGAGGACAGTCCTGCCCACTATGCGCCACTCCCTCGGGCCCTCTACTGGGCCTTCTCACTTCTCATCATTCTTAAAAGGGTCTTGTCCTGGGTTTCTGAGTGGGCGGGGCCCCAGGCCCCATCAATTAGAGTACTGNATGTCCCTGGAAGACCCAGTGATTGGTCCAGGGATGGGTGAGGCCAGAGATGGCGTGGCAGTTGATGTAGATGCAAATTTATTGATGTGCATGTTATTTGGTAAGGGTGTCTCAAGAGAGACCTCAAAAACCATCCAAACAAACAAACAAACAAATTAACAAAACCAGGCATTTTGAGCAGCTCCTACTTTGGGACAAGGACAAGTGAAACTGGATTAACCCACTGCTCACACATGTGTGATTTAGTTCTCTAGAAGCTCAACTCGAAGACAGTGCCTGTCTGGAAAAGGCTGCCAAACTGTTTTTGAGGCTGGCCTGCCTGTGCCTCTCGCAATGCAGGACAACTGGCCAGGCTCCGTCCAGCGTGCAGCTGCTTGGTCTGACTCAGTCCAGCCATTTCTTTGAGAAGAGAAAGGCTTTATGTCACACACCCCTTCAAACCTGGAAGGCTCATCTTGTCACATGCTTATTAGCTTCATAAATCTACTGTGAACTGTCCTTGGTGTGTCTGGGTCATTTTTATTGCACTTAAAATATTTATTTTACTTTATTTTATTATTATTTATTTATTTGGATGTGTGCAGGCACACACTTGCCATGCCACATATAGGGGTCTGTTGCTAAAATCTCTTTCCTGGGGGAGATGAGAACAACATTCTCCCTCCTCCTCCTAACCACAAGCCAAAGTGTGACATCATCACAGTTTAACCTGGGAACCCAATGAACTTATTGGGCTTTACTTACAGAGTGTGGTAATCCCAAAGCATGGAGACAGCTTCCCACAGCTGCACTGATGGAGACTCTTTCCCCCACTCTTCCCCAGACCGTATACTCTACTCTTCCCTGAGACCCCGAAACCACATGACATTAGGCCAGCACAGCATGGAAATGGCTAGGAGGAGTGGTCTGATTCTCAAGGAGTGGTCTGATTCTCAAGGAGTGGTCTGATTCTCAAGTGANGGTCCAGTGACTCTTCCCACCCCTTCCTTCTAGGAGGAAATGCCAANAGTCCACAGGTACTATTGAGGTGGACCCCCATAAGGAAGCATAGGATCTTATGAAGATGGCAGCACTTTGGCTCAGAGGAGTACCTGGCAACACTTCATGCTTCCTCCACTCTTCCATTCTTTTAGCCCACCTCTTCTGCAGTGGTCCCCGGAACGAACTGTAGTCGACTTGGACATCATTTACTTCTCCCCAGGGAAGGAATTTTAGCAACGTGTAATGTAGTCAGAAGGGCATGACGAAACTAGAGATAAATTTGCAGGGAGAGGGGGCTCTGGCATTGCTCCTGCTGTGGATAGTGACTTTGTGTCTTCATCCTGCCCATCCTCTGTACATCCTTTGGTGTACAGATGACATAATGCTACTAACCCCTGAGGGCTTTGAAGATTTGGAGACCCATCTGAGAGACATAGAGTGCGCCTGAGGGAGCAAGGATGGGAAATGAGTTCACAGAGGCACAGGTGCAGCTGTGCCATTCTTGGGACCTTTATTGTTTGGGCAAGGTACAAATGCTACTCACTGAGGTGATGGGGCATGTCTGTGGTAGCCTGGGTCTGTAAATGCTACAGAGAAAACAAAGGATAAAACCAGATGCTCCCAGAATCCGTAAGGTTATTGTTGATTGAGGAACTCAATGCTAGGGATGGGTCACCTCCCTAGGAGTTGCAGGTTATGGAGGCTCTAGAGACCCCTAAACAATAAACGCTATCGCCACTGAGGTTGCATTCCAGTACTCAATGGTAAGACTCCATGGTTGAAGATATCCTATGCTTTGGTTCCAGTATAGCGGTGAGTTAGAAGCATCCCTTCCCTGAAGTACTAGAAAGTGCTATCAAGGTTGCTAGGGAGAATTATAGCCCAAAATCCTACTAGCTGTAGATCCTGCATGCTTCATAATGTAAGTGCTCACTGGTACAATAGTGGCCCAAATGGTAATGGATAGAACCAGTTTTCTGATCCGACTTAAAGATGACCCTATGATATCCTGCCCTGGGAACTTAGACAAAAACCTATGGTCAAGGAAGGCACAGTTCCTGGTGAAGTGACAGCTATTGCCTGAGTGAATGAATATGATGTGCCAGCTAAGGTGCTTCTCAGCATTTGTGTTTATAGCCATAGGTATGACTGCTGTCGGTATCCGTTTAGATGATTTCCCATTCTCTGCCTTTTCCTCATTTGTGTTTTGTAGCAGAAGGAATACCACTGACACTCATCAACAGTCACAATCTGCAGACAGGGATGAACGAGGGCATGAGGGTTTGGGACCTCTCTGGAACAGAAGTCAGACATCTCCCCTTCCAAGGCCCAGGGAGCATTGTGGAAGAGGGAGACAGAAAGAATGTAAGAGCTGGAGGAAGGTGGAGTGCTGTAAAATACCGTTCTCCAAACAAAAGAGCTTCATGAGATCAGCCTGCCTGCTTTCTCCCACACTCCTGTCAGTAACCCTAATAAACTCACTGGTTCCCCAGGGTGAACTGTGATGGAGTCCTATTTTGATTTGTAGTTAAGACACCAGGAGGAGGTCAGGATGTTGTTTCCATCTTCCCCAGGGAAAGAATTTTATCAACAAGGTCAGAGGGCAACTTTGGAGAGTCAGTCATCAGACTTGCATGACAAGTGCCTTTACTCTCTGGGCCATCTGGTAGACCCTCTTGCACTCTTCATAGGGAGACCTTGTACTGCACAGAAAAGGGTTGAATCTCTGTCCATATCATGGTGTGCCTAGTGCAAAGTGTTGATTTATAGATGGTGAACCTGTGCAATCTCTGCCTTAAAGGAATATTCTAGAATGAGCTTCCAGAGCTGCAGGTGGGTATGATGGTTCAGGAGCTAGAAATGCAGGGTTGAGGAAGAAGCTGTCCTTGGCTGCAAACTGACGAGGGGGCAAGCAGCTGCACTATAGCAATCAACACACTTGAGGCCCNGGGTTCAATGTGTGCATGGGTGAGGCTGGGGCAGGGGCTCAGTGGTGGAGCATCTGCCTGATGTGTGTTGGGTTTTAGGTTCAGTCTTCTGTCCTGCTCCCTACAAAGTGTGCATTCTCACGCAAATCCACACANATTCATTTAGGGCCTCCTGGAGAGCTAGGTACTGCCATGATTGAGTCCATCTCCCATGAGGAGGCTGAGGCACACAAACCTGTATAAGTCAGTAAAGATCATTGGCCAGTACAAGCAGAACTTGACTCATGTGCAGTGGGTCTGACCTGCAAGTCTGTGTTCCCAGCCCTACTCCAGCCTGTCTCCAGGACTCCTAAGATACCCTGGATGGCTGACCTGTAGGTGTTGGTAAGGAGGGAGGCAGGGTGCTGGCTCACAGAGCTGACTTCTTGCTGACTAAGGGCACTTCACTGCCTTGTATTAGCAGGAAGCACTGGTGAGAGTAGAGCAAGGCTCACAGGGAAGATTTTTACAGCACAGAGAAGTAACATGGAAGGCCTGGAGGTGAGAGGGCATGGCAGACTAAGGACTCCAAGGTGACCAGAGGCAGCTCATGAGGCATCTGTGACATGTTGGGACTAGATGTAGAGACACCCCAAGAAGGTCAGTGCACAGTTACAGATGCTGTGCTCACAATGGGCCCACTGCCCTCCCACTCCATGGTCCAGGGCCCAAAGAATAGAGAAAGCCCCCTTCCTTCATTAGGCCCCTGCACACTAAGAGGTTCTTCAGGAGTCTCTGGGGCTGTGAGCCCCTCACCATCTTGCCCTTCCCTTTCCATCCAGCTCCTTGTGAAGCAATTTCAACATGCTAAATGATGGAGCTGGCATATTCCAGAAACTTCCAGCCCATTAACTGAGGAGCAATGAGGGGATCCCTGCCTGAGAAGTCAGGCTCAGGGAGGGTTGGGAAGGTTCCCAGGGNAATTCTAAGGTCTGTGCCTCCAGTAAGCCTTTCAGGATTCATCCCACAAGCCAGGAAAGGTACATTGGCCAGGCTTCCTCTCTGAGTCCCCTAGTTCCTACAAGAGAGGGTCCAGGCATGCTGGATGCTAAGGAGTGGTCCCTGAGGAGCCCCACCAGAAGACAGCATCCCGCAGTGCACATGTGCCCAGGTTCCCAGGGACTCCTTCTCCCCAGCTGGGCAACAGAGCCAATGATACATCCTGAGGGTGAACACAGTNGGGGCCTTGGTGAGGCCTGGGGCAAGCCCATGGGAAGGGGGGCCCTGTGGTTGGGTTACAGGGAAGGGTAGTGTCTCAATGCCAAGTCTGGTCTGTATCTTCCCTCCTGGCATAAAAGAGAATGGGAGACACATGATACAGGGTGGGAACTGTCCCTGGCCTCAGCCATGAATATGCTCTGTGTTCTGGCCCCAAACTCTAGATGCCTGACAAGAGCCTAGGAACCCAATACCCTGCTCCCTACCTTGGGAGACCCCAGGTGTCCTCTTCAATCCTGCTTGCTGAGCAAATGGAGGACTGGGAAAGGACAGGGACAGGGAAGCTTCTCCCTGCAGGGGACAATCAAGCAAAGGGTGAGAGGCCAGATNGGGTTCAGAGGGCAGGAAGGAAGCCTGACTCAAAAACAGGAGATGTTATGGATGAGGAACAGGTTGTCACCACCTGCAAGGGGCATGCCCTAACCCAGCCCTCGGGTGGACACAGATGTCTGGAGGCTGAGAACAGGGAATCACTGCTGGGCCACCTATCTCTTCTGAGGCCAGGCCCATTCCAGGTCAGACTGTGAATGAAGCTGGAGCCTCTGCAATAAGTCCTGGGCTGGAGACCATGGTTAGCATGCTGGTCACTGTCTAGGGAAGGGTTCTTGGGTGTCACCTCAGGGTTGGCTCTATTGGCAGGCTGAGAGAAGGGGCCGTGACCTTAGGGCTCCAGAATTGAACTTGAGTGACAGGACTGAGATCCTTCTGAAAGGCCCTNGCTGGCACTTGCAAGGGCTGTGTTCCCTGATGTAGTTTTCGGAGGGTGGCAGGGATCCAGGAAGGCTTAGAATTCAGATCTCAGGCAAAGACTTTTAGAGTTTTGTAAACCTAGGATGATTGTACGAGATGGAGTGGCCCAGAGTGCCCAGACAGTCATTCACTAGCGAGCTCAGAGCTGACTGTAATAGAAGCCTCCCAAATACAGGATTTGAAATANAAGTGCAATAGGATGTAATCCTCCCCCTAGGAGCCCAGTCTACAGCGTGGGCACCTCCTCATTCCAGCCAAACAACCTAGCTAAGGGTTGGAGATGCACCATACACGGTCACCCAAAGCAGACCCAGCCCCCACCCTGGTCCCCCATCTGCATAGAGGCTGCCAGACTGGGCACATGGCAGCTGGCNCTGAGTCCAAGGGCTGTTGGGAGCAGATAAGCAGGCTGCAGGAGAGATACCTGGCCAGGTGTCTTTGATCCAGGCCCAAGTAGGAGAAGCTCCCTCTCCTCCCTCTCCCCTCCCCCAGGTTCTACACAGTTGCTAAACAAACATAGGCTGCCATTGTATAGAGGTGTCACAAATACCAGCCANCAGCTGTCCACCGCCTGTTGTGGACCAGGCACACGCCGACACTTGGAATCCCTCAGAGACCATTTTCTCCTTGGATCTTGAAGCAGGTCTGACTCCTTCCAGGGAAGAAGAAACTGCCATTATCAACCTGACCTAGAAAGTGGCAAGTGGCNTGACTTGCCTTCATGCCTGGCTGCAGACATGAATGACTTCTCTATGTCAAGTACACATTGCATGTCTCCAAGTGACGAGTCCCTGTCCTTGTCCTCAGCCAAGGCCCGGAGATGGGACTCCAACTGGGGTTGGGGGTGGAGAGGGTATTGGAGAGGAGTTGGATTTGAGGGCACTATAGTAGTAATATATGTTTGTAGCATCAAAATAATTTAGAAATACTCCCCAGAAGACAGCATAGTGATGGAATCAGGAAGAGAGGGACCAGCCCAGCAGTAGTGGTGGTCCTGGGCTCAATCCTTCCTTCAAAAGCCCCAAGGTGACTTGAGAAGGCCAAGCTCTCAGAGCTCCTGTTCCACAGATGAGGAAACTAAGACACAGAGTGGTCAAGAACCTACCATAGAGAAGTGAGGTCACAGANAGTGCCAGAGCTGGGTGCAACCCAGCCTGACTGCTTGGCCCCCCAAGGCTGCTCTATTTGGTTTTCTCTCACACTGTAGGCCTTCCAGAATGTTCCTGACCTGTGCTAATTCCCTTTTCAGCAGGGTAGGCCCACGTGACTCNGGGAACCCTCAANGTAGACTCTGATTTGCTTTNCAGGGTCTGAGGCTCACATTACTGCTGGCCAGCACTAGCCTCCAGCTCCAGGCTCCTCCTCACCTGAGGCCTGGGATCCTCCCCTTAATCCAGCCCCAGGCTCCCTCCTTCTCCAGCCTTAGGTATCTCCTCTCCTCAAGTCCCAGGCTCCACCTCTTACTGCAGTCAAGTTACTTCCCTGACCCCAACTCCAGACCCCTCCCCTCCTATAGCTCCAACCTCCCCCGCCCAGTCAGGCTCTAGGCTCCTTCCCTCAGGCTGAGCCCCCTAGAAGGCACTAGAGTGTGCTTGCGCTATGCCTGAAAGAGCTTGGGAGGGACTGGATTTGCTAGTATAGCAGGGACCCAAGGTGTCACTCATCAGGAAGCAGGAGCTACTGAAGTCAGAGGCCCTACTGTGTGCAAAGCAGAAATCCAATAGCTGAGGGGGACCACCAGCCACAGAGACATGGGCTGGCCTCTGGCATCCCTCTTGTGTGACCTGAGGCAAGCTGCATTATTAACCTCTCTGGACACCAGTTGCTTCACCTACAAAATGGATGCATCTAGCTGAAGAAGGCTAGANGAGAAATGTGTGACTCAGGGCGGGCCTGACTCCAGAGGGAGCTCAGGTTGTCTCTGCCAACCTCAATTGTGTGTGTGAGACCTTCCATCTATCACTTTAAATTGGGTCTTATGTTGGATTTCCGTAAAATTCTTCTCAATCAATCCAACTGCAGTGGAACGAGGGTGTTCTCAGTGTTGAGGGGCATTGTCCCTGGGTGGCTTCCCAGAGGAAACTTTGCATTTTGTGTCCCTCTGTCTTTCTTTCCCGTGTCGTACCACTATGTCTCTACGTCAAGGCAGATGCTGTTTCCCTTTGCTGGCATGACTTTTGTGGAAATGCCCCCACCATTCATGGGGTCCTCTGTGCCTTGCTTCTCCTTTTCACTTGGCACTGTTTGCAATGTGCTGTGTGGACATGAGCACCTGTGGCTCACTCGCCTTGCCGGGGCTGCTATGCACACAGGATTTTTCCATTCTAAAGCTCCATTCTCCCCTCCATGCGCTCTCCGTGCGCCTAACTGTTGCTCTTCGGGCAACTCTTGCTTGTTTTTCTGCTGTTGCAGACTGAATATTCCCCCACGAATTCCCGGTGCACCTGCACAGCAGATTCTCTGGGGAGAATGTTCTAGAAGGGGAATTGCTGGCATGTGGAGACCATGTTTGTTCAACTT
>LZPO01110309.1:928640-938845 GCA_001675575.1 Neotoma lepida
GCCTGCCTCTGCCTCCCAAGTGCTGGGATTAAAGGTGTGTGCCACCACCGCCCGGAGCAAGATTTTTTTAAAAAATGTTGAACAGAGCCTCAGTCTGTCATAATATCCTCCCAAACTGGTACAGGACGTCTTTCTCCCTAAAGAACCTGGACCAAGGGAACCAGGCAGAATTTGCTGATGGCAAGAATGAGAAAGCCTTTCTGCACCCAGGTCTGTGGGCTAGTTGTTCCAGCTGCCAGGCCAGACAATTCCAGATAATAGATGGCTGTTCTTTAACGCTGCTGTGGAAGCGAGCCCCTCCTTAATCTACTGCAGTGTCATTAGGAGAGAAAACGTTTGCTCGGGGAGCTCCTGAGGCCTTTGGAAACTGCAAGTTCAACACTAACAGCCAGGGCAGCTCCGACCTTAACCCTCCCCTGCCCAGGCCAGGGCCAGGCCTTGGGGAGATGGCTCTGAGGGGTATGGGCCTAGATCCTCAGAGATCTGGATCCTGTTCCCAGGCTTCGTCTGGCCTGAGAGCCAGTGGGTGTGAAGGTGGGGGGATGGCAGGAGAGAAGAATCTAAGGTTCTGGGTCCAGATGCACCATCACCACCCCAGAGCAGGTTAAAGAACAGAGCATGAGCTGGTGACTCTGAGCCACCCCCTCTCAGGTTCAGGGTTCCTGCAGGGCAGGGTTGGAGGGCCACCCAGCCNCAAGGATCCATGCTTCTCACCAAGGAGAGCCTGGTGTCTACCCTGAGAGGGGTGATAACGTCCTCAGCTTGAGGTCCTCACACCAAAGCCTGCTCCTTGTTGAAACTTGTGTGACCAGGTGGACTGAGGGTGACAGGTGACCTGAATGAGCTGAAGTGGGTGAAGGCTACTGATACCTAGTCCTCTGGGTGCCAGCCCACAAGCCAGCCCCTCAGCTACACTGGGCCTTGCTGTCACCAACACCACTGAGGCNCCAAAGGTATTAGGGACTTGTCCAGCCTGAACCTAGCTCTGCCCATTACAAACCCCAAAGTCTAATCCAAACCATGGTAGAGTGCANAGGGGGGCGTGGTCTCACCACTGCCCCTCCCATCAGTGCTGCCTCCCCTCCCACCTGTCTCCACTGCTCTACCCAAACCTTTTAGCCAAGGCCAGACTCCCTCAGGAAGGTCTCCCTGACACTGACAGCCCCAACGTGCTGTCTATGCAGAAAACACAGCTCTCACCTTAAAGTGAACAAAAGATAGTTTATTCTGGAGCCATTTTGAGTGAGTGTGGCCCAGGAACACAGATTTAGGTNACCCCAAATTCCGTGTTCCAACAGGGAAGCAGTTTCACGGAGTTTTATAGTTTTACAGAACAGAGAAAGTCATAAATCAGGGCAACTTTAGAATGAACTTGTGGCTACATCAGAGAGTCAGGTACAGCAAGATGGGGGTTGGGGGAGCTTGTCTATAGGCCCAAAATGCTATCTGATGGCAGACAAAGCTTTGGGTTGGTGGAACTTTGGGGTCTGCCAAGTTAATAGATTCCAAAACTTTTTATCTATTAGTCACAGGATGCTAGTTCTGACACAGAGGTGGGCAAGGAATGTCAGTTCCAGGGGCTGAAGCTAACCCAAGATAAGGTAATTGGCCTCGGGACCCTTAACGTTCCAATCTCACCCCAGAACTGCAGTTCAGTCAGTCAATCAATCTTTGCACACACAGCTTCTTCCTGGAGTTCTCGTTCACAATGCCCCAGCCAGACCTCCGGGTGTTCTGCTTCCCACACAAGGTGGGTGTGCCTCCCAGAGCACAGGCACACAGCAGTGCATCAGACTTTTCCTGGAGAGACAGACAGACACAGACACAGACACAGACACAGACACAGACACACACACACACACACACACACACACACACGCACGCACGCACGAGCGCAAGCCTACTCACCCCAGAAAGGGCACCCATTGCAGACATAAGTAAAGAATGCACCAATATCCCGCTTAGTGAACCAATGAGTTTTTATTGGGGTTACTAACAATAACTTGTGTTATTGTTGTGTTATTGAGGTGGGTGAGGGGTTACTCACAGGAGCAGGAACAACTCAAAAATAGCTGCATCATCAAAGCCTCCACCCCACACCAGTGATGACTCTGGAAAACCTGCATCCCTGGAGCCCTCTGTACAGCTTGCAGGCAGCACCACTGTCCCACGATCTCTGTGCAGTTGGGCTGANAGTCCCCTCCCCANCTGCTATTCACTTCTTATAACGCTGGGGAGGGTTTCTTGAGAATCTTCCAAGTTTCAGCTCTCCTAACATGAGGCCTTGTGTTCACCTGCATCTCAGGAGCCTTCCCCCTGGAGTAGAGTCTAGAGGAAAGTGCCGTAAAATATGAAGGCTGGATAACATCTCATAGTCGCATCAGGCTAACGCACATCGGCTGGGTATAGACCTGGGACCAGGATGTGGGATACAGAAGGGATGGAGCAAACACCCACTGAGATCTGCAGGTGCCCTCTGACCCCGGGCCTTAGAACCCCTGGTCCCAGGCAGGTAGGTTCCTGTCCTGTGTGGCAGAAAAGTAAACCCACCATGGTGGTGGATGAGGAAGCTCCACAGGGCCTGTGGCTGGATTCAAACCCAGACCAGCCTCCACAGTTACTTCCCCACAGCTTCCCTGCCCAGGGCTCCTCAAGACCTTCAGCTGGGAATGGGATCAGCCTCTAAGCCAGGGTCCTCCTAGAGTGTGCAGAGTTGGGTGTGGACTGGAAGTGGCTTTCCAGACCTTTTGTCACCCACAGAGATGGACTGCCCCAGTTGGTTGGCTTTCAGCCTTATCCAAAGGCTGTGTCTCCATCTGAGGACCCAAGGCCCCTCCCACCCTGTGGCCACCTGGTTCTTAAAGTGACCTCAGGTCCTAGCCCCAGATGGACAAACTCCACGCATGCTTAACTACCTTTGTCTCCTCACTCCAGACACTCCTTCTCCTGCTACCTAGGCCAGGCCCTCACCAACCTTGTTCTCTCAGAGGGAAATTAAAGACCAGATGGGGGATGCAGGGCTGGGACTACGCAGATAAGGCCCTGGCTCAGAGTGACACTTCAGGATAAAGCCACCCCTAGAAGCTGGTGACAATGCTCTCGGTGTGAACAGTGGTGTATGGGCACCTGTTTGGACNGCAAACCAACTGTTGCCTGGCCAGCACTCAGCTCTGGGCCCAGAAAGGGCTGCTGGTGAGCTATTTGCCTGTGGAACAGTGGTCACACTCTTCCTGGTTCCTCTCCCAACTTTCTCTTCTGTGAGTTAACCTCGGTGTAAAAGAAGTGGGAAGGCTGCAGAGAGGAGCAGCGGACTCCACGATGTGACAGCTACAAGGACCTTCCAAATGGACTTTAGCAGCCACTGTCACAGATAAGGAAACTGAGGCACAAAGAGCCACACAGCCTCTTAATGGAATAGCTGAAACTACTCTCATGGCAACCCTGTAGGAGTGTGTGTGTGTGTGTGTGTGTGTGTGTGTGTGTGTGTGTGTGTATGTGCCTGTGTGTGCTTGTGTGCGCATGAGTATGTACATGTAGGGCATGAGTGTATGATGGATGTATGCATGTGTATTCATATATGTAGGGGCATAGGTATGTGTGGGGGGGGACATTGTGAATGTGTGTGCATGCACTTTGGGATATATTCATGACTATCCGATGTTGAGCCCTGTGGAGTGAGTCCAGTCACATGACTCCCTCAGGACAGCTGGTGAAGCTGTGGGAAGAGAGGAAGGGAGCAAGTACAAAGTTTATCTTTCTTTATTTAGTTTGTAGATTACAGAAGGAAATTAAATTTGAGGTGTTTGCAGGGAAGGTAATTTTCCCAATCGCTCACCCTGCTCACAGATCCCACAACCTGACTGCTTCTAATTGCATTAATTGGAGGGTGAGATGTGGGAGCAGGGAGTTCTCTGCTCTGGGAAGATCAGGTACAAAGTGAGGGTAGCTGAGGGCAGCTGAGGGCCAGGGATTCTCTCAAGAGACCCCCCCAGGCCGGCGTCAGGAAGGAGGTGGCTGTGGGACCTGTCCNCATTTGGATGCCTCGTGTCTCTGCAGGGGGCAGGCAAGAGAGGGCATTCCTATGTGGAGAGGAGAAAGGGACAGACAAGCTCTAGGTCACCCCTCAGGGCTGCTGGGGTCAACAGGAGAGTTACATGGCTGCCTGGGTTCCCCAGGGGAATAGCTGTAGTTCAGAGAGAGGTAGGCTAGAAATAGAGTCTGCATAGCCTGATTTTCAGCTAGAGGGCCTGGAAGTTACCACCTTGCTCCACAGCCCCGTGCTGTCTCTCCCTCCCCAGAGGCCTGTTCCAGAACCCATTGCCCCCACTCCCACTTCTTCCTGGTCCTAGTTGTCAATCTATGTGGCCTGTACAGGGCTTTCCAGGCCCCACTGTNTCCACTCTGGAGAAAGAACTTGCATTCAGCCCTGATGGCACGGAATGAGTCAAGAAAAATTAGGCTGGGAACTAGTGATGTGGCTCAGTTGGTAGAATATTTGCCCAGCATGCACAGAGCCCTGGGTCAGATCCCCAGCAACACATAAAACCTGGGGTGGGGAGTGGTGGTGCATGCCTGTAATCCCAGGACATGGGAGGGTCAGAAGTTCAAGGTCATCCTTGACTACATAGGGAGTTCAAGGCCAGCCTGGGCTTCATGGGACTCTGTCTCAAAGAAAGGACAGAGGGATGGAGGGAAAGGAAGGAAGGACAGAGGGAGAGAGGGAGGGAGGAGAGAGGGAGGGAGAGGGGGAGGGAGGAGAGAGGGAGATTAGTGTGGGTTAATGGTGCAAGAGGAAAGGCTGCTGGGACTCCCTACACACACACCATGGTCAGCTTCTGCCCATTACCTTAGTGCTCAGCTTTCCTGTTGCCCAGGGGACAACTGCTCTGATGTCCAGATCAAGATCAAGGCCTTTCACCTCTCCCCTCCATTTATAGCTTTTAAGAGAATAGCAAACATTTATTGGGCACTTACTGTATACTAGACACTTTTGTAAGGATCTCACATATATTAATAAACCATTAATTCTTGGCAGCTATCTCGGATCTCAATTGAACAGACAAGAACAAAGGGCATAGGAAGTTATTTCACTTGCGACAGGCTGGCAGCCAGCTGTGACAGGGAGATGATTTCGGCCTCACGGCTCTGCTTGTACCCCATCNGACTCTTAACAATGGTCACGCTGCTTACCTGAGCTTACAGGGACCATTGATTTGATGTTCTGCTGCATGCCTGCCTCTTCCATCAGACTGTGAATCCCACAGAGGCAGGACCCTGTGTGTCTGCCATGGTGGCTTCCCCAGCATCCCATGCCATCCATAACACAAAAGGGCCTGGAATCCTCAGCTTCCACGGTGACGGTGATGCTGCCCAGCCCCCAGCCTCCAACCCCTTTCCAGCTCACTCCTTTTATCCTTCCCCTCCACCCCCTTCTTCCTGCCCTCCCCCACCCCTGTCTCTTATACACATCTAGATGTGTATAAGAGACAGTCTCTGCCCCTCTCCTACACACTTCTCCCAGCCCCCTGACCCACTGAAACCCCCCTCTTCGATTGCCTCCACTCCCTGCTAATTAAATGGTCGTGTATATAGTTTCATTTGCATTGCTCAGAGGCCTTGGTGCCTTGGGCTGCATGTTCATTAAGCGGCCCTGTGTAGAGGGGTGTAATGAACCGATTTCATTACAACTGTCAAGTCTGCCCAGCCTGGGGCTGATTAAGCATTCACTAGGAAGAGAGTGCCTCACTCCTCTGCTCTTTCTGCCTGGGGTTCAGGCACAGGCAAGGCTGGCTCTGACTCAGGGATGCAATGCTTAACCTGCCCAAGCTCTGCTTGAGTGCAGGTAGGGAAGGCTAGACTGAGCACTGTTGGCCCCAACATGTAACTGGGAACATCAGAAATCACAGTGGCTGGGCCAGGGTCCCATAGTCCCTGAAATGATTTTTGCATGGGCTTCCACATTCGTCCCTGTCCTGGTCACCATCTGCAGACAGGGGACCTGGCCTGCCACAGGAGGACTACACTTCGCACCATCTAGGACCAGGTGGCCAGGGGTCAGCGGAATGGAGCTTGAGCCCTGCCATAGGCCCCAATCCCAACAGATCTGGGATGCCTGAGGAGGGTCTCCCCAGGAGAGCTATCCCTTGGCTCTCTGCCCCCACCCTCTCTGTCTCCAGAGATTCCCACAGAAGCATGGAGACCTCACTTTGGGGAGGAGGGGCTTGCAACAGGAACAACACACCAAGACCCTCTTCCTGCTTTGTCCCTCAGCAGTCCCCCACCCTACTCAGCCATTCAACATTTTTAATTATTGTAATTATCACCTGAGGCATTGGCTTCCTGCCAGAGATGATTAAAAGGAAACTCAGCTCAGGTCCAGCCTCATGTCTGATGGTGTGGAAGTAAGATTGGAAGAGGGGCCCTCACCCTGGGAAGGTACAAGGAGAAAGGGTGGGAAAACTTGCCTGGATGAGGGCTCGTGTGTCCCTATGTGCCTGTGGTGTGCTCATGGGTATGCGTGTTTGCCATGGTTATGAATGTGAGTGTGCACATGCGTGCGTGCCTAGAGGCTGGTGCTTACATTCGCATGCACAGCAGGAGAGACAGTGGAGCTGGTGACAAGGGTTGCACCTTGCCAGGGCTGGGAAAATAGGAGAAAGGGTCAGCAGCAGATGCCAGGGCAAAGGGATTGGACTTTATTATTTTGCTGCTGGCAATGGGGAACTGGGAAAGAACAGGGCCCTGTAGAGAGGAATGGCCAGAGCTGGAATCAGTGTCACAGAAACCACATTAGCTCCAAAGGAGAAACATGTCAACTTTATAAAAGCTAAACTTCAGGGGTTTCCTCCTCCAAGGTTCTCCAAGTGGCCTTGGACTGACCCTCTCTCTTGCTCTTGGGTCTCAGGAATAACCACAGAGTATACTGAGAATGTTCTGGAGGGGTCTGGGCCTGGATATGTCAGCCAGGCTCGTTTCCTCTGAGGACTGTCAATGTTTTAGGCTCTTGCCTCAGGATCCCAACCCAGGGCAGCCTGCCTGCAGGCTCTGGCTGCTGTGATGTGACCAGGGCTCNCTCTGACTGGCNAACCTTGAATCCTGGCCACCTGTCTCTGGGTGATGAGCCTACTTCACGTGATACCAACTCAGACTCGGGATGACCAGGATGCGGTGAGATGGCTTCATATTGAATCCTACCGGGGCCTCCCAGGGAAGGCAAACGGACAAAAGGANGCTTCCCCCAGTGACAATTTGGGCAATAGCTGTTACACACTGGAAACTCCAAGGAAATCCACTATTTGTTTTCCAGTGTTGTGATAAATATACTACGATCTAAAGCAATGTAGGAAACTCACTTCACCTGAGGAAAGGTTTTGTTGTTGTTTTGTGTTTTGGATGACATGTTGGATCATAGTCAATCATAAACGAAAGTTACAACAAGAACTCAGGCAGGAGCAGGGAGGCAGGAACTGAAGCAGAGGCCCTGAGGAAGGCTGCTAACTGGCTTGCTTCTCAGAGCTTGCTCAGCCTGCTTTNTTATACAACCCAAGACTACCTGCCTATGAATGGTAAACACATACAATGGGCTGAGTCTGTCCACATCAATCATTAATCAAGAAAATGCCCCACAGATTTGCTCACAGGCAATCTGATGGAGGCATTTTTCTCATTTTAATCTCAATCACACAGCACACTTGCCCAAGACCTGAGACTAATCATCTCATTGGAGGTCCACTTCCTACAAGCATCTCTGGGGTGGATAGCTCCAAGGGAAAATAGCAGTGGGCTTTGGTGGTGGGGGGATGCTGATAGACACATGATTCTTGGTGTTCAACCCCAAAGAAAGATCTCAGGCAGAGATCTGAGGGTCCGACTTTGGACACTAAGTTCTGGGTAGCTAGTATCTGAAAGCAAAGTAGCAGTGCAATAATGCAAAGCCTGCAGTGTACTGAGAGAAACCATGGCAACACTCCTGACTATACTCCCCAACTAATGATCTCACTGAAGAAAAGGTGTGCATAAACAACATGTAAGAGCAGTGGCTAGCTTCAGCAGAGAGAAGATTCTAGAAAACAACCAATGGAAATGCCAAGAATCAAAAATCCAGCAACAAGGATGAGATGTCTCTTCCCTGGGCTTTTCTGCAGATTTGGTGTAGCTGGGAAAAAACACAAATAAAACCAACAAAAGTACCCAAGCTGAAACAAATAAGCAAGAAGTTGGAAAGACAGAGTATCCCAGAACTTGTAAAATGAATAACATATAAGCAATTGCAATCCCAGAGAGAGAGGATATTTGATTGATTTATGGCAGGCAATAATTTCCTAAAATTAATGATGGACACCAACCTATAGGTCTTAGAAGCTTAACAACACAAAACAATGTAAATACTAAGAGTAAGCAGATGAATAATGAAACAAAAATGTTAAATGTAGGCCAAGGACAGGAATGATGGCTCAGCATTTAAGAGCACATACTATTCTTGCAGAGGACCCTAGTTCAGGTTTCAGCATGTGCAGGTGGCTCACAACCACCTGTAACTCCAGCTCCAGGGATCCGACGCCCTCTTCTGGCCTTCTCTGCCCACATTAATGTACACACACCCACACACGTAGGCACCTAAATATGAAAGTGTGATATGTTGGACTATTATGCTATTCATTNTGGCATGTATTGTTTGAAGGTANATTCAAGCTGCTGAAAAACAAACTCAGAGGATCCTAATGAAATCCAAAGAAATGAGACATATATACCAAGAAACAAAAATAAGAATGACAGTGGACTTCCTGCCAGAGAGCATGACAATAGGAAGACAATGGAATGGTGTGTTACAGGTTCTGGGGAAAGAAAAGAAATGTGTCAAACCAAGATTCCACACTTAACTGAATATATCCTTGGAGAAGAGGGAGAATTAAGTGTTTCCTCAANCATATAACACTGAGGAATTTTATTGCTCACTCTCTTACCCTGAGATATATGTGCTGGCTACTTTCATGTCAACTTGATGCAAACTAGCACTGGAGAGGAAGGAGTCTCAGTTGAGAAAATACCTCCATAAAATTGGGCTGTGGGCAAACCTATAGGGCATTTTCTTAATTAGTGATTGATGTGCAAGGGCCCAGCCCACTGGGAGTGTTTCCATCCCTGGCTGGGGTCCTGGTTCTATAAGAAAGCAGGCTGAACAAGCCATGAGGANCAAGCCAGTAAGCAGCACTCCTCCATGGCCTCTGCATCAGCTCCTGCCTCCAGGTTCCTGCCCTGCTTGAGTTCCTGTCCTGACTTCTTTCAGTAACAGTCTATGATGTGGAAGTATAAGCCAAATAAACCCTTTCCTCTCCAACTTGCTTTTTGACATGGTGTTTCATCACAGTGCTAGGAACTCTGCTTAAGACAAANTATTAAAGGAGTGGGGTTGCTTACAAGGTAAAGGTGCTTGTCCCCCAAACCTGGCAACCTAAAATCCATCCCAGGAACCTATAGAAAGGTAGAAAGCAGTAAAAAACTCCAAAAAATTGCCCTGACCTTCACAAACACACACACACACACACACACACACACACACACACACACACATTAAATTTAGAAGGAAGTTCTTCAGGCAAAATGAATCACCAGCAGAGACTTAGGACTACACAAAAGAATAGAATACTCAAAATNAAATAAATGAAGATAAAATCACATGAATTTTCTTTGCTAATATTTAATTGCTCTAAAGCATAAATGACTGCCTGAAGAAAAATAACAATAATATATTATATGGTTTCAGTATGTTTGAAATTGAGATAGATAACAAGAANAGCACAAAGACTAAGGGATCAGAATGGGAAATATACCANTCTGGTAGTCATACTATTCTTGAGTGGCATAGTATTATTTGAGGATATACCCAGATTAATTTAAATGTATATTATAAACACCATGGCAAGCACTAACAGTGTTCTTACAAGAAAAAAAGAAATAAAACTAAATCATGAAAATGTTAGCTCAAGAGAAAGAAGAAAAATAAAAGAAATGGCAAGAATTAAAGATTAGGAAGCAGCCAAGATGGTAGATATCATGGCAGTCAGCTCAGTCATCACAATAGTGTTAATGGACCAATGGATTTCCAGACTGAACATGAAAGCAAAACCCGACTATATCCTACCTATAACAGGCTGTATGAAAATACCAAAGGGTCAAAAGTTAAAGGATAGCTGGGCAGTGGTGGC
>LZPO01110309.1:939010-953491 GCA_001675575.1 Neotoma lepida
TTAAAGGATACGAAATCTACCTGAAGTCACTAAAAGCTGGAGTGTCTGCATTCACATAAGACAAAACGAAATGGAGAAGCAATAACCTCTATTGGGCGGCTTATGTGAGTGGGAGTCTAAGAATGCACAGCAATGCAGAATGTGCATGCACCCAACAACAGAGCTTCAAAACAAACCTGAGGGATCTGAAAGGAGTAATAGAAAAATTTTACACCTATAGTTGGGTCTTAGTTACTGCTCTATTGTTGTGAAGAGACACCAAGTTACAAGGTAACTCTTGTAAAAAAAGCATTTAACTGGGGCTTTCTTACAGTTTCAGAGTTAGTCCATTATCATCACAGCAGGAAGCATGGTGGCAGGCAGGCAGACATGGGACTTGAAGACTTAATCCTGATCCACAGGCAGCAGGTAGAGAGAGAGACTGGGTTGGCATGGGCTTTAGAAACCTCAAAGCCTACCCCTAGTGCCACATACCCCCTCCAACAAGGCCACACTTCCTAATNCTTCCCAAACAGTTCCACCAACTGGGGACCAGGCATTCAAACATATGGGCCTATGGGGCTGTATTCTGTACTATTAAATAGGATTTAGGACTGTGGAGATGGTCCCGTGCATAAAATGTCTCCTGTGCATGACTGAGCACCTAAGTTCAGATCCCCAGGATCCATGTTAAAGCTGAGCCCTAAATGAACAAAATACACAAATTTTTTCTTAGAGAATCGAGTGTGAGTGTATGGAAGCACCTGGTGCTGTTCCCACAACTTCTCTAATCCCAAATCTGCTCTCCACTGGATGCTGAATGTCCCCAGAGACCCATGTGCTGAAGTCTCAGTCCTGGGATTGTGCTTTGGANAAGCCATGGGACCTTTAAGAAGTAGGCCCTAATGGGAGTCCTTTCGTCACTGGGTCATGTCCACAAAAGAATCTTTTCCTCTTTCTCTTTTGCTTCCTAGCCATGAGGCAAGAAGTTCAGTATGCTACTTGTTCCCTATANCTNCTACCCAGCACCTCCACCATCCAACACCCCTACCATTCATCACCCCTACCATCCAGTACCCCCACCTCCAGTACCTCCACTATCAAGTACCCCCACCATCCAGCACCCCCACCACCTAGCATCTCCACCATCCAGCACCCCTACCACCCAGCACCCCCACCATCCAGCACTCCTACCACCCAGTACCCCACACCCAGCACCTCCACCATCCAGCATCCCCACCAGAAGCCTAATGACCTTCAGTCTCTAAAACCACAAGACAAAATAAACCTATTATTTGTATAGGCTAATTCTCTTTAAATTATTTAATTTGTTATAGTGGTAAAAACTAACATACACTCTAAAATTAAACATTTATTTTCTAGAAATAGATAAAATGTTGATGGCAAAAATAATGAGCCTTGGATACACACCACAGATGAGCTGCATAATAATAGGTGTACTGAAGAACACAGGCAAAAGGAGGACATGGGATGTGGTTTCTTCTATAAAATAAGTGGCTTCCTGGGTGGGTGGGAAGCAGATGAGGGATGGGTCATCAGGAGGCAGCAAAAAATGATTATATTCAATATCTTGACTGTGGTGATAGTGTGGTTGGAGCCAAATCCTTCAAAAAATTAACAGATTTAACTCATTGTGTGTTTTTTAAATGTGCAGTTTATTGCATCGGAGTTACATCTCAATAAAAGTATCCTTTAAACTCTCAGGCTCTGAGCTTTAACTATGAGTTGTTTGTCATAAGTCATCTCTATAAGTTTTAAGTCAGTGTGATTTCATTGTCTACTTGGCTGGATTTGAAATCACCCGGGAGACACAGCTCTGGGCATCTCTTTGAAGGAGTTCCCAGAGAGTTAAACCTTAAATCCCAAGGCAAAGTAAGCTTTCATTCTTAAGCTGTTTTCTGTCAGACATTCTGTCACAGCAATGAGAAGATAACTAATATGATCTGCAAGGCTGTGGCTATCAGGAAAGGCCTGTACAACAGTTTGTACTTCCAGCCAGAAGACACCCTCCTTCTCTGTCAGGTGAGTGTATGTGGCCTTCAGTCACCTCTGAGGTGTTCTGTTGGGTTTTGTGGAGATTCATGCCTCTTTTAACTTCACAGTAAGCAGTTTGCTTCTTTCTTGGTGACAAGAGGGGACAGGATATCTTCTTATCCACCCTCAAGAACTATCTCCACATGCCTTGTATCCCTAGAGTTCTGCAACCCACTGAGGTAGAAGATTCTGGAAGTTTGGTTGCATCTATGTTCCTATGGTCTGATGTGCATATGCATTGTTATCAAGTCTAGAATCTTTGCTACCTCCTGTTCCTTTGGTCCAATCAGAGCAGTATCATCGATATGATGAACCAATGTGACAACCTTGTGGAAGAAGCCAGTGATTTAGAGCCCTAAAAACTAGGTTGTCACTCAGGCTAGAGAATTGAGGAACCCATGCGGAGGGACAGTGAAGGTGTACTGCTGGCCTTGTCCCCTGCAAACAGACTGTTGGAGAGGATAGAGGAAATGGTACTTTCCAGATCAATAGCCTCACACCAGGTACCAGGAGGGGTGTTAGTCTCCCATGCAAAGAACTCGCATCTGACATTGAGCTGCAATTTGTGTTCATTAACCTATCAACAGTCATTCTCCAACATTATCTGTCTTCTGCACAGGCTGAATTAAGNAGTTAAGTGGGGATGTGGTGGAATCCGTCAGGTCCTTCATGGTGGTGTTAATGTTTAAGGACTTTCCAAGGACTTCAGGACTTTTCCAGGAAGGGGCAACTCTAAGGTTTCCACGTGGACCTTCCCACAATCACATTCCTAACCCCACAGAGAACTAATGTGGTGACTCTGCCCAGTGTACACTNTCCCAGCTATGTGTTGTGGGACCAGAGGAGTGACCATTGGACGAGCTCAGGCACCCATGGGACTTGCTGTGAATTGGATCTTATCTGAAACTCAACTAACCTCCATAATCTGTACTCTGACTGGAGGGCCAGGAGATATTTAGGATCTCCCAAATTTAACATCAGTACAGAGCCAATGTCCAGAACTCTCTAGAAGTTCTGGATTTTCCTTTTCCTCAGTGTGCAGTTGCCCTTGCAAAAAGCTGTAGTTCCCTTAAGGTCAGGAAGGGAGAAACATTAGCCATAGAAGTTTTTGATATTGTACTGGGAGTCCTTCCTTAAGGAGATGTTACTTCCCTGTTATTCATGGGCTCCATAGACTGGCTCGAGTCTAGGAATAGGTTGAGGATCTGTGACTGACATTATGATTTAAGGTACTGTCATTCTATTGCCCCAGGACTTTGTTGCTTCCACAGATGGAGTAAGACTTTGTACACTTCTTGTCTGTATCTCTCGGGAACACTGAGATCTTTTGGACCATTATGAACATTGCTTTGCCTCTACTGTCCACACCGAAAGCATGCTCACCTTGCCTTTGGCTATTGAGTGTTAGTACTTGGCTCTGCCACTCTGGGGTTCAATTATCACCTGAGTGATGGCTCCANCTGTAAGGATAGACCTGTGGAGGAGAGCAATGGCAGAGGTCTGCAAGGGCACTGTCCCTCACAAGTCTGCCTCCTCAAGTACTGGTTACAATGTATTTCCTTTCCTGTTGGCTGTGACAAATTGCCCTGACCAAAGCAACTCAAGAGAACAAGGGTTTATTTCAGTTCACGGTTCAAGGGTACAGTCCATCATGGCAGAGAAATTGAGTCAGCAGGAGTTTTGGAAAAAAAAAAAAACTGATCATATTACATCAGCCATTGGGAAGCAGAGAGAGGGATGGATGCATCCTGCTGCTAGGCTCCNTTTCTCCATTTATACAGTCTAGGATCCCAGCCAGGGAATGGTGCCACCCACAGTAGGCGGGTCTTTCCTCCTCAGTTCACAGACTTANGGTAATCCTCTCATAGGCACGCCCAGAGGCATATCTCCTGGGTGACTCTGCAAAGTTGGTAATTAACATTAACTTGCAAGGCATATCTGGATCCTGGTGTGTAGAGTAAGTCTTATTGGATGAGTCCCACTCTCGATTCAAGTATTCCCAGGCTTTTGGCTCCCTCTATCACCAGTAAACCTTGACCCTTGGCGTATCAGGCATTTCCAGCTCAGTCACAGGGAACCGTCTCAACCCACATTTCTGCCAACCAGCCAAATTAATGATTATTACCTGTCTTAGTTACTTTTCTATTGCTGTGACAAAACTCGATGACCAAGACAACTTATAAAAGAAAGTATTTAATTTGGGGTTAACAGTTCCAGAGGGTTAGACCATCATGATAGGGACTATGAAAGCAGGTGGGTAGGCATGGCACTGGAGCGGTAGCTCAGATCCAAAAGCAGAGAGAGAGAGAGAGAGAGAGAGAGAGAGAGAGAGAGAGACAGAGAGAGAGACAGAGAGACAGAGAGAACTTGCGATGGTATGGACTTTTGAAATTAAAGCCCACCCTCAGTGACACACCTCCTAATCCTTCTCAAACAGTGAACCAAGCTTCAAATATATGAGTCTCNGGGGGTCATTCTCATTCAAATCGCCACAATATCACCTTTAACTCCTTGAGTCGCAACATTAAACCCAGAATCTCTGCTTAATGGGCCCATATCAATAAATCCAGCCTCATCCAAGTTTATGTTCCTTCCACCATTATGTCCAGACCCTAAAATCCCCTCCCCCCACATTCTCCAGACCTCTGCTTATATAAAACCTGAGTTCTTTCGGCCCATAGCATACATCCTCTGCATCCCACTACATCCCTCATCTCTAGGGACCTGCTGGAGATTCTAGCTGTAGTTCTAGAGGTAAAGCTGCAGGAAGGAGCGGGCCCATGGCGACATTAGCATTGTCTAATGGGAACTGCACTAGTGAGTGTCAGTACCTCAGGGTGGTGATGCCATTGTGGGTGAAGATACCATGTCCCTGACAGAACAGACCCATCAGAATTTAGAAATCTGGTGTTGGCAGCCTCCTACAGGTTTTCATCTCAATTTAAGGGATCCTGTTCCCCTCCTGTCAGTGCCCTCACTGTAACTGCAGCAGCCTGCAATGCCCGAAGCTTAACTTGCACTGTAAGACAGCAATGGTGTGAGAGNTCTGGTGTCTGGTGTTCAGCAGCCTCAGCTGTGGCTGCGGGAGGGGAGATTCTCCTTCAGGGCACACTGCCAAGCCCTTAGGTTGTTTATACACACGTGGGGCTGGGAAATGGACTCCCTGAGCTCATTCGTTTTCTTTATTACTCCATCCAGCAATGCTGGGAACAGCAGCCAGAGTCATTATATCCCTTAGTTTTTCAAAATTGTTCAAAGCATCACGTATAGAGTTGGTAATTCCTCACCTCTCGCAAGTGGTGAGCCAGGACCACAAAGGCGTCTTAACCTCCAGGATGAGAGATGGAAGCCACCTGGGTCAGGGGCTGTAAAGCAGTTAAAAACACAAGCTAGAGCTGGGGATGTGACTCTGTCGGCAGAGTGCTTGCGTAGCACACATGAGACCCCGATTCCATCCCCAGCACTGTGTAAACCAGGTATAGCACCGCACACCTGTAATCTAAGGATTCAGGAGGTGGAGGCAGGAGGATCAGATGTTCAAGGTCATCCTCAGCAATAAGTGAGTCCTAGGCCAGCCTGGACTATGCGTGTTGGGAGAATGGGTGAGGAATATGAGAGTCTCCACAGCTCCGCACTCTCTCTGCATCCCTGCTGCAGGACCCTGGACAGCAATTCTNCAACCTGGAATTGGGAGGTAAAGGCAACTTCTGAGTGGAGGTAGAACTCGAGAAGTCATCCTTGCAGGTTGGTGGCTGGTACAGGTCACGGCATAGAAGATGTGCCCTGTCAGACAATGGCGTCCCCCAATGGTAGGGCCCTGGATCCACAGGAAGAGTAGATATTCTTGNAGCTACCATTTGCCCTGAGTGTCCCTTCCAGAATCCTGCACAGAGGTCTCCTGATCTGTTGCTGAGAGTTGAGCTGGACTGCCTTCTCTAGAGGCGGACTCCCCGTGCCTGTGAAAGTGACAATTCAGACCCACAGGACATTGTCTTGATTGCCTTTCCCACTTAGTGACTATAGCGCAGATGTTTCAGAGTCTGCTCTGCCACTGTGAACAGTTTCAGCTACACACCTTCCCGACTCTATCCCCTACTCTATCGGATACAACAAACACAAGTCCTTTCTGCCCCCTGCCCTCTGTTTCCTTCCCTTCTTTCTCCTCTTTAGGTGGCAGTTTCTCTTCTCTCTGTTCTGTCCAGAAAGATCTGTAGAAGACGGATCTAGAAAGTTCTTATTTTGAGGAAGGTGTGGTTTTTAAAACTAAGTGGAGTTAAACATGACACAGTGCTGAGCTGGAGCGAACACATCCACAGCATTTCAGAGCTGGTTGCACCTGAAGGTGTCTGGGAGCACTGTTCCTGATGGTGCTTATGGCTTCCTCCCAGGCTGTGGTGCTCCTGGGAGGGATACAGGACTACCTGGGAACCGGCAGAGNACCCTTCCTCCTGCCTCTCTAGGTGGACTCAGGAGGAGAATGGCGAGCCTCTTTTAGGGGTGTCATGTTCTTGTGCCCAGACCTCTTTTTTGACTGAATGAGTCACTGGGGCTCCTCAACTTTGGTCTAGTCTCAGCTTTTATCCAGGACCTTGACATCAGGTCTGAGTCCCCTCCTAGGGCTAGGTGCTGTGGCCTCTTTAGTTATTCCCACTAAATACAAATAACCCAGCAGACAGCCTGGCAAGGGGATGTGTCTCAGAACCCTGTTATCTGCACAATTTAGACCCCCTCCCCCCAATCTGGCTTTGCTCTGGTGTGTCTCTCTCCATGGGACATAGAATCTGTGTCCAAAGTCACGTGCCCATCTAGAACCTGGAACCTCTCTTGTTTATAACTTCAGTTGGAGTGCCTGGGACCCTGAAGCTCTCTACCAAATGGTCTGCCCAAACCCTTCCTCCCCAGGTATGTCAGGAAAAGGATGAGCATTCATACTGGGCAGTGGGCTGAGAGGGAGCTGTTAGCAGAGGCTGTAACAGAAGTCCACATATAGTATGGGAGGGGGGGACTCTCATGGTGCTATTGGGATCCAGGATAGGAAGACAAGGAGAATCTGGAAGCCAAGGCCATGGTGAGTTTCCCCTGAGAGTCTACCTTTCCTGGTGGAATGCTTGGAGTCCAAGGATTCTAAAATCAAACCTGGCTACCCCATCTGTTATTAAGCTGTAAGGAAAGCAGAATGAAGTGTAACTTTATGACATATGTGCTAGATTGATTTATAACATAACTTTAAATTTTTCAACAGATGGTGTGGGTATCTATCTGTGTTCTTGCTCTGGACCCCTAGAGGTCAAGAATGGCCTGGTAGTATATGTACACAATGGAGTATTACTCAGCTGTTAAAAAAAAAAAAACAACAATGACATCATGAAATCTGCAGAAAATATCATCCTGAGTGAGGTAACCCAGACTCAGAAAGACAAACATGGTATGTACTCACTCAAAGTGGACATGCTCAGAGTGTCCCAGCCTATCCCAGCATGGACTATACAGCTAGCCAACCTCATCCTGTTCAGATCCCAGGCAACAATATAATTGTTCCTCTAGAACCCTTGAGCCCCGGATCCGCTTGAGCCAAATATGGAATGCAAAAGCAATCATCCCTCACCCCACGCTACTTTCATTGGTTGTGAACGGGTGGTTTTTCTGGGTCCTCCTAGGTGAGCCTCAACGGAAACACTGACTCCCCCATAGTGACACACACCGGGAGGTTAATTCAAATTTAACTGCAGTGGGAATCCCTCACCAGGACACTGCATACTCTGAGGCATTCGGGAAAGAAGGCTCCAGGGGCTGATTGGAGCAGATGGCATCATGGAGGACGGGGGCTGTTAAACACAGGAGATACTGTGAATATAAGAGATGATCTTCTAAGGTGGGGGCCAACTTTCAGAGGGCCACACAGACTCCTTAGTGCAACACGCTTCATAGGGTCTGACCAGACAGCCGAGGAACACTGGGGACACTTCCCATGCACGGACTCATTCTCTTTCTCCTTCTCTCTCAATGAATATTTAACAGCTGTCTCTCTCTCAAGGCACCATGTTGGCAATGAAGATTCAGAAGTAAAATGAACCTGATGTCACTGAGATACTTACAGTTTTGACAGGACAGTGAATGTCAGAAAAGAAGAGGAAGGGCTCCTATGGTTGACAAGTATAGAGAAGGTGTCTGTCCTAGATGGGTGACTCCAGGGCAGGACTTGGAAGGAGATTCTCAGGACCACAGGGGGTAAGGAGTAAAGTATGATGTCAGGGAGAAAAGTCAACAGAGGAAGCATCCATGCTGTATATCGCTGAGAGACACCCCAGGGGTGTCTAAAAATGTGGGGGTCACACTCACCCACTTGGAAAGCAGGGAGACAGAGGTCTTTCCCACAGGCTCCCAGCATCACTACCACCTCAGGGGAAAGGCCTCTTCTGGTGTGTGTCCCAGCGCACACTTGAACATCAGTAACTGCTCACAACTGAGCATGGGTCCAGGTGCCAGAGAACAACCTGGGTTTGAAAGGAGAAGAGGGCTGGAAGGAGGGAAGCGCTAGGTGTGCTAGAAAGTGATGCTACTGTGAGACAAAATGGGATGGGTCCAGAGGATGTCGGACGAGATAGCAGCAGCCTTTGCTCCACTATTCTAAAGGAGGTGACTGGCCTGAAAGCCCACCTGGGAGAAGAAGCGGGCATACGCTATGGGGTTGGGGTGGGCGGTGGAGACAGGAAGTGGCTCCTGACGTTAGTGGAAAGAAGAGAGGGGAACAGGAGGAGAGAAAGATCAGCAGGGGCTGTTGATGGGCAGGGAGGCTGGGGTTCAGGAGGTTGGGGAGTCAAGAGAAAGGGTTCATTCTGAGGCAAAGGTGGGATGTCATAGGGAAGTGTTGAGTGGTGAGGCTGGACACAATACAGAAATAGAAAGGTNGGGAAGGGGTTGTACTCAGTAGCCTCAGAGGCAGAGGACTGGTCCAATGGGAGTCAGAGGCTGGGGCTCTCGCCAGAGGAGGACCCTGGCTGGATCAGGAACAGGGTGAGAGTGTCCAGTGGCCTCAGTTTCCCCAGCACTGAAGGGGCAAAGATAACCTACAGTGAGTAATAGACTTGGGGTAGGATGCAGAGCTTGGGAGGACAGAGGTCTAAAATTATCCTAACAAGGGAGAGGTAAAAGGGAGGCCAAGTGACATCAACTGAGGGAGGCCTCTGACACTGGTGACAGTGTCTGGCAGTTCCCTGATGAAGCTGTCTGTCCTAGATGGGTGACTAGTAGTCACCCAGTAGTTGTGTGGGTCTGTGAATGAGTTTGACAGGACTCAAGGAGAACCAGAACACCAGGCCCCTGTGAATAGTGTTCACGGCCAGGGCATACAAAATTCGTGTATATAAAACTCATGCGTCAGCACCCAGCATAGACGAACTGCTCAGTAAATGATGATGTGCCATCACCAGGCTGCCCTGGGACCCCTGCTTCTCAACTCCATCTGTGTATGGCTCCCTGGGTGCCCCACCATGTCACTCCTAGCATCTCCACATAGAGCACGTAAGCTGGGTCTGGAGCCAGGGAACAAATATTTACAGGATGGATGCAGGAGGGAGGAGCCAGAGAATGGACAGGAGGTATCCCAAGCCTCTGTCCCATCCTCAGAGGCATGGGGAGGCTGGACTACCATGCTTGGCTAACAACACGGTATAGAATTCTTAGAGGAAAAGAGAGCCCAGCCAGCCTTGGCCATCTCCCACTTCAGGGGTGGGGCCACACTGGAATGAGGGCATGGGGTCCCAGGAGTCAGTGACTCCCATTTACCAGCAACCACTGTGCTTGCTTCATNCATTCTTCCAGAGCCTCTTGCCCACGTGCCCTGCAGGAGCCGGCCTGTGAACCCTAAGCTGACTGTGCCACAGCTCTGCCAGTGAGAGGCCT
Organism: Neotoma lepida; assembly: GCA_001675575.1. NCBI lineage: Eukaryota > Metazoa > Chordata > Mammalia > Rodentia > Cricetidae > Neotoma > Neotoma lepida. The sequence continues at coordinate 948,947 of LZPO01110309.1, forward strand.
TGGGCTCAAACTTTCTTTTGATGGTTTTAGTCTCACAAAGCAGCTGTTCTGAACACTGGCTTCATCCTTAAATGGAAGTCTGTGTGTGTTCTCACTCTCTTTCCTGCTCTAACCCCCTCTCCTCTTCCCCTCAAGCCAATATGTCAGCACAATCTGTCCCCTTACAGAGGAACCATCAAGTAGTATTCCAACACGTGTAACCAGCTTGCTGGCCTTGTATCTGCCTAGCGAGGCTGTGCAGTGTGTGGCTTGGACCTTGCCATGAGTCTGTGCACCCAGCGCTCTGCACCCAACATGCCCGCAGGATGAGGAGTAGCATCAGGCAGACACATGGGACTAAAAGGCATGACCACGTCCTTGTAGTGCATAGCTGTGGCCCCCAGAGTGCTATTTACCTGGCAAAGCCCATGTTTCCTTTTCATTTAAGGGGGACAGGGATGGTGCCCACTAAATATCAGAAGTGCTAAGGCTTAGGCAGGACCTGGCTGCAGACTCCCNTTGGGGAGGCTCCCACCCCATCCAGGTCTCTGCCAGCTGAGAGAGCCCAGACCACAGAGCCACTGGAGGGGTTGACATCACCCAGTGTCTGCAAAACCACCACCCAGGGGAGGGAGAGATTCCACCCCTAGGAGAACCCACACTTGGAGGATGTAGCCCCTCCCCCAGACTTACTGCAACTCTGAGCTAACAGGAGGTAATTAAATGGTCCATAGTTTTCTTTCCCGTGCTTCAGTAAATGTCGCCTATGAAACCAACAGGCATTTTCCGTACTTAATGCGTGATAACTAGTCTCATAAATCCAAATTATCCCTGTAAATCTAAATTAAATGCCCAGGTTTAATGTATTCGGGANGCCTAATTAATAAAGTGCCGGCCATGACCATCACTAACCTGCTTGCTCCGAGCTTTTGTTTTCAGCAGGGGGNGTTTCTGAGCTGTGTTTGGGTTGGAGCAGGGAGCTCATGGCTTCCTATTGCTCAGGTTCAAGGTTAAACCCATCCACACAGCTGTCAAGGTCCTCTGGAGCCTTCTGCACTTCATCCTCTGTCTTTTCTGTCCTTGATCACTCCATCCCCTCAAGGGTCTGTCTGGGTCACAAGGACNTTTTCAGTCCTGCTAATGTGTCCTGTTCCCTCTGTTTCTCCTAGGCCTTTGTTCCTGAGAGCCCATCTGCNTTCTAAATTCCATCCAGATGTGATGCCTGGAGCTGTAGCAGCCATTTCATGACTATGAGGCTTCGAACCTGAGGACAAGAAGCCACACGTAATGAAGATGTCAGGACAGAATGAACCTGGATCCTGGTCAGTGTTAGGAACCCTTAACCCACAGCCAAGAGTCGCCATATCTGAATCTCTTTGTAGGCAAGAGAAACAAAAAAAAAGAAAATTAATGTATGAGTGCACACACAAACCCTTTACATTTTCAAGCTAACATTTGCTAGACTCCCTGTCTCAATTGTAGTTAGAAGTGAATTCTCCACCGACCATTTGGGTAACCTTGGGTTAAGCATGAGCCTATCCAAGGTTTCTGTATGCAAGGGGGTGCGTCACAGTAAAGAAACTGCCCACATGGCCATTCCATTATAGGAGTGGGAGGTTTTTATTGTGAACAAGAGAGAAAAGCCAGAGGCATCAAAGGGAGTCTGCCATGGCTGCCTCTTGGGGANATGGAGGAGAGGACCAGAGAGAAAAGGTGGGGAGAAGGGTAGACTGCCAATTGTCAGGGCTAGGGGAGCAGNGAAGATAGCAGAACTGGTAGGAGAGTCCTGCCAGTAACAAGGGGATGTGCTCCGGTGGGTGGGGGACAGGTTAACTGGAACAGCCAGGGAACAGCACAGGCCTCTGAGACTTGTCTGAGTTAATAGAGAGCTAGATGTCCTCTCTAGAGATTGAGGGGCTGTAGGAGCAGATAAGAAAGTGATGGCTTTTCCTTGCAAACAGAAATCCACTTTACAAGGTTTCTGACGAGTGCTGAGTGTTTACTGGGTCAGAGTCCAGTCTAAGCTGAGCCCAAATTGTCATTTTGGGGGGCTGGGACCTGACACTGTCTACTTCTCATACTGTGACCTCTTCATCTGTCAGTGTGGAGCTGATGGTCCACCCAGCTGAAAAGATGGAGGATAACTTACGGGAGGTCAGAGCAGAGCAGAAGGTGGATGCCTGGGTCCACTTAGAAAATTCAAAGCCTGGGCAAGCTGCCCACCTCCCCGAGTGTGGCTTCCTGCCCTGTGATCCCTGAGGGAGATGCTGAGATGCCTTTGGTCCAAGTAAGGTCCAGGACAGTAAGAGAGTGTACTTACCCAGTATTTATGCAGAGCTGAGCCTGTGCCATCATCACACAAGCCCCTGGTGTTAACTGTGGTTCTTGGTTCCTCCTCTTCCAGTAAGAACACCTATANTAACATGCCTCATTTTTCAGATTTGCAGGTTTGTAGGAACCTGGTACAGCCAGGAGCAATGGTGCACAACTTTAATANCAGCAATTGGCAGGCAGAGGCAGAGGCAGAGGCAGGCAGATCTCTACTAGTCCCAGGCCAGCCTGGTGCATACAATGAGCCAAGGCTACAGAGTGAGACCCTGGGTAAAAACCAAAACCAAAACAAAGAGACCAAAGGAACCTGGCACAGAGAGGTTATGTCAGTGGCCTGAGACACACAACTAGTGTGTGGCAAACACAAAGCATGATGCAGGCACAGAGTCACAGAGCTCACCCTGCAATGCTGGCCTGGTGTGGGGAAGGCAAATGCTTAGGCTGTGGCCTCTGAATGGATCCAATGATTAAGGTGTGGTGATATATTGTGTACCTCAGTAAAACTTATCTGGGGATCAGAGGACAGAGCCAGCCACTAGATTAGACACAGACATCAGGCAGTGGTGGCACACACCTTTAATCCCAACACTTGAGATCTCATGCCTTTTCTTGGGAAGCACATATGCCTTAATCCCAGGAAGTAAGATGGCAGGGCAGAAGAAGGTATATAAGGCGTGAGGAAACAGGAACTCACTGTCTTGAGACTGAGGATTTCGTAGAGGTAAGAACTTGTGGCTGGCTTGTTCTGCTTCTCTGATCTTTCAGCTTTCACCCCAATATTTGGCTCTGGGTTTTTTATTATAAGACCTCTTAAGTTCATGTTACATTAAGGTGCAGAAGTACCCCCAGGCTTCTAGTCCACTTCTTTCTCCCACTGTCACCTGGAAAGGGGCCNCTGAGGCTACCAGGAGCCCAGTGGGCAGCAGGGGGTTCCTATGTCTAACTCCCAGACCTTCCCACAATTCTTGGTGCAGAATCTCCACCAGGCTCCGGACCCCACAGAGCTCAGCATGCCTCACGTGGCAGACACTCTCTTGGCTCCCACTGCTAATTCATTTGCTCCCATGTTAACTTTTATTACTTATTGATTTTCCTCCAGCCTCCCTTGGATATCTCCATGTTTATCTGCTTAGCTTAGTGGAAGCCACTCAATGGGAGAGGCAGAATGTGGTATTCTATGACCACAGATGGGTACCCATACTAATGGGGACCAGCACCTTCATTGGTGGGGGGGGACTCTCCCAGGGGGGGACCCACCCATCACTCTAACTAAGGAAGCCCAAGGAGTGGGGCTTACATCTGCTCCCATAGAAGGGACCAGCAGTGAGCTGGACCTTTGCACAATGTTTGGTGAGGACTGTGGGTCTGGAGCAAAAATAGGAATGTCCTCTAGGGTGACCAGCTTCCTGAGGGGACACGCTGGGTCAGGTCTGAGGTGAGGAAAAAGAAGAGAGGGAGGGAATGGCAATGGTCACACAGGAAGGTAGGTGGTCTAGGGGACAAGGAGGGTACTGGAGGTCAGGCCACACGTGATGCTGATAGGCCCTGTACTGAACACGCTGCCCTTGGGGGTGAGGATGGAGGCTACAGAGCTGCAANCACCACCTTCACATCCAGGACACCAACATTTGTGATCGGAAAGAGTTGGAGCCGATGGGAGATTAGGGAGACAGAAATGTCAGAGTCTCCTGGCCCAGAAAGGAGGCATCTTTGGGTGCTCTGGAAATGTGAANTGATCCAGTTCANCAATGGCAGTGACCGTGGAGATGAAACTTCAGTCTAAGGTTGGCACTGATCCCAGGGGCAGCGCCTGCCTGCTGTAGAGAAGCATCCCACAAAGAAACCAGCAGTGCACGGCACAGGACACTTGGGGGCCAGGTTCTGACCTTCCACACAGAGAGTGGTCTCTGCCTCATCCCCGGCAGAACCGCTGCCTCATCCCCAGTGGAAGCTGGATACAGAAGTGGGACACAGCCTGCCAGATCCANGTCTGCATGAAGTCCCTGTGCCGTGGGTCTCCAAAGCACTGGGGCCATGTGATGGGGAAAGACTGGGCTTTCCCACAGGGTACCACCTGCCCTCTCCTCTGCAAAGACATTATTAATGAAGCCCTCATGGAAAGTGGGTGTGGGCTTCAGTTTAGGGTAAAATGAACTAGAGCTTATCATTGCCAATTTGCTTTTCAGAGCNGTCTCAAAACATAGTGACATAAATCAAAATAAAAAAAGAAAACCC
>LZPO01110309.1:965418-994381 GCA_001675575.1 Neotoma lepida
AGTGAGGGAAGGAAGAGAAGGGCACCGAGGGGGGGGGAGGGAGAAGGGAGGGAACCTTGGATGGAGCTCCCCACCCACAAGAAGTTAGGAGCAGCATTAGCTCCTTCCCCACAGTGGAAAGGACCAGANTGAGCCTCTTGATTTCCTCCTTGGCCGTTCCTTCAGTTCCATTTTTCCCAAGTGATTTGCGGAGCACCTACTGTGTGCTGGGCATATATGTAGTGGCTTCTGGAGAAATAAGCCAGACAAGGAGCTCACAAGTCGGGGAGTGCACAGGTCATGTGGCCCTTCAGGAAAAAGCCTCCCCTCACTGAGACTCCAGCACAGTTCACCTCAGGCCAGCACCACAGAGGCTGGTGAGCAGAGGAATTCAACCAGGCGGAGCTGCTGGGTGCAGTGAGAGCTGGCAAGCATTCCCTCTGCCTGGAATGCTCCCCTCTAACACTCCCATGGCTCCCTGTCTCACTTGCTTCAAGTCTTTGCAAAAATATCAACATTAACTATCCCCAACACACCCATGCCTTCTTTACACTTATTTCCAAGTTATAAACCAGGTACACCTGATCAGTCTGCACTGTCTCTCTCCAGGGAAGCCCAATATCCCCAGCCTAAAACCCGTCCCTTCTGTTGTCTCTGTTCTGTCCCCAGAACCTGGCACTAAACAGGGGCTTATTAAATATCTATCAGATACATGAAGAATAAATGGATGAATGCCTAGACTTTATCCTGGGGACAAACAGAACTACCACAGGCTGTGACAGGTGGGGAGGTCCCTCCTGGAGCCTGATGAGGGAGGTGGAGACCAGTCAGGGATTTGCTACCAGGGATGGGAAAAGAGTCAATGAACATGGTAGCATGAGGTTGCTGTACCCTAGGGACTGTGGGAGGCATGGGACTGTGGCATCAGAAGTTGAAGCCCCTCCAGATGGGTGACCTGCTGGGAAGGGAGGCACAGAGCAGTTTTAAGACACAGAGGGATTCAGTCTTTGATAGGCCTTGGGGGAGGAAGGAGGTCTGGCCACTAGTCACAAAGCCCACAGGATGAGGACTAAGCTGGAACGTGGCAACCAGAGATATGAATGATGCATTAGACCTCAGGGATAGACAAGAGGATCTGCTGTCCTGTACCAAAACCTTGTTTCTTTCCATCAAAACCCAGCAGGGACAGAAGATGCTTGGAAGTGAGACCATCTGCCACCTCACCCAGTCTGGGTCTGCCTACCTGGCTAGCATCACCCTGGCTGGCTTGCCTGGGGCAGGACACAGGTCTGTGGGTAGCCAGCCTTGCACCTATCCCTTCCAAGTGACAGGACTGGGTATGGGGAGGCTCAACCCAGCCAGAGGGCTCTGGTTTCTATGGAAACAGGGTGGTTGCACAAGAGTTTCCTGCCAGGATTCAGTATTCACAGACTCATCCACCTGAACTGGGGTGGGTCTCTATCCTCAGAATGCCCAAGGAACATGACTCAGGCTCCTTCGGACTGCCTTTCTCTCTGTTCAGAATACGAGTTCAGAGGCCTCAGAGTGGCCCAAGAGGAGCCAGACCCAGAGCCTGACGAGGCCAGAAAAGCCTAGAGTTCCTGAGATGGTTAATATTGATTGTAATTTGACAGGCACTAGCATCGCCTCAGAAGAAACTTCTGTACATGTCTGCTAGGGAGATTCTTGCTTCCATTAACTGCAACAGGAAGATCCGCCCTAACTGTGGGTGCACCATTCCACAATTTGGGGTCCTGGGGAAGAATAAAGAGAAAGCAGTCTGAGTACCAGCATTCATCGATTGCACTCTGCTTCTTCACTGTGATGTCAGGTGACAGCTNCTCATGCTCCTGGCACGGTGCCTTCNCTAACATGACGGACTGTAGCCTCGGAAGTGTGAGCCAATAAATCCTTCCTTCTTAAAGCTGCTTCTGTCAGGCATTTGGTCACAGCAATGAGACAAGGACTGATGCAGCACCCACAACCTCTCTTGGGNACAGCTGAGGCACGTGGAGGGTGAAAGGACACCATACTCCCAGCTGTAGCCTCCCCTAGTTCCCCAAGCCCCAAACTTCACCAAACCTTTAGGGGGCTGCCAACCTTTGGGTGGCTTCAGCCATCCCCTCCCTCCACCCAAGCAGGTGGTCCCTCATAATCATGTCTGCATAGCCTAGAGTCTTTTGGCTTCCTGAGGCACCCAGGAGACACAACCACCTGAGCCAAGTGCCCAGTTCCATCCCTACCCCTCCTGCAGACTGTCCACTTTGGGGAGCAGTGAGAGCAGGTGGTCAGTACTATCTGCATAGCCTGGGTTTTCCACAGAGAGCATTTTTGGGGTCCACGAGGTGATAACAATGTAGAAGCTAGGTCACTACATCTAGATCCTGTGAGTCATCTCAGCTTGTGGTCACCATCCCCAAAGCTGCGGGAGCTGCTTGGGTATATCAGGGAAGCAATGTGAGCACCCTGTGTCTAGGACATTTCCTCTGCAGGGGACTGCCTGGTGGTGGATCCTGCCCTTCTCAGCCTCTGCACAGACCTGGGCCAGAGACTGATGGAGACCCACAGGCCATCAGACTCAATAGTACACACTATAAATCAAGCTAACAATGTGTTAAATTGAGTAAGTTCTACCCTCCTGCCCCAGGGACTCCCTGAACTCTCAAGTGGAATGTGAGGAGCAGAGAAAACTTGTCCTGACCCCTCCCTCCCCCTGACCCCCGACTTCTGACTATCTGGGGGCAGCCTCCTTTGACCTGCCTCTTTCTACCAGCCCAGCCACAGTCCCACACAGTGAGCAACCCCCACCCACACCTGCAGGCCCATGCTCTGTCTGCACCTCATTCCGCACAGCTGGGCAGCTGGGCTCTAGGATGAGCATTTGAGCATTAACCCCTGAATCACAGGCCCAAGCAGGTCTCCGGACTCAAGTCTGAACACACAGGAGGCAGATGAGCCCCCAGAGACATAGGGGGAGACATGGAGATGTCAGGGGCAGAGATGACATTGGTCAGAGCTGGGCAGGGGCAGGACTTCAGAGGGTTAAAAGGGAAGATTGGTAGCAAAGGTGCTAGGGCTGTGCAGAAATGGGACCGGTGCTGAAAGACAGGCTGATGGGAAGATCTCTATCTTTGCACTTGTCCAATGGGGAGGCTTTGGCCACTCGGAAGGAGAGAGGATGTCGGGAGCTACAGAAGTCCAGGACCAAAAGGCCCAGAAGGCAGCGTAGCTTGTCAGCTGAGCTCCGTACAGTCTACAATCAGGATGTGCCAGGCATATTGGAAGCCCTCCACAATGGGTGGGGGCTTGAGAAGGCTGGCAGGAAATGGAGAACTTGACCATAGGAACATGAGTGAACCCACCAATAGGGATGAGGTGCATAGGGAGAGTGAGACACAAGAAGCACTACAGGACAGTGGCGCGTCTGTTTATTTGTTTGTTTGTTTGTTTGTTTATTTATTTATTTATTTACTTGACCTTCTCCAACTCCTGTTCTCGGCTGCTAAGAGTGTGAAATGGTAGAGCCACTTTGAATGTGAGTTGGCAGTTTCGCCAGGATCTGTTGATCTGTTCCTGGCACTGGTAGTAGAAGAGCAAGTGGCAGGGACAGAGGCTCAGCTGATCTCACCTTCCACCTAGTGACCATGCCTACCACTGTCACTGTCCATAAATAATAAATAAATCAGAACGGTTCCCCTTCCTTTCCTGGGGAAGTGAGCAGTCTTAGAGGGCCACCAGTGGTCTCCTTTCCAACTCTAATGAGTGGGACTGTGACAAGTGATACAACCATCATTCAAGCCCAGTCACTCTTCTGGGAATGCCAAGGGNAAGCCCCTCACTTCAGCTGGGAGGGAAAGACCCCTCTTGGAAGGTCATCCATTGACACTAGCCTTGAAAGTGGGCTATTTCAATGGGCAAAAGCAGGCCTCAGTCAGGAGGGCAGGAGAAGACAGTATGGTGAGCCTGTGTGCTGGTCACACATCCGGAACACTGCTGTCACTGGGGCCTGGTTCTCAGAACAAATGGTGATGTAGGGAAGACTGGAAAGAGAAAAGGGGCCTTGGAGGGGAACCGAGGCTAGCAGCAAGGCAAAGATGGATCTGAGTGGAAAGAGGGTCGGAAATGAAAAGCACCCCCAGAGCTTGTGGCTGGGAGAATGTCGCTAACTAAGGTATGAGCTTAGAATGTGATCTCAAAATCCACAGCCTTGGGCTTCCGTGGAGCTTGGATAAGAATAACGATATTGTAATTCCTTAAAGCTTCAGGTTCTAGGGGAATCTTAGAATCTTAGAATAATTGAATCACTGACTCCCAGTCCCTGGGTTTCTAAACGACAGCAATTTTGAATCTCAGATTGCTCAGAGGTGTCAAAACCCAGCCCCCTCTCCCTCCCTCCCCATGATTTAACAATATACCCCTTGCTTAGTCCTCTGCACATAGTGTCCTGTCATCTCCATGGCAACCCTAAGAANTAAGGATGATCGTTTTGCCTGATTTTCCAGATGAAGAAACTGAGGGTCCATGAAGATAAACCAGCTGTTGAGGTCATACACCTCTCAGGCCTGGAGGCCCGGACCCACACAAGTCTCTCAGCCTCCCTGGCTGAGTGCTCACCTGTCCTGTGCACACACCTCCAAAGACAGGGGTCTCATCACCCCTCCCCAGAGCCAACTATCTATCTCAACTTTGGACACATCTCCCCTTCTCAAAGCATCCATCCATTGGTCCAAGTCAGCCTTGGAAGACACCTCAGAAGGCAAGCCTTCCCNAAGCCCCCCTGTGGGGAAGGGGAGCTACCACTGGATGGGACAGAGACTTCACTGGAGAATCCCTGGAGGAAGATGGGTGAGGGGGAGGTTGTCCCAAGGAGACAATCAGCCTGAAGCATCAGGACCAGGCCTCTGGAAGACAAATGAGAACCAAGCTCATGACATCAGGNGGTGGGGGTGGGGAGAAACCGTCTAACTCAGAAATACAACCCCACAGTCAGAGTTANGGGGCCTAATGAGACTGGAGTCCTAAGTGCTGAGCCTTTAATTTCTTGCCTCTTCTCCCCGAAAGCATATTCTACGAAATGTGCCTGGGCCATCCATCCTCCCAGATGGCTTTTTAAGTGAAGCTGTTTGCTACAGGGAAGAAGAGAAGGGGGAAGGAGGAGAATTTGGAACTGAGCAGACCCCCACCCTCACCTCAGGTGGAAGCAACAGGTGGGGAACCACAAGAGGGAGGGCCTGCAGGGAGAGATGTGACCCCCAAAATCCCAGTCTCCAGGACAGGAAGACAGAACTCAGGACCAGGATCCCCATGACAGTCAGAGGCCTTACATCCTGCTGCAGGTTGATGGAGTCAGAGAATCAGGAGAAGGGGCATCTAGATGTTTCCATGTGTCTAGATCATTATTTATTTATTTATTTATTTATTTATTTATTTATTTAACCTTCTCCAACTTCTGTTCTTGGCTGCTAAGAGTGTGAAATGGTAGAGCCACTTTGAATGTGAATTGGCAGTTCCTCCAAGAGTTAATCATAGTCTTACCACACAATCCAGCAGTCAGGTCCCCCAAGTATGTACCCAAATGACATGAATGATTTTGAGCATTGAACAACCCGCACATGAATGCTGGTATCGGCTCACCAGCAAAATCCAGAATTTGCTAAGAACAGCAAATTTGCCAAGAAAGCAACCCATGAAATTCCATGATAGGTGAGTGGATAAATTGTGGTATGTCCACCCACTGGAATATTACCCAGTCATCAAAAGGAGGACACCAACAAGTCAGCAAAGATGGATTGATTCCCAAATGACTACGTTAAGGGAAAGAAGATGTTTTGCAAAGGTGTTATTCTGCGACACTCAGAAAGAAGGTAAAACCATAGACAATGAATGGGCCGGTGGTTGCCAGGGACTTGGGAAGCAGGAAAGTTGAAGAGGGGGAACTACAGACGATCTGAACAGCAAAACTACTGTATAAAACAAATGGCGGGTGAGTGGTTTTACGCACTTGTTGGAATTCTCAGAATTTTCCAGTAGAATAAAAATGAACCTTAATATGTGTACACAGATTAAAAATAAATATCAGAGGACCCCAAGAGGAATGTGTGCTGGTGGTGACTCTAAGCTGAGGGGACCTGAAAGCAATGACGCCCTGGTAGCTAAGAGCACACCTGCTCCACAAACCTTGATTCAAATACCATTTTCCAATAGGAACTCTGAGGTGCTAGGATGGGGGAACATTCCCAAGGGGAATCTGGGTATTCTGTGAACAGGACAGCCTCTCAAATGCAGGGGACACAGGGCTGACCTGTGGACCTTTGGTCGCAAGAATCACATGAGTTCTGTTCTTGTTTGTGGGGTGGCTTGGAAATCACTGTCCTGTACTACACACCGAGAATAACAGTGAAGCGTGTGGTGGGAGCTATCTCCTCACTGCTTGTGAGGGAAGTTCCAGGTGAGCAAGGAGAGAGGTGAGAATGATCCATGCAGTTGGTGATGGATTAGTGTGGACACATCTATGGTTAGCTGAGCACAGGCATGAATGGTTGTCTGCATACAGAAACACATGTACATGCAGGGTTAGTGTCTTGCTCTGTAGGCTGAGGGGACCCGAAAGCAACAATTTCCCAGTAGCTAAGGGCACATCTGGTACCCAAACCTTGATGTGAAATATGAGGTGCTAAGATGGAGCAGGACATTCTCAAGGTGAGCCTGGAATATCCCATAGTGCTAGAAAACAAAGATATGCAACCCCCACCACCACCAAACAAAAACCACAGTGATGCAGCTGTGGGGCCATGAATGAACCAAACAAAAGGGCTCTCATTGGCCAAGCTTGAAATTGTTTAAACAACAAAATAAAGTATTGCTCAAAGCATGAAACAAACATTCAATACTGAAATGATGGGGAGATAGATAGATGATATATGATGTACCAATTAGATGGCTGAACAGATAGAACAGACAGATGACTGATAGGTAGTGAGGTGGTTGATATATGGACAAGCAGACAGAAGATAGATAGATGACTGAGTGATACATGGATGGGTAGATAGGTAGATAGACAGACGAGAGTCAATTAATCAATAGACAGATGATAGATAGATAGATAGATAGATAGATAGATAGATAGATAGATAGATAGATAGATAGATAGATGATACATTATGGGTAGGTAGAAGATAGATTGGAATGTATAGATTATAGATGGATGATAAATGATATGATTAATAGATGTATAGATAGGTAAGAGATAGATGATAGATATACAGATGATTGCTAGATGGATAAATAGGTAATAGATAGATGATAGAAAATAGACAATGGATAGATGAGAGATAGATGGATGATAAGTGATTAATAAATTGATAGATAATAGATAAATAGACAATAGATGGAAATAGACAATAAATAGATGGATAGGTAGATAGACAATAGATTGATAGATTTATAGTGGATGATGGATAGATAGACACGTAGATACATAGATGTATAGATAGCTGGTCTTGCTTACAGAAGAGCTTTAATGACCTGTGGAGGATCTGAAATGTCTCCTCCCTCATTCCTGATATGGTCACCTGTGTCTTCTCAAGCCCACCACTGTTCAGGCTGGAAGCTCTTGGGCTGTGCTAATCTCCACTGATTTCTCCACAGCTTCTCTCCCCCTTTTATTCTGACACTTTTTTTCTTTTTTGCTCCCTACTCGGGATTTTCAGTTTCTGGCGTCTTCAGGTGACAGCTGAGGTCACCGATCTGAGACATGCTTTCTTTTCTAACGTGGGCTTTAGTATTCCATGCGTCCCCTAAGAATCACTTTAACAACTCTCTACCAATTTTGATGTGTTGTTTTCATTTTCTTTCTGTTGGAAATACTTTTTAATTCCCCTTTCGATTTACTCGGTAACACATGGGTAATTTAGAAGCCTGCTGTTTAAGTTTCTAAACATGTTGAGTTTTTTTCAGAGATCTTTCTCTTAGTGATTTATAATTCCATTCTGTTTTAGTTTGAGAAGGTATTTTCTCCAACTAGACTCTTTTAGATTCATTGAGATATGGTCCATCTTATCTGCAGTGAGCTCTGCTGCTGAGAGGCATGTTCCACAAATGTCAACCTGCTGATGCTGGGGGTTGAGTCTTCTTCGTCCTGTGATATTTTCAATGGTTAGTGCTAATTGCTGGCTTGACAGGACCTAGAATCTTCTGGGAGATGAACCTTTGGACTTTCATGTGGGGAATTATCTTGGTTACCTTAGCAGAGGTGGGAAGATCTGCCCACTATGGGCAGAATCATTCCTTGGCTGCAATCCTAGATTGTATAGAGAAGAGTTCTGAACAATGACATGCGTTCATCACTCTCTGTTCATGATGGTGGATGCCACGTGACGGGCTACTTCCTGTTCCTGATGCTTTGACTGCTCTGCCATGGTGGTCTGTATTGAACTGTGAGACAAAACAGACCCTTTCTTCTGTAAGTTGCTTTTGTTGGGGCCCTTGATCACAGCAACAGCTCTGTTACTAGGCAGCCCTGCCCACTTGTTCAAGCAGTAACTGAGGGAGAGGTNTCCCCATCTCTGATGGTAACTGTGGTTTTGTCTAGTTCTCTCAGGTTTCAGTTCCCTGGGGTCTGTGAACAGGCAGGACTGTGAACACATTGGCATCATGGTCTTCCCTACCTCTGATGATTCTGTTTGCTCTGAAATCAGCTACCCCTGATCCTGAACCAGCCACTCCANCCATCCTTGCCAGAGATGGTGAATTTTACCCTGTTGAGTTTTGGGCATTTCATTTTGCTGTGTTCTGGGACACAGCTAAGCTACTCGAAAGCATTTAGCTCTACTGAAGTTTTGCTTCAGAATTTCATACATGAGACAGAAGCAGTCTGGTTCATCTTCCCCTTCTATGGATTCAGAGTTCTGTCTCCACATAGCTGTTTCCTCTGGTGCTGTGAGCCNTGGATTCCAGATACCTTGGTCTCCTGAAATGTCAGCTTTGTCAGCTCAACTCCAGGCTTTGCTGGGCTTGGAGAAGGGTAAGCCCTGTGGACTGGAAACTCTGGGCTGCATGCCAGGGCAGCTGCAGGCTCACTCCATTTGTTCCCCATCTCTCTTTGTTGCCTGATGTCCCATCTTTGTAAAGTGCTGTTTCATATACTGTCAGCCTCCATTCCCATGAATCCCTCATCCAATAGTCAGGAGCTCTGCAGGAAGCTGTGGAGGCTAGCCCAGTCCTGGGGCTGTCACTACATCCCTCTAAGTTTTAGAGTTGAAGACATGTAGACCTAGCTCCAGATACAGGGACTCTCCTTCCTCCCTTGCCAAGCCCTCCTTCCCCATGCACCNTGAGATGTTGGTGCCTGTGGGGATCCTGGAACCAAGCTCCTGCAGGCATCCAGGGAAGAGAAACATCTGTTCAAGTGTGGTGGTTGATTGTAACTGTGACAGAGTTTAGAAACTTCTGGGAGACAGGCCTCTAGCCTGCCTTGATTGTGCTGATTGATCTGGGAAGATGCATCTTAACTGTGGGCAGGACTCTGGACAGAGGATCCTGGACTATACAGATGGAGAAAGGTAATGGTCAGCCACAGGCATTCATTCATTCCTCTCTGTCTCCTAATTGTGGTGATGTGACCAGTTGCTTCCACTCCTGCTGCCTTGACTCCCCCTACCCCCGTCACGACACACTGCCTTGAACTATGTGTTAATGACCTTCTACTGCTGAGATGTAACACCATTCCCAAGGTGTCTTATTTAGAGTTTCTATTTCTGTGAAGAGACACCATGACCACAGCAACTCTTATAAAGGAAAACATTTAATTGGAGTGGCAAATAGTTTCAGAGGTTTAGTCCATTATCATCATCGTGGGATATGGCTGTATGNGGGCAGACCTGGTGCTAGAGAAGGAGCTCTTGATCTGCAGACAACAGGAAATGAACTGTGTCACCGGNCATAGCTTGAGCATAGGAGACCTCAAAGCTCACCCCCNTAGTGACACACTTCCTCCAATAAGGCCATCCTACTCCAACAGTGGCACTCCTAATAGTGCCACTTCCCTAGAGGGGCCATTTTCTTTCAAACCACCACACAAAGCAACTTATAGAANACAGAGTTTATTTGGGCTTATGATTCCAGAGGGATGAGTCCATTATGACAGAGCAGACACATGGTGGCTGGAGCTAGAAAAGGAAGCTCACACCCAAATCACAAGCAGAAAGCAGAGAACACACACTGGAGTGGGGTCAGGCCTTAAACTCTCCAAGCCCACCCCGAACCACACACCTACTCCAACAAGGCCGCACCTCCCGAGCCTCCCCAAACACTGTTGATCATTTTATTCAAACCACTACAAACTATAAGCTAAAATGAGCCCTTTCTCCCTTGGTTGCTTTAGTCCTAGTGTCCTGTCAATGTTGTAGTTAAAAAAATCAAGACATCTAGGGAAAAGGACTCTCACTCCTGCCACTCCCTCTCGCCAGAGAAAGAAAACCTCTACTGCTGCGGTTAAGAACCACCGAGCTACATCAATCACCTCACTGTTTAAATGGGAAAACTGGGGCTCTGAGGTACAGAAATTTTCACAAAGTCCTACAATGGGTTAGAAAGTCTAGAACCTGCCTCACCCCCTCCATGGGATTCCCCATCGAACACTTGTGGGACAATCCCCCAGAAGTCTGTGCTGTCATAAGAATGGAATTAGCCTTGCTACACAGCTGCAGTGGAGGAAGGGGTGTGGTGGGCACTTCTCCCCACTCTGCCTCCCACCCTTCCTCAGTACAGCTCTGTGGGGAGCTGAGACCTGACACCTCCAGCTACAGGGGACACTTCAAGCACAGGCAAAGAGCTGAGCATAGTACGTNACTGTACAGTGGGGAGCATACCTGCTTGGCATGTGTGNGACTGGAGTTCAATTCCCTGATGGAGAGGCAAGAGGACTTGTTTGGGGCGGGGGTGGTCCAGGCAGCAGAGTGCATGCAGCATGAATGTAAGGACCTAAATTCAATCCACAGAACCCAAGTGAAAACGCCAAATGTAGTAGCACCTGCTTGTAATCCTAGCTCTGAGGTGGAGACAAACTGATCCTGGGGCTGGATGACCTTCTGAATCTGTGGACTCCAGGCCAGTGAGTCAAAATGTAAAGTACAGAGTGACTGAGAAAGACACCCAAGGTTGTCTGGTTTCCACATGTACTTACAAACTCGAGCCTTTGTGCACACACACACACACACACACACACACACACACAGACACACAGACACATATACATACACATACACACACATATAAAACATACATATGCATACACATATATACACAAACATGCACACATGAATACATATACACACATACACATACAAACATATACATGCACACATATAATACATATATACACATATATACATACACACGTATATATATTCATATATATACACACATGTATACATGTACACACACATATATATACACATACATACATATACACATACATACACACATGTATACATACACACACAAAAACTGTGAATTATAAATAAGAAGAGGAGACCAGGAGTCTGAGAAGAGCAGGAATGTCACAGGAGACATCAACAAGCTTCCTCTGGAGGCCAGCCTGGCTCCAGGCCTATCATTATATAACTCCAGGGTTCAGATTTGAAGCTCCAGACGCACAGAATTCCCTTCCTCCCTGGTCCAGACCTCCTTCCCAGGACTCCTGTTGGGTTGGTCTAGCTTCTCTGCAGCCTCCAATAACAGCAAGAACTCCATTAACGATGCCTATTGGATAGCNGAGTTGGGGCTTCACCCCAGCCCAGATGAGGGGGTTGATGGGAATGTCTTTCTGAAAATGTGTTACTCTGATTGGTTGATAAATAAAGCTGTTTGGCCAATGGTGAGGCAGAATAAAGTTAGGCGGGACATTCNAACTAGGGGGAGAGAAGCAAAAAACAGAGCGGGGGTAGACACCATTCTGCCATCTAGAAAACAACATGTGACGACACACAGGTAAAGCCACATGGAACACGTGGTGACATAAATTTATAAAATGGGTTAATTTAAGATGTAAGAGCTAGCTAACAGGAAGCCTGTCATGGCCATAGTTTTAAAATGGTATAAGCCTCTGTGTGTTTATTTGGGTCTACGCAGCAGCGGCAGCCGGGCGGGACTTTCGCCTACAGGGGTTGGCCAGATCACAAAACCACAGCCTCACTCTTGCTGATGTGGCTCAGGGACCTCCCTGCTCCAGGTGTCCTCTGCCTTTCCTTCCAGGTTTCTATCACAGGGAAGTCTATCAAACGGTCCCTCCCCCATCCCAGATAGAGAAACCCCAAGAAACACCCTCTCATCACCCCCTGAAGGGGTGTCTTTCCAGCTATGGCCCGGTGGACACCCCCTGTCCTGCCATCTTAGAGCTCACCAGAGGAAGAAAAGGAGCAGGCAAGTTCTGGAGGATGGTGCACTGTATGCTGAGGGCTGTGCTTGGTGACCTCGTGAGCAGGGGAAGGGAGCCCCCTCCCCAGAAGGAACAGTACAAAGGCCTTAATATGACAGTCTGTTGGAGACAGAGGCCTGAATTCCCACCTATGAGTAGGGAGTCTCTGGGGACAGAGCTGGCCACCAGCTGCCCGTCCTATCTGGGTACTGTGACCCACTTCTCTCTCTGGAATACTGATGCCCTGGGATGGCCTCACCCACACAAGGTTGTTTCCTGCCTGATGTGTGCTTTCCTGGTGCTGACCAGAAACCACTGGCTATGCTCTTCCCTGCCCTCTCATTTCCTGGCTTTACTTGTAACCTCCTCTCCTTTGCCTGTTGATGATCTCTTGGGGAAACCTTTGAACCAACTTTATGTCCTTGTGTCTGGGAGCAGACAGTGTGACCCTTAAGACCCTCTTATGAGAGGCCAGGGTGAGGACACATCCCAGACTCTGTGTGAGCAGCACCTCTACCAGGAATGGGCAGAAGGTTTCCCGCAGTGTCCCTGGCAGACTGGCACTTAAGTCCAGAGACAGAGGCAGGCCTTTGCTTAGGTGGCTGGTGAGCCCCTCTCTCTACCTGTCTTAGTTAGGGTTTCCATTGCTGTAATGAAACACCATGACCAAAAAGCATGTTGAGGAGGAAAGGGTTTACTTGGCTTCCACTTCCACTTCTATATTCCATCATCAAAGGAAGTCAGGGCATGTGGTGGTTTGAATGAAAATGGCCCTATAGGCTCATAGGGAGTGGCACTATTAGGAGTGTGGCCTTGTTGTTAGAGTAGGTGTGGCCCCAGTGTGTCACTGGGGAGTGGGCTTTGAGGTTTCAGATGCTCAAGCCAGGCCCAATGTCATTCATTCTTCCTGCTGCCTGCAGATCCAGCACCATGTCTATTTGCATACTGCCACACTTCCTGCCATGATGGTAGTGGACTTAATCTCTGAACCTGTAAGCCAGTCCCAATTAAATATTTTCTTTTATAAGAGTTGCCGTGGTCATGGTGTCTCCTCACAGCAATAGAACTTTGGCTGAGACAAGACAGGAACCCAAACAGGGCAGGAACCTGGAGGCAGGAGTTGATGCAGAGGCCATGGAGGGGTGCTGCTTACTGGCTTGCTTCCCATGGCTTGCTCAGCCTGCTTTCTTATAGAACCCAGAACCACCAGCCCAGGGATGGCACCACCCACAATGGGCTGGACCCTCCCCCCATCAGTCACTACTTAAGAAAATGTCCTACAGCCAGATCTTATGGAGGCATTTTCTCAATTGAGGTTCTCCCCTTTCCCATAGTTTGTGTGTCAAGTTGGCATAAGACTAGCCAGCAAACCTGCCGGTGAATCTAATGACATATAGACTTTGTCTCCAGGTAGATGCCTTTCAAGGCTCGTGTCAAGAGTGGTGGCCATCTCCTGCTCTTCTCTTGTATACACTAAGAGGAAATGTGAACCCTTGCTTGTGTCCAGGGCACCAAGGCGCTGAGTGCTGAGTGTTCCTGTGGTGTACCCTGAGTCTTTAAGAATTCATCAACCAGATACCAAACATGCATGGTGGAAGGAAAGAGTGGACTCCCCAAATTGTCCCCTGACCTCCAGNGTACACCAGGATGTGTTTATACCTCCCCCACACAAAATAAATAAATAAAATGTAGTAAAACATTTCAAAGAGTCCATCATGGGGCCTGAAGACCCAGTCCTTCCTCCCGTTTCCCTGACTACCTTAGCATGCCAGTTCTCTGTCGAGCTCAGGGAAAGTTTGGGTTTGATAAGTTCTCAGACTCTTTTTTCGTTTCTGTCATTTTCCATCTCTGGTGTTTTTCTTATTCCAAGTAGAAGCAGAAATTCATGAGAAGACGGGAAAATAAACAGGACGCCTGGAGCCTGAGCAAAGGTTGGAGGCCGCATAATGAGGTGGNGGAATCCTCCCTTTCCAAAGGTCACTTTGTCAGCTCAGTCTGTAGCAAATACCAGTGCTGCAAGTGTAATTTGCTCCCTGTTGAAGGTGGGAGATGAAGTGGAGGCGGGGAANCTAACCTAGAGGTGGTTGAGACAGACCTATACACAAAGGCTCAGAGAGGGAAACAAAAAATACCCAGGTCACACAGCCAGTGCGTGTAATTGGAAACTCAGGCCCTCTGCTGCTTGCCTAACCTCCTCCACCACCAGCTGCCCTCAGATCATTGCTAGAAGCCACTGACTATANTTCTCATTATCACCCAGAGCTCCAGGCCAGGGTCCGTCTGTGCCTCCAGTGACGATGTGTAATTAGCAGAGAGACTAAACAGGAAGAGAATAGTTGGTGCTGGTAGGTGGAGTGAAGCAGCCGTCCTCATGCACAGCTCTGTGGAANGCAGTTATAGGCAGAAAGACCCTCATCTGTAGAAAGGCCAGTGCTCGAGGGGGCTCAGGAGANGGCCCAGTTAGGAGAGGACCTGAATTCGACCCCTAGTGCCTNTGTAAAAAGCCAGCTGTGACGGCATGCCGTTATAATCCCAGCGCTGGGGAGGCAGACTCAGGTAAATCCCCAGGATTCAAGGGCCAGCCAACCTAGCTGCTAAGGCTCTCCTGGTTGTCCTGGTNGTCTGAAGCCTAGGGCCCCACCCACATAGCCCCAAGTTAATCCAGGCCCTTCCTTTCTATTGGGCTGCATCTGACCCCCATAACGTCACCCTCCCACAGTCCTAGTGTTAATCACTCTACTTCCTCACGGGTCCATGTCCATCTTCGTGGAGGTAGATAGCACCATCGCTGTCTCCTGGCCCTGTGAGCTTACTACAACCACTTTCACAACTATCACTGTCAGTAAAGCGACAACATCAGGGCAGGGGCATCTGGGAACTATTACTCNAGGACTCCCANAGTGGGCAGCTGGGACCAGGGATGTTGCCTTCTGTGGATTTGGTACATTCTTTTGAATCTGTCCATTTCCAATACCACTGCCTAGCCTCAACAGCCAGGACATCCTCTCCCTTCCCAGCGCAGGGTTTTTGGACAACATCGGCAGGGGTGTGCCCACAAGTTCCCCCAACTCCCAGAATGTGTAGACATTTCAGATTGCAGCCACCTCTTGTTTGGATAGATCTGGATGTTCCAAAGTAAAATGTGGCACAGCAGCTGTGCAGGGGAGTGAGGCTTCCTGGAAGGAGGAGGGAATTGAAATTGGGAACATTCCACCGCGTACCCAACCCTTACTCAGCCCACTGTGCCTGCCATCCACCCAGCATCCACCCAGCCCTTCTGTGCTGGGACATCCTGGCATCAGTCCCCCACCCCCACCCCTGGGCTTCTCTCCCTGCAGGTCTCAGATCTAGCCTGCCCCTCCCTATAGTTCTCAGGCTGCACCTCAGGCACAGGTCTGAGCAGACAGAATTTCAGTTAATGTTGTGTAATTTCCTTTATCAAGCATTTTCCTATCCACATTCTGCATACTGCAAGCCTGGGGACTTTGTCCTCTGTCTGTGTGGTAGAGGGGGAAGCTGAGGCATAGANAGGTGAGTTATTTACCATCCAAAATCACCCAGCTAGTTAAGTAATGGATGCTGAGTCCCCACTCAGGTTTAACTGATGCCAAATTATACAGGCTTCTGCTGTGTCACTAAATAGGCTATGGAGAGGCAGGCACGGAGATGGGTTTGGGGATAGACAAGAAATAGAAATCAGAAAGTAGAGATCAGCAAGGAGGGGAAGAGCAAAGACGGACCCAGAAAATGCCCTGGTAGGTCTCCAGGGAACAGGGAGGGCAGAGGTGATGGGCAATAGGCAGAACTGGCCAATCAGATCCTGAGCTGCTCCCTATAGTGAGGCGGAGAATAAACAAAGATGTTCACAGAGGGCTTCTGCTCACAGCACTCTGCAGCTGTAGGGGTCAAGGGTCAAGACAAAAGGGTACTGGGCCCCCAAGTCTACCTCAGTTCACCCAGGCTCCTCANCTCCCTTTCTGCTAATGGAACTCTCAAGAGAGATGGGGTCTCTGCTGGAGCATTCCAGCGGCCACGCTGCCTCCCAGAAGGTGGAGGTAGGTGGAGACCTCAAACAGAGGCAGGCTTTACTGCTTCCCTAGGACTCAAGCCCTTCCCCTCCTCTGACCAAACATCCTTGGCTAGCCATCTGGAGACCTGAAATCCTGACCCAGGTCCTATTCCCCAGAGGGCCTGAGCCCTGGCCACCATGCCCTCCTGGGGGAAGGACCTGCCCTTTGATGTATGAGCTGGCCAAGTGGCTAGACGGGCTGTCAGCTCTGGGGGTCTGTATGCTTCTACCTCACCAGCTCTCGGGTTACAAGCACAGGCCACCATACCTGTCTTTTGTTCGTTTTGGTTTTTAATATGGGTTCAATGGATTGAACTCAAGTCCTCATACTTGAACAACAAACACTCTACCAACCAAGAAGCCATCTCCCCAGACTCAGGTCCCTGAATTCCTGTTGAGGACAGATCCCCTGCTGAAGTGCCAGCATTCTCTGTGTGGAGTGTGTCTTGTGGGCTGGAGGACCATCCTCAGAACTCTTGCTTCAGTGTGGCCCTTGAGCTGGGCTCTCAGGAGGACAGCGCACCTGTCTATAAGGCTGGCAGTTTCCAGGAGGTGCAAATACCATGCAAATGGCTCGCTCTTCACTGCCCAGCCTACTGCTGCACCTGCTCTTGGTAACCAAGTCCCTGGNCTGGTGTTCTGCCGGGACAGGAGCAGCGCCAGTAGATCGCTCCTAAAGCCCTGAATAGTGAAGCAGCCTGGAGCCCTGCAGGCAGGAAAGACAACCGCCTACCAGGAACACACATCTATTCCTGGGTAAACAGCCGCTGGGCCTTTCCATGTGGAAGAGGACCAACATGGTCAGCTTGCCAGCTGGCCTCCTGGAAGAATGGTGTCCCAGCACTGGCTGGACAGTGGCCTCTGCTGCTGGCAGCAGGATGGAGCAGCCCCGGCTGTGGATGCCCACACTGCTGTGCCCCCNCACAACCACCCCCTCCATCTTCCGGCACCAGATAGCCAGTGACAAGACCGGTGTTCATGGCTGTATCTCCCTCGTTGTTTCGTGCCTCTTGCCCTGAGCATGCTCTATAGTGAGCATGAATATGTGGTACCAAAAGACTGGAGCACTTATTGAATGCCTACTGTGTGCCAGGGGCTGAGTCACCTTCGTATGAGATAGGAATTCTCACCATCCCCATGTTACAGTGGAGCAAGCTGAGCACAGAGATGTCAAGAATTTTTTTCAAGGTTGCTCAGCTAGGGANTGGAAACACCACAGCTCTGACACAGGCCTTGGTTCTAGTCTTCCCAGAATACACCTCCAATCCAAAGCTTTTTCACAGGTGAAAATGAATGCTGAGGGGGGAGGGGGATCATTCTCTAAACTCTGCACCCCTTCTACCATGTGAAGTTATCCAGGTTCCTGCTCTCCCCACCTCCCACTATTCAGCCTCACAGGGCAGACCCACTACAGCAGGCAGCACATAGGACACACACATACTATACATCATCCCTGTGCTGAGACTCCTCAGTAAGCAAAAAGAGACTACCTCTGCTCTTGTAGGCTTAAGGGTTGTAGTTGAAAGAGCTCTGATCAGGCTGAGGGGCAGGAAGGGCCACACAAAGGCAAACTCAGAAGCTTCAGATGTCCTCTGTGGAACAGTGCGGATGGGGCTGGAACAGCAGCTGAGTGTCTGAGCAAGATGGTGGTTGAGGTTTCCCATCTCAAAAGCCAAGCTTTCAGCTCTGTCTGCAGACCTCAGGCCCAGAGGCTGACAACCCGATGCTGTGCTTCAAGTGCCAAGCCAGCCNCAGCTTTGAGAATCACAGCCGGGACCTGCTGAGGTGGAAGCTGGCTTTCCCCTCCCTAGGCCCCCAGCCAGGCCCATAATGCTGTGTATACTCAGCTCTTTGTGGCTTCCAGAATGTAAATTTATTCTGCATGCTGGCGCCAGGCACTCACCTTATCTGCATGTTACAGTCACCAGAATAAATATTAGGGACAAGCCCGTGAGCTCTGCCTGTGTACATGAGTTAAACCCTCTATCCAGCGGCTCACCCAGGCAGGGATTTCAACGGAAATGCCGTGCTTACATTATCAGGAGGAGANCTTGGGTCCTGGGCCTCTGTTCCATCCAGGAACTTCCCACAGGGCGTGAGTAGGGCTGTCCCGTGCTAGCCGAAGAAGAGAGAATAAGGAGAGGGCAAAGGAGGAAGCACCTGTCAGCTTCCAGGAAGCCAGCTGGCTGTTCCCCCAGCATCTGGGGTCACATGTGACCCTCTTTCCAGCTCACTCAGACCAAGCTACAANAGCCTCCTAGNAGGAGGCCTAGAGCAGCCCTACCAGGCTCAGACACCATCTTGACTTCCAGCGTCATATAGTGACATGGACATGGGCAGGTCTCAATCTCTCCTCACCAGCTCAGCCACCCAAGCTTGAAGAAGCCACTTCACCTCTCAGCGACTCGTCTTCTTTAATGAGATCTAAGATCCTGCCCACTCCACCCTCCAGGTACTTCTGAGGTGAGAGGAGAACTCCAAGTCACACACACACACACACACACACACACACACACACACACACACACGCTCCATAGGAATCCAATCCAGCAAAGGCTCTCCTGACACTGGCTGGGGGCTGCTCTCTGCAGTAAGCAGGTGGCTCAGATTNAATCCTCACCCTCAGCCCAATGTGGTAGGCTAATTCCATGGCCTTGTTTCACAGATGAGGAAACTGAGACCCAGAGAGATTAAGTAACTTGTCCTGCATCCTCAGTAGAGATACAGGGGGCAGAGGGGGAGATGGAGATGGGACTTGCAGTCAGAAAGTTGTTCCCAAAGGCTGTGAACTTCAACATGACATCTGAGTCTTCTAGTAGCCTTCCAGGGGTGCCCCTCCAAGGAATGCCCCTCCAGGGATGCCCCTCCAGGGGTGCCCCTCCAGGGATGCCCCTCCATGGGTGCCCCTCCAGAGATGCCCCTCCAGGGATGGCCCTCCAGGGATTGTCTTCCAGGAGTGCCCCTCCAGGGATGGCCCTCCGGGGATGGTCTTCCAGGAGTGCCCCTCCAGGGATGGCCCTCCGGGGATGGTCTTCCAGGAGTGCCCCTGCAGGCACCAACTCTTTCAACACTGGTCCTCTCCTTTGGCTCCCATTTCTCCCATGTCTCTGATGCTCTAGAGAGGGCCAGGCAACAATAAAATGTGGTTTATGTCTCACACCATGCTTTCTGCCTTAGACACATCCTCCCACCCTGCTTTGTCCAACCAGGGAACTCTTACCTTCAGTTCCCAGCAGGCTTCATGTTCTTCTACCCACCCTTCACGGCAGCTCTGAGCAGGCAGTAAGCCGGGCAGAGAAAGGCATCAGTCTTCAGGGTGTCTGATCCTCTCTGATCATTGCTCTCTGCCTGCCGTCTGCATTCCCAAGAGTGATTCCTTCCTGCAGCTCATTCCCTGGGAGGAAAGACCAGCCTCATAGCATTGGGACTATTACCCCCATTTTTAAAAATCCCCTCAGGTTTCCTGTTCTTATACTCCAGGCACCCCTAGAAAAAGCAGCCTGTGATTGACCCACCAGACCTCCAAGATCACCTTAGNGAGTTAAGGGAGGCCCCTAAGATGTTGTGCAGGCTCTCCCCTACCCACACGGCCTTTTCCTTCTGTCTCCTCACATCACACATCCCACCAAGTCCTGTCATCAGCGCCAGTGTTTGTTCCATGTATCCTGATGCTAAGAGAGGCATTTGAGACTTAAAAGTGACACATTTGGGTACAGGTGACCAACCCTACACACCATGCAACACTCATGAACTGTAGTGCAGCAGCCACCAACATCACTAATTCTCATCTTTACAGTGAGACTCCCTGGTGACCACTGAGTCTGATGGATTAGCAACCCTTAAAGATGCATGAAAGCTTTGGGAGGGTTTGGCTGAGGCCAGGGGCTGAGACCCCACTGAGGCAAGATTAGAATGTTGACAATGTTAGAAAGGAGGCATGACCCCTCCCCCACAGAGTTGTTCCTATTCCTCAAAAGGATCCCCACCTGCCAAGCAGCCCCACCCTCCAATCTTGCTTGCCAGCATCAGGGTAATGTCTCCCAGTCCCCCCTGCAGGGACCTCCTGTATTGTGTGGTCCTATGTGATCTTCCAATTTAGGATCCGGCAGAGGAGCCAGCATAGACCTCACTTTGAGATAAAGAAAGCCTGTGCTGTGGGACAGTGCAGAGCTCCAGGTACCTGGCTTGAAATCACATGGACCTTTATCCTCATCATTATTCCCTCATAGTGTCCCGGGTCCCAAAGGACTCCTAGGGACTTAAGGTCAGTGAGCCTCAGAGTTCTAATCCAGGTACACACAGGCCAGTGATCCCCGAGGCTTACAGCCAGGGGCGGCCAGTTGGATTTGTGCCTGATCGATGTCTAAAAGCAGGTCAGAGGTTACAAAGACAAAAGATCCAGACAAAAGATCCTCTCTCNTCCTGGCTCCCCCTACTCAGTGCAGGATGTAAATTCAGACCCTTCGCATCNCTATCAGCCGGATGATGGCCTCGGGCATCCAGTAGGGCTCTACCCTGTCAGCCCATTTCCTATTGTCTTCCTTCNGTGCACTTCCCGTGCCTGCCCTGTTTCATCCTGTCCTTTCTCTGAAATGGATCACCCTTTTGTAAGAAAGCTACTTAAGACAGACACTGTCGCGGAAGCCATTGCTTTGAGCTGCTCTTCACCCAGGCTTTCCTGTGATGCCCACAGCACGTGTTCCTGAACGTGCTTGTTTTCCTCTTGTTAATCTGTCTTTTGTTGCAGAAGTCTGTCCTCGAGCTCCNGGAATCTTAAGTATCTCCAGCTTGGTTACGGATATNAGCAAGGCACATTTGATGCAACACGCGTTCTACTCTGNCAGCTGCCCACCAAGAGGGCAGAGATCTCTGTTTGGATCTTAGCACTCTGAATCAGGCCTGAGACATACAAAGTGCTTAACCTGCGTGGGCTGAGCCGGGAGCAGAGCCATGAGGGTGAGGCTCAGGGAAGCCTAGTGTGGGACAGCCAGGACCTCTCCTGCCTCCTCCATCTGCCACTCCTCCTCTCTGTTCTGAGGGGCCTGAGAGCTCTCCCCTGTTAGCTCATCCCAGACTACCTTCCCCNTCCAAGGAGTATCTTACAGCTCCAAAGTCAGAGCCACCCCCAGCCTGTCTGTGTAAAGGAGCCTCTGAGCAGCAATTAAGTGGTCCATCCACTTGGCAAACAGAGAGCCCCAGCTTCCTGCAGAGGTGTTTGGGCCTGAAAAATAAGATTAACACATCCATTTCTTGGGAGCTTATTAGCCTTTAAACTGTCAAGAAAGGCACAATGCCCCCTGCATGTGGAAGTGTGGGATCCTGGCCCTCCCTCCTTCAGAAAGATGCAGAGCCTAGTGCCAGAAGACCCAGGGACCCCCAGCAGCAACTCAGAAGTCCCAGCTGTCTCAGGTCTGAAATATGGGGAGGATAGCTCCATGGACCCCCTCCATGAGCAACTNTCCCTGCTCATCTGGTTCTCATATTTGGAGCATCCTGGTTATTCTTGAAGTTGAGGGGAAAAAATCAAGACACAGGAAACAAAAATGTCAGCTGTCTGGAAAATAGAAAGACAAATCCAAAAAGAGGAGGAAAGCAGGCAGCAGAGGGACGTACCCGGGGTTGGGTATCCCCAAAGAGGAGTGAGGTGGGCAGCCCTGGCCAGGCACCTCCCACACCTCCCTGTCTGAGCAGTGGGCATAACACCCCTCAGTGGCTGATATTGGAGACCACGGAAGTGAAGTACCCAGACNAGCACCTGGTTGGGAAGGCTGCATTCATGTCCATAGGCACTGACCTAGAGGTCGGGTCTGCAGCAGAGCCCCTGACCAGATACGCAGGCAGGGAAATGGTTGGCTCTTCCCACTGACAAAGAAGGGAGGGGTATCTTGCTGGTACTCCTAAGCATCTCATTCTCCATCTCTGATTATGCCGAGAATCTGGTGGGACAGACTTTCCATCCCTTGGTCCCATTTTGTACAATTGAGGAAACTGAGGTTCCACCAGGGACCATCACACCTAAATAGGACTCTGGGCANGCCAGTGGGGTCTGTGCCTTTCTGATCCTTCAGGCCACTGGGACCTACATCTGGACCCACAATGTCAGTAGTGAGAGAAGGGTGCGAGATGACTAGGCAACTGAGGGACTAAGGACTTGGAGGAAGTGGAGTCCCCAAGGGTGCTGGTGTATCCCTGGGGAGTTCTGTGTCATGCCTACATTAAGAGAGGGTGGTCTGACATCACTGTGCCTCTGTCTGCAGGAAGGTTTATCACCCCAGATGGCCAAGGAAGGGGACAGACACANGCTCACACACTCCTGACAGCCTGTGCTGACACTGNGGGGGCCAGCCAGGGCTGTTGAGAGTTTACTGCCATATTGTGCCAGGTCTTAGACACACTTTCCAAAGTGGGATGGGAAACAGTGAGCATGAGGGGTGTTATCTGGTAAGCTCACACCCACAGACAACANGGACCTGATTTCCCCCATTTCAGCAAACACCCAGGACAATTTCCCTGCTGGCTGGCATGACCTCACATTCATTCTGGTCTGTCAGATCAAACCTGGGGATTCTCANTGATGGGCCCCTCCTGTGCCCACAGGATCCCAGCATGAGCCTTGTTCATTGGGATTGATTCAACNCAAGTCCATGGCTCCTTCCATCCCTGCCCTTGTCCNTCCAGCTTTGANTTACANCCCAGTTGCCCCCAGGCCTGGGATCCATATGGGATTAAGGACTAAGGGAGAAAGCCAGGTGTGTTGGCACACATCTTTAATCCTAGCACTCAGGAGGCAGAAGCAGGTGGATCTCTATGAGTTCAAGGCCANNCTGGTCTACATAGAAAGTTTCAGACCTGCTAGAGCTACATAATGAGATGCTGTCTCAAAACAAAAACAAAAACTAATGTGAGATGGGGAGATAGCTGAGTCAGAAAAGTGCTTGCCTGGCAAGCATGAGGACCCGAGTTCAACTCCCAGAACTGACATTAAAAAAATTTAGACATAGGGCCAGGAGAGATGATTCAGAGGTTAAGAGCACATGCTGCTCTTCCAGAGGACCTGAGTTTGGTTCCCAGCATCCAATTCTGGAAGCCTACAAGACTGTAAGAATAGAAGACCTGGAACTCCAGCTCCAGAGGATCCAACACCTTCTTCTGGCTTCCTCTGGCACCTACACACTCACATATTCACTGACACAGACACAGACACACACACACACACACATACACACACACAGATACACACACGTATACTCATGTGTGCACATGTGTGTATTACAGTAAAAATAATAAATAAAAGCAAACAAACAAATAAATAAATAAACCTCAGCATGGTGACACACTCCTGTGATCCCAGCACTGCAGGGGTGGGGACAACCTGGCAACTCACTGACCAGTCAGGCTACCTGAGTGTATAAGCATCAGGTTAGTAAGAGCCTGTCTCAAACAAGACCGACAATACCTGAAGGACACCATAGTTATCTCTGGCCTCCACATACACACAATGTACTTGTACACCTACAGGAACATGCACACACATACATATGCACCCCAAAAGAGCTGAGGGAGCCTCCGTAGGTCATCAACCCATTGTGTGTCCTGGAACAGGCTGCATCCCTGCTCCCAAGCCTCAGTGTTCAAANTATTCTACTCAGTTAACCAAATATTCTACTTAATCTCCCCCATTCTGATGCATCCGAACAGGAAAACCCAGCCAGGATATTTGGAAATACAGATGCAAGGCCTGCTGGTGACAATCTGCATTTGGGAGGNGACTCTGGTTAAAGCACATTCAACTGTGAACAGAGTCAGAAATGGAAAAGACACACCTGATACCAGCCCCCCTGACCCAGCAGAGGGCATTTGGTTCACCGAGCTACTGAAGCAGAGGCAGCCCCTGCATGACAANAGCGACCCTTCCTCCAACCAGCGGTGTCTGGGACTCCCTGAGCCATTGAGAAGGAATGAAGGACCTGCTTGTCTGATTATGGAACAAGGGTGGAAGGATGGAGTGTGGACAGATAAGTGCATGTGATCCTACTATGTGTCTGCTTCCTCAGCACTTTGTGATACCTGAACTCAAGCCCAGTATACAGTAGCTGTCTGTGTTGGATGTACTGATGAGACCCAAGGCCACCCCACCCCTAATGCCTGTTTGGTGTTGCTGGAGACACCTCCCCTCAGAATGGCCACTTGCAGCCTGGTTGTTGGCAAATGCTTAAAAATGAGATTGGTGGAGAAAGAAGTAAGGATTCCTATGAGCTCCGGTCAACTCAGTGTTGACAGATGCCAGCCGTGAGTGTGAGGCTGTCCCTTTGTGTCACCATAGTGTATTCACATCTAAATTGTGACCAGAAGGCCGGTTTTCCTGTGTAGCCTGGAATAGATCCTCCACACGTGTCTCTGTCCTTCTCCNGCTTCTCTCGGGCGCCTACTGCGGCAGCCGCTCTATCTCCATCGAGATCCAGCTGTTTTAATGGGAACTTTAAATAACTCCCTCTGCTACCAAGAAACTTCTATCCTGCTGAGGCAGGTGCAGTGTAAGCAGACACTCTACTCCAGAGAGGCCCAAAGCCAGGTGCCTGCTGGACAGTGACCACTGTCACCTCCTGCCTTGCTCTCTGGCATTTCAGTCTCTAGGGACTTGACAAGTGTCACCACAGAGAGCCAACTGTGTACAGTTCTGGGTACATAAAGACTGGCTGTGTTGCTGTGCTTGCAATCAGAGTCAGGTGGAGGAGACAGACCCTTAGCAACACACATCATCCACTCACCCAACAACCACCAGGCCAGAGGTCATAGAGCAGTTGTTACTCTATGAGCCCTTGCTTATACAGCTTTGCTCCCACAGTGGCTACTGTGTACTGGGTCTAACCAGGTAGCACAAAGGCATCCTCACCAGCTGTCATGACAGCCCTTCAGCAAGCGGAGTCCATCATTCTCAGTTCAACCCTGAAGACATAGGCCTAGGGAAACTGAGCTTACTCAGGGTCACACGGATGGGGAAGCATGCCAAGTCCCCAAGTACGCCCTACCTNAGTAACAACCTGGGAATAGTTCCGAGTGTCCTACTCTCAGATAGGTCAGGCCTGCAGGGTGGACAGAAAACACATGTGGTCCCCTGATCCAGGTGGCCAGAGCCTAAAGGGACCCTATGCTGCAAAAGTGCTGTCTTCTGATTAAGGTCCCCCCTCCATTTGTCCAGTTGAGCAGTGTACATTGAAGACCTAACTGCCAGGAAAGAGGTAGGTATCATATCCACTGTGTGCCATGCCCTCTTTCTGTCTTCATCTTCCCCACTCCATTACTAGGTAGCTCGATTGGGGCTTAGTCCACACTTAGCTCTAAGTACGAGCATTTGAACATGTCCACAGAGAGTGGATGAACCTGGGGGAAGAGGCGGGACTGAAGTACAGGCTCTGCTACTTCCTAGCCGGGGTCTGGGCCAGCACCACAGCTGGCTCAGGAGCAGGACAACATTCAGCTCGGCAGAGAATGAATGTGCACTAAATGGTCCACAATGCCATCAACCACTCTGCTGTGTGCTGGACTGTCAGACCTGCTGCTGCGTGCCGGGCACTCTGTTAAGTATTCAGATAGAGCAGGAGTCCTCTGGTGTTCCACATTCTGTCAGGAGACAGATGCCTGAATGTGTCACTCAGGCAGGTCCTGGGTTGCCCAGACCGCCAGGCACTCTGCAGACAGCACTGAGTCTATGTCTCCTGGAAGGGGAGAGGGTATGCACTGGCCAGATGGCCATCCCGTGTGCCCCCACCTATGACCATTTCATGATCTATAATGAGGCCATAGACCTTCCACCTGCCCATCAGCCCTGCTGGCCACACTCACGACCCTGCACAATGCCTCATCAACGAAGAACTGTGGGTCTGAGGCCTGTGAATCCCCTGCACACATGTGAACCGAGCAGCTCTGGAAAGGACACCTCCCACTGTGTCCACAGCTGGGGAGATCACCGTGCTGACAGTGCTGCAATGTGGTTATGGAAAGAAGTCTGCCTCACGCCAGCAGGAAACTGCACATCAGCTCAGCTGCAAGGGCTCTGGGTGGGTGCTGGCCTGGGAAACCAGGGCTATTTTGGGAGCCAGATGCCTGCGTGGGTGGAACCCCACAGCTCGGTTTCCAGATGAGCCAGCAATTCCTTTATCTCCCAGCCTCCCTCTCTCTCACCTGCCTCACTATGGCAAGCGTGTTCTGACGCCTCCAAGGTAAGGATCAGAAGGAGTGTCTGCCTGTAGGAAGACAGAATGCCAAGTGAGGCCTGTTTGACTCTGAGAAACAAGTGCCTTGACAAAGAGGGAACCTACAGCATAACATCAGTTGCTGTATTAACAATATCCGTCCCTAGACTGCCCCCACTTACGTATACACACACACACACACACACACACACACACACACACACACACACAATCACACACACACAATCACAATCCTGTGAGTGCTAGGCTCTGGCAGGCAGGTAGAGGAACATCTTTGCCCCTGTTCCCTGCCTCCCTCCTTGGAAAGAGTCCCATGGAAACCTTTCTGGCCTTGGTCATGTTGGCTGTGGTTGGAAGAAGGAAAGCAAGCAGGCAGGGACCCAGGGATCCTGCTCAGAGACATGGATCAAAACCTGAGGCACAGAAGAAAATTGGCCATTAGCAGGCTGTGGAAATGAGGACACCAGAAAGGATCTAACATTGAAGATGCTCACATGGTGACCTGTGGTATGTTGCTTAATCAGGAACAGATAGCCAGGCACCCCGAGTGGATCTGAGGGCTTCTGGCTAGAGTATCTCTCATGCGCTACATCACACCCAGCTAGACACGGCCTGATGGCGGCAGCCTGGCCTGGAGTCAATATGCTGGCCTGGGGAGACGCTGATGTTCTAGGGGTCGNTTTGAAACGCTACGATCACAGTGAAGGATTGACAACAGTGAGCGTTCTGTTCAGATTCCCTTTTTGCAGCCTGACACTGTAAAAAGAGGGTGTAGCAGGGACAGTCTGCCTCTGTCCTCCTCAGGGGTGATGGGAATTCCTCTCCTTATATTCTGAGCCTCCTGACACCCCTAACCAGGGCCTCTCCAGTCTCTATCTGAGCAATTATCAGGTGAGGGAGGCAGAAAAGGGGCTCCCACCAGGGAAGGTGGGTCCCAGACCTGCCCCACCTGGGCTCTGAAGAGGAGATCTGGCTGTGGGACCTTCTTATGGTAAGCTGGGGGCTTCCCATGCNGCCAGGCTGCAGCTTCAGGAACATCTGCCTACGTGCCCAGCGCCACCACTGGGTAAACAAGCTTCCTGCTGTCTTTCTTAGAGGAATCTCAGGTAGAGATCCCCGTCCTCAGACGATGGGAGGTGGAGAAAGCTTCAGACATCCAAAGTGCTCTGAGGAGGGAGTCTACCCGTGGGGTGTTAGTGCTCTGAGGAGGGAGTCTACCCATGGGGTGTTAGTGCTCTGAGGAGGGGGTCTACCCCTGGGGTGTTAGTAGCACCCAGCTCTGAGTCTCTTGAGGACCAGCTGAGGCTGGCACAATTAATCCCATTTTATAGGTGAAGAATCTGAGACCCAGAAACAGTGGAGAATGTGTTAAAAGTCAAAGCCTCCGTCAGCACTGAGCCACACTGGGGGTTGGGGAGGGCTCTTCAGTCTACCCATCCCTCTTGTCAGCCTCCTAGTCCTTCATAGGCCCTTCCTTCATGTCAGAATCCTGGAAACAGAGAAGCTCAGCATCGCACAGAAGACTCTGGGTACAGATGGAGTGACAGAGGGGAGGGGAGATGTGAGAAGGGTGGCAGGGCAGGGAAGGACCTAGGCTTTGCCAGGGCAAAAAATGTTCTGCTTCTGTGACCCCGTATGACCCTACCAATCAACCCCCTCCCTCTTGATGACCATGGCATGACTAAGTGACAAGGGGTGTGAGGACAGCAGCTGGCTGTTTTCCTCCCATTCAGAGGCGACACCTGGCTCCCCAGAACCCCGAACTCCTCCTATCTCACCTCCTCAAGGCTTCTCCAGGAAATCTCATCAGTGCAAATGTCACTGGGACCTGAGTCATATAAGGTCACCCGGATAAGATGCAGATGTGCTTCTCGGGTATTGGAAGCACTGAATTTGGAGTAAAATTGACTTGGGATAGGATTCTAGCAATAGTGCCTATTGGCCAACCATGGGGCATCATGTTTGTCTCTTATAATACGCATAAGTGTCCTTATTCACAAGCTGAAGGTAATAATGGAATCACCTCATATTTTATTTAAAAATAGAAAAGTAGAACAATCCTTAGCACTGGGCCTAAGACAAAAATATTAAAAATATCCAAGACTTATTTTTAACAGCCCTACTGGGGTACACTTGTCATTCAATAAACCAAGCATATTTAAAGGTAAAGCTTGATAAAATGACATACGGATATGTCTACAAAGCCCTCACTAAAATCAAGATGAATACTCAGCACCTCAAATTTTTCTTGTACCCTTTAATGATCCTGACCTCCAATGGATGATG
>LZPO01110309.1:994581-1024988 GCA_001675575.1 Neotoma lepida
TGTGTGTGTGTGTGTGTATGCTTGAAAAGGTGCATATACATGTGTGTCTGTGTGGGGTCAGTGTTGGGTGTTTTCCTCAGTTGCTCTCCACTTTCCTTTCTGCAGCAGGGCTTCTCAGTGGGCCTGGCCAATCAGTGCACTCCAGGGACCTCCTCAGAGGTCCACCTCCCCAGAGTTGGGATTACAGGTGTGTGCATGCCACCACACCTGGCTTTTAAATAGATATTGAGGATGTGAGCTCAGGTCATCATGTTTATGTGACAAGCACTTTACCAATCAAGCTATCTCCCAGCCCACAATCCGTTCTTTATCACTACAGATGGGTGGCATTTTCTCGAATTGTGTATAAATGGAACTGTAACACATGTAATCTTTTTGTTTGGCTTGGTTCACCCTGCAGAATTATTTTGAGATTTCTCTGAATTGTGGCAAATACCAGTGGTTTGTTCTTTCTTCTTCTTCATGGGTCTTACTCCCTCCACGGATACACCACAGTCTGTCTGCATCAACACCTGGGTTGACTCCAGCCTTGAACTCTCAGCAGCCAAATCACCCTGCACCCAGTGAAGGACTCCTCCTAACTTCCCACTCACAGCTGGCAACTTTCTCTGTTATATTTCAGTTTTTATTTGGCTCCAGAAATGCTGTTATTTCTCTGACTTTCTTCCATACCATGGATGGTCTTAAAATCAGTTATTGGTTTTTCTAAATCACCATTTTCTAGATACTTTTGTGTTATGAATCACTAACTCAATGTTGTTGTACNTAGAGAATATACCTTGCTAGAGAATAAATTTTGAGATTTTTTTGATCCCCTCCCATCCAACNTCACCTGTCTCTCTCCATAGCCAGTGTACCCCAGGAAGGAGTGTGTATTCTGCCATTGCTACAAGTGTGAGTTGGGTTGTTTGTTGAAGGTGTTGTCTAACCATCTATTCCTTTACCCACTTTCTCCTTGTTCCCTTGGCTACCAGAAGAACAGCGCAGCTATCTCCATCCAATTGTGATTTATTTATTTGATGTCCTATCAGTTTTAGACCTCNGTTACCTGGTTCATGGACATTAGATGTCATTGTTTCATCCTGAAAGCTCGGGAGATGGATCAGTTGCTAAGGAGCCTGCCTTGTACNCTTGAGGACCTGAGTTCAGTCCCCAGAACCCACTGTCTCCTGGAGACTGAGACGTGCCTGANTCGAGCGCACTGCTAGGTCCTGCACATAGCACACAGTAGGTCTTGGTGAGCCTTGCCAGAGCAAATGAAGAATGAGGGAATGTGCAGGAACTGGTGTCCCAAGGGACAATCACCTTCCTCCAGATCATTCCCTGTGACATTCTCCCCGAGCTCCTGATAACAGCCACATTTTAGGGTTTGGAGAAGAATGGTAAGACCAGACTTTTTTTTTCAGGAGATGGGAGGTAGGGGTGGAGTGGGCAGGTAGACCAAACATGGAATTGCACAGTAGATGAGGACCACATCTTCAGGGGGTGAGCTGGCAGCAAACATCCATTTTACCAAAGGGTGGTAGAAACAATGAGGCAATTTTAGGATTCTGGTCTTCCCTGGTGCTGATGGGTCAGAGAGCAAGAACCACATTCTGGGGGTGCTCATTTGCACCCTNTAGGTCTGTTCTTGGCCCAAGTTCAGCATCCTTCTTCCAGGGGTGCCTGGTGTGTCCAGCCTTTGTNCTTGTGGTTCTTACATCCCTCCTGCCCGTATATGAAGGAAGGGTTTGTTTTGACCCATAATTCAAGGATACAGTCCACCATGGCAGGGAAGTGACTGTCATGGTGACAGGATTGTGAAGTGGCTGGTCACATGGCATCCACAGTCAGGAAGCCAAGAGAGATCAACACTATCGTTCAGCTTGAGTTCTCTGGTTTTATCCTTCCCTAGGACTCCANCCCATGGGATGGTGCTGCCCACACTTAGGGTTAACCTTCCCTCCTCAATTCCCTCATAGACACGCCCAGGGGTTTTTCTCCTAGGTGACTCTAAATCCCATCAAGTTGACATCAGTATCAACCATCCCATATGAGATCAGGGATGAGAGGAGCCCAGCACAGCTGCCCGAGTAGGTTGCTGTAATGAGACCTGTTGTCGGTCCTCGCTTGCTAGCCTGCTGTCTTGGCTAGANTGTCTCTCTCACTCAGCCTTCCTTTCTCCACCTGTAGAGTGGAGCTAATAGCATGAGCAGCTTGACCATAAAGATGACATATCATTCCCCACCCCATCCCTACGTCACTCACCTCATCCCCTGTTGGGCCACTGACAGCTGCCAACCCCTTTTCTAAGGGCCTCATCTGTGAAGCCCATGCTCTGTGTAAGAGGAGACAAAGGATCTCATCCAGCCTCTGAGCAGGTGACTACATCCTGTAACAGGAGACGGCCCCATGTTTGACTAACTCCTACTAAAGCCAAACAGCCTGTTGTAGAAACCAGTGTCATCTCTAATTTCTTTGATGCTCCATTTAAATGAAGTCACTACCCAAAGGCCTCCAGGTATTTAGAGAAACAGCCTAACAATATGGTTCTTGCCTCTTGTGTGTGCAGAATTATGGTCTCCCTGGAGCCCTGTGTGTGACACACGAGCAACTTAAAACCAAGTGGATCTTGGCTATTGGAGACAATTAGAGCCCAAAAGGAGAGTCTACTATTGCAGAATGCTGGATGGTATGGGAGGTCACATCTAGAGAGGCCTGCGTGGGCTGGAGCAGGAATTCCCTGAGACCCCTAGGATGGNCTGACAGCAGTTCATATCAGAACTAGAGGTCATACCTGTGCCGGTATGTTCCTAGGATCTGGCTTAGCCAAGATGCATCAGAACTCCAAAGTCTTCATATGTCACCATCAGCTGCACAATGTGACACAGATGACCAGAGGCCAATGTTTCCTGAGCACCCACCAAGTTCCAGACACAGCTTCTGGTTCCCATTTAGCCATGACAGAGAGGGAAAATATTTGGTCATGCCCCTGGAGACCCTACTTATTATTGGAAAGAATAACCAACCATGTAAGCAGAGCCTANGCATGAAACATTTGGNGCACCAGGGTCAAGATGGAGAGGGNAGGCCACAGAAGAGTCTGGCCAGGCAGCCATTCTGCCAGTGAAATGGAGAAACAGTCCCTGTCAGGCCCCTCGGTTTCATCACCTGTAAACTGAAAGACAATAATTGTCCCTACATCACAGGCTGCTGTGAGGATAAAATACTTAATACAAGGGAAGACTTNGGCAGGGCCTGGGACAAATAGCGATCTGTGTGTATTGTCAAGAGTTGTGCTTCCAGATAAGGTGGGATAACAGGGCCGCACANGTAACTGGCTGCTGAAAGCAACGGAGGAAACGGACAGAGTATACATAAAATGATTGTACATCACCAGGCACCAAGCAACACAGTACAAGGATTCCTTAGGGTAGGGGGTTAGGCCTGTGTTTTCCCGGCTTGCAGTCTGGACAAGGGTTACAGGTGTGGGTAGTGGGAGGGAACAGGGGAGGGGTGGGATGACGCCCCAGGTAGAAGCTGCTTGCCCTCCTTAGCTGAGGCTGAGTCAGAATGTGGGGAATCTAGGCAGCTTGTATTCTCAGATGGGAGCCCTGGAGATGAGAGGTCAACACAGTAACAACAGAGAGAGGGCTACTGGGGGCTGCTGGAGCCTTGAGCTGAATACACCCCACACAGGGTTAGGGGGTGATGGCAGCTGGGGAAACAGCCAGAAAAAATACGTGGGTGTTAAAAGTGAAGTATCAGGCAGTTACTCTGCTCATTGCTGTGACCTAACACCCGACAAGGAACAGCTTATGGGAAGGAAGGTTTATTTAGCTCACGATTGCGGGGTGTGTGTGTGTGTGTGTCTGTGTGTGTGATGGCAGTGCCATGCGGCAGGCAGCTTCACGTTGGTGGGAATAGGAGGTTGCTGCTTGCTCACACCTCAGCAGAGAGGGAAATGAGAGCAAGCTGGGGTATAAAGCGTAAGGCCCGCTTTCTACTGACTGACTTCTTCCAGCCCCAACCCGTGAAGACTCCGCAAACTCTCAGAACAGCGCCACCCTCTGGGACCGAGTGTTCAAACACCTGAGCCTCGGGGACACTTAGAATTCAAATCATGGCAGGTGGGAGGAGAAGGACAGTACCAGATGGGAACAATGGAGACAGACATCTAGTGATCAACAGCTCTGGAAGTGAGAGGTATGTCGGTAAATACCAATGACGTTCTCATGATTTAAACCCTTTTCAAAGATAATTGACTGGAATTCATTATGTGGAAGTGAACGCAGGAAAACTTTAGCACAAAGATGGGAATAGATGCTGTCAGGGTTCTATACCAGACAGGAGTGAGTGTTGGAATATCACTTGAAAGCGAACTGTGAGAAGTTAAAAATGTTTACTACACACCCTCAGGCAAAGACCAAAATAACAAAACAAAAAGTCAGAGCTGCAGAGCCTAAGGGGGGATAAAATGCAGTCATAGAAACTGCCAAAGTCATTCGAAAGGAGGAGAAGGAATAGATGGAAGGGATAGAAAACGGCCCCTGGGAGGCAACAGTGTCCAGTCAAAAGACAGAGATTGTCACCCTAGGCCAAGCAGCAAGACCCAGCTATGGACTATTGCNGGTAGGAAACCCACTGTAAGTCTAAAGATGGAAATAGGTTAAAAGAAATGGATACATAGATACTGTTCCACACAAATAAAGAAAGTGTTTAGGCTCCTGACAGATGAGGGACTTCAACGCAGGCACCATCAGAGACAAAGAGGACAATTACATCATGACAAACATACCAAAGTTATCAAGAAGATTTGCATATGTATGGATGTATTCATGTGTATGCGGTGTGTGTGTACCTGTGTGTGATACAGGTGGAACCAGGGACCGAGTTGGGCTGGGTGTCACTCCTGTGGCACCACCTTCTATCTTTTTCCTGCTGGTTTGTTTGTTTGTTTTGAGACAGGGTCTCTCACTTGCTGGAGCTCTCTAAGCTGGCTTGGTTCTTGGCCACAGAGCCCCAGGGANTTGAGTGTCTCCTCATCCGCTGCTCTGGGATTACAAGTACACACCACCATGCCTGGATTTTTTTTTCTTTAGGAGTGACAAGGAAGACCAGAATCCTAAAATAGCCCTCATTATTTCTACCCTTTGGATGTTTACTGCCAGTTCACCCCCTAAGACAAGGGCCTCACAGGCTACTGTACAAATCCATGATTGGCCCATTAAAACAGAAAAAAAGAAAAAAGAAAGAAAAAAGTGTTCTCTGGTCTTAATGCTCTTCTCAACCCCTAAAATGTGGCTGTTTTAGGAGCTCAGGAAGGAGCCAGAAAATGGGACAGAGGAAAAGCCTAGAGGAGGTTTTGTGCCTTGGGGCAGCAAACAGTTCTTGCACATTCCAGGGAGAGACCCAGGGGTTCTGGAAACAGCCAACTTCATCCTTGTTCACTCCAGCAAGGCTCACCGAGCCCTTACTGTGTGCTGTATTCAGGATCTGACAATGCCATGCCCTATGTGCTGTGTGCAGGACCTGACAATGCAGCTGGCCATGGGCAGGTCTCTGTCCCCAGGAGCCAGTGTGCTGGGCTGGGAGACTGGAAGAGAGGCTTCTCATCAATGCAGCCAAAGACATCTATGGAAGGATGGTGCTAGAAAGAAAGTCACACAAAGGGACATAATAGGGACTGTCTTGGAGCTGTGGGGACAAGAAGGGTCTCCCTGAGAAGGAAATACTTGAGCTGAGACCTCAGTGGGAGGTGGAGACAGTTAGCCTTGCTGGTGAGATGGGGCGATTCCAAGTGGAGAGTTAAAATGGCAGCAGAGAGAAGGAGGAACAGTGGTCNAGACAGGGAAGCTGGGGAATGTTTTGGTTTGCTTTCNGTTGCTCTAATAAACACCATGACCAAAAGCAACTTGAGGGGAAGGCAGGGCTATTAGGCTTACAGGTTGTAGACCACCATTGAGGGAAAGCAAGAAAGGAGCTGAAGCAGAGGCCGTGGAGGAGTGCTGCTTCTTGGTTTGCTCCCTCTGGATTGCTCAGCCACCTTTGTTATACAGCCCAGGCCCCCTGCCCTGGGGTGGCACTGCCCACTGTGTGCTGGGCCCTTCCACATCAACTGACAATCAAGAAAATGCCTGCCTCCATAGACATGCCCGTAGGCCAGTCTGCTGGAGGCCATTTATCCTCTTCCCAGGTAGGTCCAGATTTGCACTGTCAAGAAGCTGGTCTACAAGACCCATTGACTGATTAGAACAGCAGTGACCTGGAGAGGTTGAAGGTCTAAGGTTGGAATGTTGCAGGTTTAGAGGTTAATTACATTATCTGAATAGCCACTCCCTGCCCACCTCTGTGTCTGAACTAACATCCTGTGACTAATAGATAAAAACCTTTTCAAATCTATTAACTTAGCAGACCACTAGTTTCCACCAACTCCAAAGCTAAAAATGTCATCAGATGCTGTCTGAGGCCTTCATGTCACTGTACCCGCCTCTCTGATGGACCCACCAATGTCTTTTAAACTTGCCTTGATTTATGACTTTCTTTGCAAAACTATAAAACTTTGTGAAACTCCTTCCACATTACAACATGGAATTGTGAATAACCTAAATCTGCCTTCCAGGGCCATGGTCACTCAAATTTGGCTCCAGGATAAATAATCTCTTGTTCCCTTTAAGGTGAGAGCTGTGTGTGTGTGTGTGTGTGTGTGTGTGTGTGTGTGTGTGTGTATGTTTGACAGTGTCAAGTTGACAAAAACTAGTTATGACAGGAATCAAAGGCCCACAGCCATTCATGTTCATAGCATGTCAGGGACATGTTTACTGTGGCCAGAAAGGGACTGGGGATGTCCTGGGAGCCTATGTAAGACAGATCTAAGCGCTGTGCCAAAGAAATGAACGTTCTCCTATGGCAAGGGAGGGGATCCAAAGAGGCCACGCCCTACGCCCCCCTGGGCCCCTTCTGGGGGAGATTTCTTTGAGCCAGACTTGCAAAGGTTGTTGATTTTAATTAAGTAAATACTACCAATCTTGTGCTGAGATAGATTCAGAGCAGTGGTTTCTCAACCTTCCTGATGCTGTGACCCANTAATACAGTTCCTCATGTTGTGGTGACCCCCCCAACCATAAAATTATTTTCGTTGCTACTCTATAACTATAAATTTGCTACTGTTATGAGTCATAATGTAAATGTCTGTGTTTTCTGATGGTCTTTGGGGGTTGTGACCAACAGGTTGAGAACCACTGATCTAAGGTAGTATGAAGTCCACGGATTCACAGAGCTGCTGTGAGGGGCCTGGGGTCACTCAGAGATTCACCATGACCATGAATAAATTTTAATAAGAGGCTTTTAATTTAGGTACTGGCGTCTGACGTGAGGCCAGAACTGCACCTGAAAGTGCTCCCAATTCTGTGGGCTCAGCCCAGTGAGCTCAAGGCTTATAAAAGCAAAACCCACATGACTACATGTATTCTGTCTTCACNTCAGCAGGGTCTTATTTTAACATANATGTCTTACAGTTGTCGTAGTCATCTTTTTGAGCAGAGCAAGCAAGTTTGATTACAAAAGCAGAAATAGCAGTTAGTCTTATGACCTACTATCTTGCAAGAACAGCAAATTTTACAAGATCAGTAATATAAGAATAGTCTTGAACGTCTGGGAAAAAAGGGCAGGGGGATGCAGGGTACAGCTTGTACAACCTAGAGACTTATGTGTTAGAGGCATTTTTGCTTTTAGTAATTAAAACCTTAAATGTAATATTAANCATCACAATTGCCTGGGAAGATGTGAGGAATGGAACCTCAGCAACCCAAGCAACCCCCCAGAGGCACCTCACATAGATGGACACAGCCAAGGGCCAGGACTTCCACCCTCTTCCTGACAGCCTCTGCGCTCAGCTCTGCCCACCTGGGATATGCAGGCAGCACCTAGATTCCTTTGCATCCCTCCAAGCAGTCCCAAAAGGCCAACCTCACAAAACCAGCCCAAACCAGGCCAGTGTTAGATCTGTCCAGCAGTTTCCTCTGGGAACCAGGGCTCTCTCTTGCTCTGTCAACTAAATCAGCGAGGCCACGGCTCCCAGCAGAAGCTGTGGGGAGAGTTTCCTGCCCTGTCAGGCCCTTTGAAGAGGACCCTGCCTGAAAATAATTGGGCCATCCACCAGAGCTTCCTGGGAACCAAAAAAGAAACAGCCAGTTCCTGCCTCTGGCACAGCAGGGCCAGAGCTCCGGCAGAAGAGCAGCCTTCACTGAGGGGAACCAGGAAGGCAGGGACTGTGAGGAAGGCGAGCTTCATGGGAGCCTGCAATTGGANCTGGGTGGGAAACCTCCTTACGCTGATATAGAAGACTGCCAAAAGCCCAGCTCNNCTTCTTGTCCCAACCCCAAGAGGCTCTGGTTGAAGACAGTATCGGTTCACAGCCAGTGGACCCAGGGAGAGACCAGGCTAGCCCACTCTTCCAGACATTCATAAATCCAGGGAAGCACTCTGGCTAGCCTGAATAGAGTCACATGACTATCTACACCAACCAGAGAAGGTACCTGAAGGGGACACTATAAATGGATATTTCTAGTCACGTGATTACTGTGTGATTCAGGAGGTCTTTGACTGGCTACCTGACCAGAACCATAGAGAGTGAAGAGAGAGCAAACAAGAAAGAAATGAGGCTCTTAGTCTGATAGNTTGTTGCTGGAAAGCCCTGGTGGTCTAGCCTGGACCTCCCTGCCCACTCCCTCCCAGCCATACTTCCAACGCCTAATGTGTGAGAGCTCTGAANATTTTCAGGTGTGTGTATACGTNTACATATGTGTGGGGGCAGGTGCATACGAAGGACAGATGACACTGAATGTCTCCCTCAATCATTCTCCACCTCAATTTTTGAGACAGAGTCTCTCGCTGAAGCTGAAACTTACCGATTCAGCTAGACTGGCTGGCCAGCCCAGGAGCCGTGGGGATCCTCCTGTCTCTTCCTTCCCAGTCCTGGGGACTGGAGTGCGCTGCCACTCCCAGCTTTTGCTGGCTTGCTTTTAACATGGTTCCTAGGAATTAGACCCGAGTTCTCGTGTCTACATGACAAGCAGTTTACCAACCAAGCCATCTCCCCTGCCCATGTTTATAAGGTTTCAAATGCTTGCCTCTACNCCTCTCGTACTTACCTGTTGCCTCTGCCTTGGGGGCTTCCTGTGCGAGTCTCAGTCCTCCGCACCTCACACATTCTGCTCATTCTATGTCTAGTCACAGTCCCACTTCCTTGAGAACAAATATTTAATATTCTGCTCTCTTTTCCTATTTGCACATCAATAAATACTCTTAGAATTAATTGGTTAACTGCAATGATTGGATTGGCCGTGGACAGTTTGGACATGCCTCGTGTGGGGTAGCTGTCTCCTCAGAATTGATATACTCCCCTCCTGGAGGAAGTGAGAGGCTCATAAGATCAGAAGAAAGGGAAAGCCACTAGGCTCAGGAAGGCCCAGAAACTTACAGGCTTGGGAAGCTACAAGGTGCACAAAAGCCCCTCCCCAAGGTGGCATAAGGAGTACAGAACTGTTTGAGGAAGAGGACTCTTCAGTGGAACTCCCTACAAGTTNAGCAAAGAACTCCAGGGCTGCGGCTGTCATGTCACTCACACCGAGGTGGGCTTCTGAGTGATGCAGCTNTGGGAGAGTCACCCAAGAAGTCCTAATACTCTCATTTATCACTAGATCAGATGTGGGAACAATCTTTCTTTGACCTGTTGCTGTCAACTCTCTTGTGTAAATACACGTTTGCTTATTTCTCCTCAGGCAATGTCAAAATAGAACC
Source organism: Neotoma lepida (assembly GCA_001675575.1). Taxonomy (NCBI): domain Eukaryota; kingdom Metazoa; phylum Chordata; class Mammalia; order Rodentia; family Cricetidae; genus Neotoma; species Neotoma lepida. The sequence continues at coordinate 1,004,362 of LZPO01110309.1, forward strand.
TGAGAGATCAGCTGCTTTTCATGTACTGTGGCATCACAGGTCTTNGAGAGATGCCCATGACCTACTTTTACCCCAAAAGACATCCTAGAGAAGTCTCTGACCTCTGACCTCAGTCTTCTCTTCTGGGAAATGGGCCCTTTGACTTTCTACTCTGGACCCAACCCTATAAGTCAAGAGGAAAAGCTCAGCCTTGGCAAACTCTTGAACAACTCTTGACAGCCAGCAGAACTCTGAGACACAGGCTTCCCAGGCAGCGTGGGGGAGAGGCGGGACAAGAGAAATTTCCAAACATATCAAAGTGATATTCTGCCAAATGTCCAACTGTCTAATTTTAGAATATTGTCAGATACTTCTGACACTCATGGAAGGAGCTTGAAATCTTGAATTCATCTTTGCATTTCATTGGGAAATTTAGGCCTGTCTTTAGAAGCACAACAAAACCCTGGTAATGAAAACTCATGATTCTGAGGCCTCTCCATCAGCTGGGGAGGAAGAATGTTTGCTGGACCAGTTAGTAGCACCCGCTCTGTGGAAAGGATCTTGTTCTCAACCCCCACCACCACCACCCCTGCCCCTGTTCACAAGTTTGTGGGCCTAGCACAACTCTGAAACATCCCACTCAAGTTACCTGAACCTGGGGGAGCTCTTTGAAATGTAGGACACGGTAGAAGCTTTACAGGNCCTACTGTGTGCCAAGAACTTGCATAAGTCCTTTGGTCCTTATGGTTTTACTTCCAACTCTACATCCCTTGTTCTCCCCTCTGGATCTCTGTTCCAGAGACTGAACATCCCTGCATTCTAGTTCATAGCCAATGCTTGCCTCCAGCCTTTAGCGTGTGCTGTCCCCTCTGCCTAGAGCTCTCTGCCTCCCATCCTATTCCTGCCCCAATCTCCACATGACTGGANTCTTCCCATTGCTCAGCCTAAACTCCAGGGTCACCTCCTTGGAGGAGATCTCTCTACCCTGTTGTTCATCCACTGGGTTCTAGCATGTACCTTCTGTTACCTACACAGCTCTCACTGAAGTCAGAAATCTGTCTGTTCATCAATAGATCATTCACTTCCTGCCTCTGCCTCCAGAATGTGAGCTTCTTGGAGGTAAAGGTTTTGTTGTTGTTGTTGTTTTGTGTGTGTGCGTGTGTGTGTCCTTTTCAAAGGTGTGTTCCTAGTGCCCCACAAATAGTGATTGTGACAGAGCTGGGACTCATGTCCACGTGACTAACGATGGATGGATGGATGGATGGATGGATGGATGGATGGATGGATGGATGCATGGATGGATGCATGGATGGAAGAGAGGTTGAGTGAATGTTTCCCCAAACCCTGGCCTTGCCTATGGTGATTTTCAGTAAATGAGCTAATGGATATAGAAGGCACAGAGGACTGAAAATGTCCTGTCAGGCTCATCTTTAGCCATCCTAAGCCGTCCTGAGTTATTTGAAAGGTTGCCCAAGGCCTGCCAACCTATTTAAGGGGTGTTTTGTTTTCTGGACATTTCTAGAAGACTATGAGTTCATTTAACAAACGAAAAACTGACACTTGGAATGAGGGACAAGGACTCTGAAAGATCATAGGGAGTGTCAGGAGATTCAAGATGAGAAGCCAGCTGGCTTGATCTGGCTAGCTCATGTCTGAAGCTCTTGGCAGGTGCATACAGAGGCCTCTGTCCATCATAAAAGTGGCGCCATTGTTCCAGTGATGCCTGAATAATAATAGCAAAACAAGGGTCCTGGAGGCCAATCTGCCCTTAAGGTTTGAATCTGAAATGTCCCAAGGGCTCATGCTCTCAACACTCAGTCCCCACCCTGCAGCTTGATTTTGAAGGCTGCAGAGACTCCTAGCTTACAGAAATAGGTAACTAGAGACTGCCCTTGGAAGGTCATTTTCCTGATGTGGAGACAGAGACACATATATATGATGCATTTTGCCTTTGGTCACAAGGTAAACACACGATGGAGCAGGGTGGCCTGGCAGTGGAATCAGCAGCGTGTGCTGTGACAAACCCACATCTGGGGATTTCTCCTAGTGACCCTAGTTAAGGGAACAATGAGCAGGCAGGATGGCCCTGTAATTCTCTGGACTGCCTTCCTCACACATATACCTCAAAGACAAGACACAGTTTNCCTTTTAGCCCATATGGATGACTAGGCCTCTGNGTGTCTGGTACTGGAGAGAGGCATGCATGACTCATTGAATCCAGTGGAATCCTGTCTGGGGAGGCTCACAACGGGGGTGGAGGTTGCTCTATGCTGTGCTGGTGAAAACCAGGCAGTAGGTCATAGGGAGCAGATATGAGTAGACTCAAGCCCCCTGCCCCACTTCTCCCTCCTACAATGGGGCTAGATGAGGGTCCCTATGTGAGATGAGTCCTCCTGCCTGGTTCCATGTACAGACACGAAGATGTGCTTAAAGTGAGCTCACAGGAATTCTCAACCCTGCAGGTTCCACTGAACAGTATATGTCTCTCTCGCTTTTGCTGTGTTTTCTTTCTGTCTCAAATGTCAAGTGGGTCTTCCTAGGAGCACTGAGTGGGGAGAAAGGGCATTAGGAGGTAATTTTGTCTCATTTGAAGATGGCCTGGAGTCTAGACTAGCAAAGAGACTCCTTGGAGCCCGCTCCCCTGCCCTCCCCCTGCCCCCCCTTTTGCTCTCTCTTCACTCCTGGCATCTGCCTGCAGTAAAGGCCACATGTGAGCTAAGACAAGGAGGGACTAGCACACCCTGCCAGGCTCTGCCTTCCAGAAGCCCAGCTCCCAGCTGAGTCTGGCCAAGGCAGTGTTCCANGGGAAGACCCTGTTCTTAGAAAGCGGGGAATCTCTGAGGAAAAGGCACATGTCTCAGCCCTGGCCAATGAGGCTACAGCTGCTCTGTGGTGGCATCTTGGAGACTCTCTGTGCTTTCCAAGGTAGGGGCTCTGTGGCACCACCTTAGGTTCCTGGGCAGAGAGTATCAGGGAAAGTCAATGCAGGGGTAGGGGAGATGCGCTCGCTTTGGCTGTAGAGTATGCTGCCTCTCTGTCCTTCCACAGCCCATGTCTGTGAGGGCCCTTCAGGACAGCGGAGAGGACACTGGATACCAAAGTCCTCAAGGCTCAGGCACAGGACTGTGTAGAAGCTACCCTTGAGTGGCAGGCTGAGGCTCTGAAGTCCCCCTAGAACCAGACGAGCACCATTGCTCCACAGACCAGAGGAGCTACAAGGGACTGCTAACTGTGCAGGGATAACACAGATCCTTCTTTCACGGGGTCTCCACAGCAATGTAAGAGTACCATGNGCCTCAGCTTGTGGGTGAGGAACAAGGTCCAAGAACAACCNGTATAGAGCAGGCAGAATTGTAGTGACTGTACATGCCATGCTCGACCCAGCTCTTGCTGCTGTGCCCNGTCATCCCTCTGGTGTTTGCTGTCTCTTTGCTCAGCGTGTTCCCTGNGTCTCTCAGCTTCTCCTCCNCTCAACTCTGTGCTCACTCTGAGCTACTCTGAGACCCTCTGCCTTTCCCATCTTTCATGGTCCAGAGACCTCCCTTGTGAAACNGGAGCACAGTNGTAAGCCTGAAAGGATGCCCATAAAAAGTCTGGTCATCCAATGCAGACCAGGGTCATTTCTGTGACTTCAGCTACCTGGGTCAAAGAGAAATCTGAGCAGTGGCTGATAATTGTTGAATATTATTTTGAGGTNTGTTACTTTTGAGGTCACCCCATGAGAGTGAGTCTGCAGCTCTNGAAGACCAAGAGGAAGAGCTGAGCAGGGAAGGGGTCACAATGTGTGCAGGCAGCCTAGGCAGGGGGCGCACTATAAGCAAAAGCTCAGAGGTTTTGTTTATGCTGCATTTGTTTAACTCTGTGGAGCTGGGTTACTGTGCCTGTGTAAAACACCTAATTGGACTAATAAAAAGCTAAACAGCCAATAGCAAGGCAGGAGAAAGGACAGGCAGGGCTGGCAGGAGAGAGTATGTATAGAAGGAGAAATCTGGGAGAGGAGAGATCTAGGAGAGAGAGGAGGAGGACATTAGGGGCCAGCCACCCAGCTACACAACCAGCAACACAGTAAGAAAGAAAGGTATACAAAAAAAAGGTAAAAGCCCAGAGGCAAGAGATAGGTTAGTTTAAAGTTAAGAAAAGCTCTCAAGAAACAAGCCAAGCTATNGCCAAGCATTTATAATTAGGATTAAGCCTCCGTGTGTTATTTATTTAGGAGCTGGGTGGTGGGCCCCCCAAAAAAGCAAAAACAAACAACAACAGATAATCATCCATGACTTTTCAGCAGCCCTTTTGCAAATCCCTGCTCCATCAAGCCCAAGCTGGGAGATCCATCTCTGCCNTGGACACCAAGGTTCATTGGCTCCTGCTGGCTTTGTAACCAGTCACCCCATAAGAGTGAGTCTGCAGNTCTGGAAGACCAAGAGGAAGAGCTGAGCAGGGAAGGGGTCACGATGTGTGCAGGCAGCCCAGGCAGGGGGCGCACTATAAGCAAAAGCTCAGAGATATCAATGAAAGCCAGAGGGAGCCCCTGGGGCAAAAAGCAAAGCAGGATAAGCAGGTGGAAGTGGACTATGAGACCAATGATGATGGCCAAGGACAGCTTCAGTACACAAAATGGTTTCAGGTCTAGTCCTGAGACTGGATTTTTTTATAGAGATGTGTTCCGTTCCTTGGGGGTGACATAGGAGTTGCTTCGCTAGTCTGTCACATAGAGGACCAAATGGACTTGTTTGTTATATTAGTTACACCTGACAAAAAAGGGAAAGAAACATTTATTCTGACTCTCAGTTTGAGGGGTACAGTCCATTCTGTTGGGGAAGGAATGGAAGCCACAGTAGCTCCAGCTGAGGCTGCCAGGGTGGGAGGCAGTGAGGAAGTGGTCTCATTACACCCACAGCCAGGAAGTAGAGAGAGAGATGAGTGCTGGTGCTNGGGTTCAATTTTCCTGGAACCCAGCCTGAGGCCTTGGGCATATCAGTAGGTGCTAATTCTGAAGGAGGTCTCAGACTTCCACAGGGGACTTGGCCANACTGGGAGGTCCTGACAGCCTGGTAATGGCTNCTCTCCTCCCCATGGCTCTGACCAAAGTGAGACAGTAAAAGGTTTGCAGGGATGAGTTGGTGAGGAAGTCGGTGGAGGCCTTCTGTTCCAGCTGGGTTCCTGTCCCAACCCCTTCCAAGAACGGAGTGGGTAGACATCGAAGAATACAGATGGGCTGTGCTTTATTGACAGTTCTGGATTAGTGACAGTAATTAAGTAGAGTAAAACAAAACAGATGGTCATTGGGGATCTAGATGAAGCAGGTTTGAACTCTTGGTGGTGCTGGGATGCTAAGTGGGATGCTAGCTGTGAGTTGATACAGCTCTGAGAAGTGTCACATCTCAGAGTTCCCCAAGGCAGTGGGGTTGCCAATCAAGAGCTGTTGGGTCTGAAGACACGGCTCACAGTTAAGAGCACTTGCAGCTTTTGCAGGGGACCCAAGTTCTGTTCCCACATCAGGCAGTTCACAACCTCCTGTAACTCCAGCTCTAGGAGATTCAACACCTCTGGCCTCGGTGGGCACCCTCACACATGTGCACATACACACAGACACAGACACATAAATAAAAATAAACCTTTAACAGGGAGAAAGCAGTCTCTTACAGAGCCAGTCTGCAGGTCTAGGAAGTGTGGACACTTCAAGGACAGTTTCCTGAAGTGTGGGTAGTCTCTGTGGCTGGAGACTGGAAACTTCTTCAGGAACAAACCCCCACCCCTAACTTAAGTGTGGAGACTCTGAGGCCACAGGGCATGTCCCCTTTGACCTACAGTTGCTGGTCAAGTCTGGGCCTCCATTTCTGGTGTCCACAGAGTTCTGAAGGCTCATTTCTTCTTCTTCTGTTGANTTCCAATGAGCCCTGTGTGCCAAAGCCCAAATTTAGAGGGTACCAGCTAGTGGGTCTAGCCACAGAGGAGGTGGATCAGTAATGTTTCAACCCCCAGCTGCCTCTCTGAGCCCACCTCTGCNCCCTCAGCAGAGATTGTTCTGGGAATACAGTCCTCAGAATACAAAGCAGGCCAAGTCCAGGGGCCTGGCAAGTTGGCGCCACGCCCTTGATCACAGTGGCCCTAGCAGGAGGAGGCTGCTCATCCCTGGATCTTAGCATTCCTGCCTGTGGGTGAGGGTGACATGGGGCTGTGGGTTCAGGTTCTGGCCACCAGGAGCCAATGCAAGCTTGCTCCTTCTGCTCATGGGGCCTTTATGACAGGTAGACTAGATGAGAGAGCTACCCCGCTGAGAGGCTCAGAACAGGACTCTGGAGTCAGGTGTCTTGGTCCTGGCTCTGCCTAGCTGTGTAACCTTAGACAAGTTCCTAGGCCTCTCTGAGGCATATCATCCTGGGCTGTAAAATGGAGATAATTACTGTTGCCTCTCAGAGATTTTCAGTCAGGTTATACTAGAGATACTGGGCCTACATCACGGAGGATAATTAGCTCCCTTTAGCAGAAGGGATAATATGTGAAATCACAGCTGAATAGACACCATCCCCCAAGCTCAGGGAGGCCAGGGCCAAGCTCTTTAAATATTTACTTTGCTTTTACAAGCTGGGATGGCAATGTGGAGAAGAACGGAGCATAACAGAGTGTTCGAAGAGGCCCCAGTGGCAGCACACAGCTTAGAGGGGCAAAGCTCTCCAAGGATTATCACCAGAGCTACATGGTCCTTGGCATGTAACAATGGGCAAGACCCTCTATGCCTCAGTTTCCCTGCCTGTGAGATGGGGAAATATTAGAACCTTGATCACAGGGTCCTTAAAAGGACCTGGGACAGAGCAAGATCACATGGTGGNTTTGTAAAACAGCGAGTGATTAAGTCTGAGCCGTTTTTCTTGCACCTGGGAGCCCCTGTGGGGTATTGTGTAGCATTGCAGAGAATAGTTAGACATTAAAGAAGGGAAATGTGGGGGCTATAGACAAAGCCTGTGNNCAGCTGCCTCTGCCTGCCACAGGAGAGACTCTAATATGTCCCACGATGGCCCAGAAGAAAGAGCTAGGAAAAGGAAGGGAGGGTTAATACTAGCCAGGGCTCAGCCCATCCTGGGGAGGAAAGCCCCACATTTGGGCCCCACCTGGGCCCTTCACCCTGCCACTGCTAGGACCCACTCATGGTTGCCTTCCTCATCCTCACCTCCTACCCCTGCTGCACANACAGCCTCTGCTGTCTCCCCAGGTGGTTGTCCCACAGAGTAGCCTCCTGTCCTGCTCCTATAGTCCAGNGTCCCTGGCTTTCCAGAAAGCCCTCCCTAGGGCATCCATTTCCCATCCCTGGAAGTGCTGCTAATGTCACTCGGTCCTATGCAGAAAGGGAAACTACCACCTCTGATCTACACATTCCTGTGATTCAGCCTCTCTGAACCCAGCCCAGGGTACAGTCCAGGGACAGAACCAACAACAAGGTCCACTCCAAGGCAGAGCCCACCAGCCGTGTATGCTCACTGAGCAAGTACCAAGCTGGCATTAGCCAAAGTGATGGCTGGTGACTCCAGAAAGAACACAGGGAAGGAAAAACAAAATGATGGCCATGTTGATCCTGTAGATAGCAGCTGCACCATCCATCTGCCTCTGGGACCAGNGCTTGCTGCAGGCTTGATGCACCCTGAGGTCTGGAGTCTCAGGAATGCACCAAGTTCCCCTAGCATGGCTGGCCTCCTGGCAGGCTAAGGACACCACGGGAAAGATGGTGTTCCACTGGATGCACCCTGTGCCCCATCTTCAGGGAAGTCACATCATCCTTGGAGGAGGTAACAGCAGAGAGCAAAGTGAACAGGAATCCCTGTCTATAATGAACTTTGGGGCTCAACAGCTTTGGGGCTTTGCCTGCTCCAAAATGTATACTCGCTGTGATGAGGGATGTCTTCCTCCCTGGACTAGAGCCTTGTGCCAGACATGTGATGGGTGCTTATACACTTAATAACTTATGTCCTCTACCTCTGTTGTCCAGAACCTCATTCTCTTGCAGCACTGCGACTGTGAATATGAGACACTTGCAGGCGTATCTAACCTTTTGACACTGGGACATACTATTGTCATTTACACACACCCACACAAAAAAAATGCACACAAAAACCCTCATAATGTTTTAAGTAAGTTTTTTCTGTACTACGTTCCTAGCTATCCTTGACTGTTTGCAGATTGTGGGCTGCAGGTTGGAAGGCCCAGAGAGGGGAAACAACTCTTCCCAAGCTGCATAGCAAGGTCCCTGGCCAGTCAGTACTAGAAATGGCNTGTCAATTTTGAGCACCAGCAGCTCCAGGCTCCCGCTCACATCCACTTAGCGTGTGCAAGGACATGGAACAGCGATTTTATTAGAGTGCAGAGACAATTTATTTTTTCCTAAANGTAAATGAAAATAAATAACTGAGCAGATCCCCAAATGTTTATAAATGTATTAAAGCNGTGNTATCAGCACATGAGACACAGCAGCAGAGGCAGGCGATGAAGAGGCTCCTGCCAGGCAGCGAATACGCTAAACAGAGCTGGAGCTCACAGGCTGTGGGGCAGGGAACCCCAAAAATGAGCTTCAGAGAACTTCCTGGCTCCAACTCCCAGCAGTAAATGCAGAAGATAAAATCCACACTGCCTTCTTAGTCTATCAGACATGCATCATTCACAGAGAAATCCCAGTTTGCTTTTACTCAAAGGGGAACAACTAACAACTTCTCATGTGGACTGTGAAAGGTTCTGAGAGAAAACAGAAAATACCATAGAACCAGGAGAATGGGAAAGAACATGATTTGTAAAGAAACTACTATGGTTTTAATCTTGCTTTTTGTAAGTGTGTATGTGGTGTACATGCATGTCTGTGGGTGCATGTGTGTGGGTGCTTGAACACGTGNGCATGCATGCAGGTGGANACCACAGCTTGATGTCNGGTGTCCTCAATCTCTACGTAGGGAGGGAGGTCTTCTGTTACCCTGGAGCTCNCAGAATCAGCTTGTACAGCCAGCTTGCCCCAGGAATTCCCTTTCAGCCTCCAAAGNACTGGGATTACAGGTGGGCTGCCAAGCAAGACTNTATGTTACATGGGTGCTGGGGATTCCCACTCATGTCTTCACACTTTCGTGGCAAGTGCTTTATCCACCGAGCTATCTCCCTGTCCACCCCCAAGCCATGCAGAATAGGTACTCTTGTCCNTAAAGGCCGACTTGGTGTCTGCTCTACAAATAGCTGCTGANGTCACTCCCACTATCTATCTGTGCCATCGCTCTCTAGCAGGACAGAGCCACTTAGCACAGTGAGTCACAGCCAGTGTGGCCCTGCCTGTCTCATCAGTGACCCACTTGCTTGGCTTGTGCTCCACTTTCCTTTCTGGTACTGTGACAAACACCAGGAGCAAAAGCAACTTGGGGGAAGAAAGGGCTTATTTGGCTTATACTTCCAGGTCACAGTCCATCACTTCCAGGTCACCGTTCATCACTGAGGGGTGTCAGAGCGAGAATTCAAGCAGGAAATTGAAGCAGAAACCATGAAGGGATGCTGTTTACTGGCCCGTTCCCTGGCTCACAGGCTCCTGCTCAGTTAACTTTCTTATGAATCTCAAGCATCTGCCCAGGGAATGGTGCCACCCACAGTGGACTGGGCCCTCCTTCCTCTATTAACAATCAGGACAATCCCTCACAAATATGTCCATAGGCCAGTCTGATCTGGACAATCCCTTAATTGTGACTTCCCTCTCTGGTGATGCAAGGTTGTGTCACATTGACAATTAAAGCTAAGACAACCCAGCACCTACTATTATGCAGCCAGGCTGGTCTAGAACTTGGCACGTAGTGCAGGGTGACCTCACACTTATAGTACTCCTGCCTCAGCCTCCACTATACTGGGGTTCTAGACATGAGCCACCACATCCAGCAGAGAGGAGGAGCAGAAGTCTTAGCATGGGTGATGAATTACCACTTAACATGAAAGAGACACAACACAGAACTGATGCATAGAGGAGATGAGGCCAGGCAGAAGGTTGCAATCAAGGAAGGTTGCTGGGAGGAGGAGGTGCGTCAGGACTAGAGCCCTGTGCTCTCCNCTGCTCATCCAGGTCTCTTTCTGCCTCATCCAGGATTTGGGATATAAGCTGAAACACAACACATTGGATCTTTATTTTCAACAGATCACTTGGAAGCAGACAGAGGGATCATTACATCGTGGGAATCTCTGTAACTCACTCCCTCTGAAAACACACTTCAGAGCAGTGGTTCTTAACCTTCCTAATGCTGTGGCCCTTTAATACAGTTCCTTATATTGTGATGACCCCCAACCAGAAAATTATTTTGTTGCTACTTTGTAACTGTAATTTTGCTACTGTTATGAATCATAATNTAAATATCTGATGTACAGATAGATGGTCTTAGGTGACCCTGTGAAAGAGTCGTTTGACCCCCNAAAAGGGTCACAACTCATGGGTTGAGAAACTGCTTTAGATTGTAACTAAAATGGAGTTTTCTCTTATCTCATCACCCAAAGAATTCCTTCTAAATATTTTACTTATAGGTTTTCTGTAACACACACACACACACACACACACACGCATATATATACATATATATCATGTACATACACACACAAATACACACACAAGCACTTAGAACCTCTCCACTCATTCCTTCATTTTTCATGAGAATTGCCGGATGTCTACCTTATACCAGGCAGAATCCCTGGGGACATGGCCATGGGAGGCCCACTCTACCTGCCAGTGTCCCCAGTGGGGACACTGGTGAAGCTAGACGTCTCCAGCAATCACATCTACCCACTGACAGAGTGGAATGGACAAGCCCTAGCTATCCTGTGAGCCAAGTGCCTGAGTGAGAGGCTGGATGGCCTTGGGCAGGTGCTATGCTGTTCTAAATGTAACACTTTACAGCTATTAAAGGGGCAGCCATTTGCCACTGATGTTTCCTAGAGGGAGGAGAATGAAGACCATTTTGTCCTCANGGCCAAGAAAGGCCTCCTTGCAGAGGTGACATCTGAGTGGAGACAGTCATAGAATTTTTCCAGCAACATTTTTGAAGGGAAAACAAAATCACACAGCCAGCCAGCTCTGTGATACAGGCTGCCCCTTTGCCTCCTGCCCTGCTGAGCTCCCATCCCGTTCTATACATAGGGGAAGGGTCACATTCTCTTCCTTTGTGGGGTCCCACACGTGAAACCTAGGATAGGATGGAAGAAAAAAGCCCCCATCTCTCTAGTCCTCCTCCCTTCCCTTCCTCCCCTCCCCCTTCCTCTCTCTCCCTCCCTCCTTCCATGCTGGTATTTATTTTCAGAACCTCCAAATCTTTCCCAGCCCTGTGACATTTACTCTTTGGAATTAGAGTATTGTCCAATTCTCTTTCCCAAAGCCAGGCTGATGGATAAGATTTCCCCAGGGCTTATGCCTGACCCACTGGAGGTGGACATGCCAGGGGAAGATCTTGCAGATCAGTATAGCTCTGACTATGCCAGCCAGCAATTACTAGACACCTACTGTGCAACAGGGGGGATTATCAGAATCAAGCCACGTGAGAGTCCCGTGGGGGTGGCGTCACATCTGCCCCTCCTAGTTGGATGGACTAAGGCTCAGAGAAGCTCCATCCAAGCCTGTTCCCCCAGGAGTGGAGTGGGGATGACCCACAGGGCTCTCCCTCGAGGTCGCCCTTTATCCCTCACGCTACCTTCGAGGCTCATGTGATTCATGAGCACAGGAAGAAAGATGAGGCATGAGCTACTCTTGCCTGTGAAGGGCCACTGGCTGGAGGCAGAAATGTATGGCTAGAGCCAAGGAACAGGGAAGGATGTAGGACTGACCTGGTCCCTATGGGTCAGGACTCTGTGTACAAATGACAGAATAGCTAGATGTGAAAGTGTCTGTAAGATGGCTCAGCAGATAACAGCAGAAGGAGAGCGTCCTTGACAAAGTTGTGAGATACGAGGTAGTCCAGGGCTGAGCAGGTGACCATTTTCAGAAGTGTTCTCCTTCAGAGTAGTGGCCAAGCCAAGGTTTAGAGCAGTATCACCAGGCTTCCCAGTCTACTGCCCGGGCCTCTGCAAGACTGTCATGTACCCCAACGTGAANGTCAGCCTCCTTCCCCAAGCTCATGGCTTCCTTCAGCAGAAGCCCTGAAACTGTTCCAAACAGAGCTGGCAGGGTCAGAACTTGAGCACATGGCAACAGCACGACCAGGGCAGGTCCAGACCAGAGGCCAGTAAATGCCTGACTGGGCAGGGCAGGGCCAGGGCAGAGATTTCATCTGTCTTGAACTGTTTGAACGAGTGGTGGCATGGCAGCCTGTTAATGCTCCGCACCTGGGTTGGTGTCCTTTCCCAGGCCTTCTTGCCCTCAAAGGAAAACAGCAGCTGAGCTCCACACTCTCACCTGGCTCAGGAACACAAGGCCACAGGGACATCTCTTNTTGGCAAAGAGAAAGTACCCAGCTGCTTCAGCCCTCTCAGACAACAGCCATCTCCAAACAAGAAGGACAGAGGCCAGGGAAATGGGGGTGGGGTGGGGGCTGTCTAGCAGGTGTTGAGGACACAGCCTGCCTCCTGTGTATTCTGGACTGCATATTTGGTTGAAAGCAACTAGATCCTACCGGATCTAGGAGTGCTGGATGTAGCTGCTCTCCACAGGCCTTCGTTGGTCTGTTCATTTCCTGTACTGACTCACACAAATAAACTAAGTGCCCAACTAAACAACAGGATGCCAGGGGGTCTGAGAGCACCACAGTGAACATGAAAGACAACACCACCACAGCCCAGTGAGGAGACACACATCAGCAAGTTAAACTGTACCCCCCTGGACTGCTTGCCTTGGCATCTGCCCCAGATGTTCTCTTTAACTAATCAGTCTNTTGATTATCTATTTCTGTCATCGTTAGGGTTATTGCTGTGNTGAAACACCATGACCAAAAGCAAGGTNGAGAGGAAAGGGTTTATTTGGCTTAAACTTCCACATCACTGTTCATCATAGAAGGAAGTNAGGACAAGAAGCAGGGCAGGAACCTGGAGACAGAAGCTGATGCAGAGGCCATGGAGGGNTGCTGCTTATTGACTTGCTCTCTATGGCTTGCTCAGACTGCTTTCTTAAAGAACTCAGGACCACCAGCCCAGGGATGACATCACCCACCATGGGCTGGGCCCTCCCCCATCAACCACTAACTAAGAAAATGCCCTACAGACTTTCCTACAGCCCAGTCTTATGGAGGCATGGGGTTCCCTCCTCACAGATGGATTTAGCTTGTGTCAAGTTGACATAAAAATCCTCAGCACAATTGCCTGTATTTGTAATTCTGCTCACATGACTATAACTAGGGAAACTGAGGCCCAGGGCTGACAGAGCCACTGCTCTTTGTGCTCATATGCCCTATCTCAACAATGTCTCCACCNCCCTGGGCCAAAACTTCCCTCTCTCCACTTTCCCTTGAAATCAGTCAGNTGGACTTGGGGAATGTAAATCCTGAGTGACTCTAAAAACTGATGACCACACCTTCCCTTCCCCCTCCTTCCCCTCCTCTTCATCCTCCCTTCCTCTTCCTCCTCTTCTCTCTTACATCTGCTAGCCAGTCTAACACTCTGCCAGGGAACTATAAGCCTTGGCCCTTTGAAGTCACTCCCTTTGTGCCTTCCTCNTTCCTGGCCCTTGGAGCTAGCCTCCTCCCTGGTGTCTCTGCCTCCAGGCCAGNTCCACTCTGGGAGCCAGAACACCCTAGTGCTGGAACATGACCGCGCCTGAGCAGGACAGCTCACATCGGGTCACCTTTGTGGAAGCAGGAAGCACACGTGGGCAGTGTCCGTAAGGACAGAGGCTCACACAGCCCGTTTTTCCTAAGACCAGACCCCAGGAAAGCCGGAAGGTACTGAGGAAGACTGTGGCACCAAAAGGTGTTTCTAGGGCTCTTTCATGCTTTGAGTTGAAAACGTGAGAGCGAAAAAGAAAAGAGAAGCCATTGAAATGGAAATAAGTCATGAAAGTAAAGCAGGGGAAACAGAAACTGCGTTTCCTTTCAAGCCGTGTTTTATGTCACTTCTGAAAGACCCTCTCTTAATGAAAACAGCCCCAGCGCTAATTGAAAGACAGGGATGAGAACATTGAGGCCCCAGGAGGGACGCCACCAGGAGCTGTGCTGCCGCTTGGAAGCGTGACCCGGAAGAAGAAGGCTTCATACTGAAAACGGGGGTCCTGGAAAGAGCCAGAGGCCCTGCTGGTCACCAGCTTGCAGGTTGACCCTGGGGACTTCACTGAAGAACTCGGAACTTCTGTTCCCCTCCCCCTCCTGGGCCTCAGTCATCTGCCTCCCTGCGACGTCCAGAGAGGAAAGGCAGAGGCCTCCACAGGAGAGGAAGGGACTCAGGACTGATGGGCAGTGGACAGACCTGAGTAGTAGCTAGTTACCATGACCTGCCATCTGTGCTGAGCACCAAGCCAGGTGAGACCCAGGAGTGCTTGCCTCAACATGGTCAACACACAGGCGGCCTCTGCACAGTGACAGGGCCAGCCTCTCCCTTCCTACCTCTGTGGTGGCTTGAGGGGGAAGGGGTGCTCAGCTCTGCTGGGATCTGTGTGCATGTTTCACAGGACACAGTTCCACTGTCCTCAGGCCGATGCGGCAACTAGGACCAGAAGGACAAGGACCATGCTTAGGTCACATGAGTGTGTGTGTGTGTGTGTGTGTGTGTGTGTGTGTGTGTGTGTGTCAGAGCCAGGACTTGACCCAAGACTCCATGGTTCAAAGATGGAGCTTAGTCAGTCTCACCCTGGAGCCCCAGGAGTGGGCTCCTCCCTCTGGCCTACTCACCCCTGCAGCCGGAAGCTCTGCGTCACTCGCCTGTGCATCCCTGGTGCAGTGGTTCCCAAACTCCATGACGAGGAACCTTCCACCACACTCCCCTGAAAAGCTTTCTGAAGATGCAGGTTTCTGGGCCTCCCCTCAGCTCCTGCACTACTACATCAGTTGGAGGCCCAATGCCTGCTGCCACGCTCTGAGCCTGTGGGTCAAGCACTAAGCAGTCTGTGTGCCTGTTTGACATGTGAGAAAACTGATCCTTGGGTTGGTCAAATTGTTTGCCTGCTGTCACCTAGTTGTGAGCTAAGATTCACTCAGACACAGGCCATCTGACTTCAGATTCTGTAGCTCTACTGCTTACTGCTTAATGCTGGTGCTGACCACTTCCTACAATGAGAACAGCTTCGGGCAGCATTTACCCTGTATTAACGTATGCCAGCATCTATTCAGTACTTACTGTATGCCAGAATTTGCCCAGAACTTACTGTATGCCAGAATTTACCCAGAACTTACTGTATGCCAGATCTTGCCCAGAATTTACTGTATGCCAGAATTTGCCCAGAACTTCCTGTATGCCAGAATTTTCCCAGCAACCACTATGTGCAGGGCTGCCCCAAGCACCTTGCAGCTTCCCTAACTCACATCTGCTCTGGAGGCAGATGTTTATCAACACAGTTTACANTCAGTGTGCCCGAGTTTCATGATGCCAAACAGGGCAGAAATTGGGACGCAGGGCCTTCCCTCCGCAACTCTCTTATTCTCTCCTCCTTCCTAGCCATGGGGATCAGTTACTCATTTTTAAGGGAGGTGACTTTTACTAGGAATTCACTAAGAAGAGCCCATAGTGCTTAACCAAGTGTCCACAGGGTCTTCACTGGTGCCAGCTCCTAGGAGGACCAACAGAAGTACCCAAGAGGAACCCGTTCCACTTTGCAGAAAGGGAAACTGAGGGTCAGAGAGGTTGAGTAGCCTGGACAGGCAAGCATGAGTGTCAGNAGTAGCAAAGCTGCCTGATTTTCAGGACATTGCCCAACCTCCACCCAGAGAGGAGCACCAAGGGCTGGCTGAGCACAGAGAGAAGGGACCTTATGACTCAGAGCTTTCTGACCATCTGTGTCCAGTGGCCATGTAAGGTTTGAGGCAGGAGTTACTGGCTCACAGACAAGAATCTCAGTGTACCCTGAAAAGCTACTTGTTTGTGTTGGGGGCTGTGGGTGTGTGTCGATTCACATGGAGGAGGCTAGAGGTGAACCTCAGATGTCCTTCTTCTGGTATCATATACCTTGTTATTTGAAAGAGAGTCTCTCATTGCCCTGAAGCTCAGTTCAGCCGGGCTGGCTGGCCAGTGAGCCTCGGAGATTCTCTAGTTTCCATCTTCCACCCTCACAGGTACCACACCTNGCTTCTGTTTTGTTCTGTTTGTTTGGTTTTGGCTTTTTGTGACAGGGTTTCTCTGTGTAGCTCTGGCTGTCTTGGAACTCTCATTGTAGACCAGGCTGGCCTCAGACTCACAGAAATCCACCTGCCTCTGCCTCCTGAGTNCTGGGATTAAAGGCGTGCGAAGCTACCACCCAGCTCACACCTGGCTTCTTAATGTGGCTTCAGAGGATCAAACTCAGTTCCTCTTGCTTGCATGTCAAATACTTTGTTGACTGAGCCATCTCCCCAGCCCCCACAAAGGCTATTCCCGTATCCCTGTGACTGGGCAAGGCCCAGAGCACCAGCCTCACTTGTGCTCAGAAAAGCGGCAGCCACAGAGTTTGCTCCCATCACCGATGCATCCTTCAATATCCTCCAGCCAGGCAGACACACATCCCCTGTAGTGTGGATTGGTTGCCAGCCACAACACACCCCTCCTGGCCTCTCCTGGGTATGGCTCCTATACTCTGGGTTCAGGGCACTGACCATTGCCCAGCACTGGTCAGCTCACTGTACCGTGAAGCCCTACATCCTCGAGCAGCTTTGAGATCACCTCCCACAGCTTCCACATGTCACAGCAGCCACAAGGTCAGTTATTGCTTGCTGCCAGGTGGGTACCATATCCAGGACTTCATGACCATCTCCCCGAGCCTCCAGTTGTGCAGTCAAGGAAACCGAGGCTCCTAGAAACTGAAAGGTTTTCCTGAGATCCTGCCACCTAGAGTGTTCAGTAGTGTAGATGCTTTAGCCCTTCTCACGTTCCTTTTCTCAGCTTCTGCTGACGCCTGGCTGGGACCCTTTCTTAATTCTCCTAAGGTCCTTTAGGTGCACAATCAACCAACCCTGAAGCTTCATCCACCCTGGATTCTCCTCACGCTCGGTGATGAATGTCGTTACTATCCGAGTCACTTTGAGTTGTGGTTTTAATTTGGCTCCTGAGCATCCTGATAAATACAAAGGTTGCAATCACTTACGGAACTGATATGGGCGGTGAGAGGTCATCAATGATGTAGACACAAAGCCAGAAGGCAACAGAAACATCAAGTTATTTCCACACTCATCTAATTGTCACCCCCTGTCCACGTCCCATGTCACAGCTCAGAAACCATGACTCACTCCTCCCACCCATCCTTAACCTCTCATATGAGGGTCAGAGCCATCCTTTGCATGTNAGCTCAGAGGGATGAAGTCCCTGAACTGAGAAGACTCAGTCATGGGAGGGCAGAGCCCAGAAGCCTCCTGGGCTTGCTGAGACCGAGCTCTCTGGGAACATCTCCCAGCACCAGGTTCTCCTCCACACTGCAGGATCAGTCTATCACCGCTCCACTCTCCATCTGCCAGTCTCTGCTCTGGGTTACGAAAGCCTGGCTTTGTCACCATGCTCCCTTTGCCAGCAGCTCGGTGTCAGACGTTGTCAATGATAGAGGCAGGAAGGAAAGGGCAGGAGCCCAGAAACAGGATCTTCAGGGTAGGCTTTTCCGCTTTGGGCCACTGTCTCCAGAGATGCCCCGGCAAGAACCTTGCAGCAGCTTCCTGGCCATTGGTGGGAGGTGTGTTCCTGGGATTGCCACACCTTCCCAAAGAAACTTTAAAATTGGTCTCTGGGTCCAGTCCCTATCAGCTCTGGAAACTTTTGCTTCTTCTCTGTTCACCCTCTCAGCCTTAGTGGTCATGAGCATACTAGATTTGCTCCCTCTGAACCCTTCATCATCCATGTCCCTAATTAGTTTAACAGTTAGCCACTCCAAATTAAAACTTCCATGTTTAATAACCACTCCAAATTAAAACTTCCATGTTTAAACTTCCAAAGTGGTTTCCATCTCCTGCCTCTACAGACTTGACTCCAGGGTGATCCCAGGGGACAGACCCTTGACATTGATCTGTCACAGCCTTGGATGGAGCCCAACAAGGAGTCATTTGTAGCAGGAAGTGGGATGCTGGCCATGCACAGTGCTCAGTAGGNTCACAATTAATCAAGTCATCATGGGAGGCAGATGGTGATAAATGGCCGACTAAAGGAAGTGCCCTAGAGCAAAGGGGCCTTAGACAGGGCCAAAAAGCGATGACAACAACTTCACAACCTCTGGTATGTGGCAGACTCTCTCAAGTGTCCAGAAAGACACAATGGCCTCAGCTCCATCCNCTGCCTACTTAGACTGCCATGTGAGAACCAAAGATTCCCCGACAGCTGGAAAGAAAGAATTTGTTCTTCCATCGTATGGGTCACAGAATGACAGTGTGATATCCACTCATCATACCTCAAAGAAGAGTCAATTGTTGGTAGAAACTAAGANACAAGCTTCCAGAGCACATTCCTAAGACAGTGGCGGCTCCTCCTCCAAGGGACAATGGGACATGAGGAACAGCGAGACAATGGTCTTTCAGCTATGCATAAGATGGAGTGGTCACTGACTGCACATGTGGAGCCCAGTAGGGTGCCCCTGATCTGCTACACTCAGAGAAGAGGGGAGAATGTGAGGGAAGAGACAGGAGGCTGACAGAGAGTCTGCCAGGCTCCTGGGAAGGCACACCCCAGGCCTTCCCAGAGTAGGACTGAGTGGATTCCCAAAAGGAGAAGCCCTCTGTGTCTCTGTCCCTTGGAAGGATTTGTCTTCTTCTTCTTGCCAAGACACAAAACACCAAACTGCATCCAGAGAGACGTGCTGTCGTTAGGCAAGAGTTAGGTCAGCAGGGCTAATAGTGACTACATCTACAAACAGGGTCACAGCAGCTGCTGAGAGAAGGGATGGGGCCATCAAGGATCTAGGTGCTCAGGCCATGATAACGAAGGCTGGCTTCAGCCTCACTGCAGCCAACACTTTGCCCTGGACTCTCTTGACTCTTGAGCAGCTATGAATCAGATGCTCACTCAAACACAGATTNGTGGGACCCAGGGAAACANCACAGATCGAAAAGGCCAACCATCCTCACCTGAGGTAACAGGTGCATCTCTGATGAGGACCCCAAAGAATCCCTATGGCCTCTCATTGTGAGAAATTTCTCCAAGAGGTGAGGGAGGGAGGNCTAAGCAACACCNACCCTTTCCTCATAAGGNCTCNACAACAAACCGAAGTTTACTTCCACCAAAGNTCATCCTGGGGAACCAATGGACTCACTAAGCTCACTTACAAAGCACGGGTGGGCAAGGGTTTACAAACAGGAATGTGGCTGACCTCAATGAAGCTGCACGGGAAGGCTGGCCAACCCAGCATGGGGAAGGCTTCCCACAGCTGCATAGATGGAGCCTCTGTCCCCTAGTCTTCCCCAGACCATACACTCTACCCCTTCCTCGTGCAATTAGGGCAGAATTCACACAACTGGCTGGTATCAATGGCTAGATACTCAGGGAAGGATCCAGTGACCCTCCCTGCGCCCTCCTTCTGTGAGGGGATGTCAACAGTCAACAGCCCTGTGTGANGCTCTTTGGCAAGCAGCCCCAGTTGCTCTTATGATGACTGTGTTTGCTATGCTTGGAAGATAGTGTTCAACTTCCCCACCCCACATTCCCAGAACCCATGAGTCTCCGGAGCAAGTCAGGCAAAGTATGGGAAATTGTGAGACCACAGATGGGGATAAAGGCTAGGAGCTGCTGNGGTGCACATCACAAGAGTCCAGGGCAAGTGACTGGGAACCTCATCTTTCTTACTGTGGGACGTTCTCCCGCCTTATCACCCAGCCTCATGGAAAGATCAAAGCCACCCAACATTTGTGTAATGGAAGTCNATATGCTTTTCTGAGATTCAGTGATAATGAAAGAAGAACAGACCAGCTGGTTTCAGATCACCACAGTGAAGATGTGATTGCACAATCCTACAGGATTCCACCCTATGCGGGTGATCCATCAGCCACATTGAAGGCCTTGTTCAGAAGTCTTGGACTAACCACCTCTCCCCAGTCACTGAACACAACACTATTTTGATTTTTGTCAAGATTATGGTGCTTCTCTGTCACCCTGCATAGGGATGTGGGTCCCATGCCAGGTAGTACAACTGAACAGTGATGTGTGGTGCCAGCTAGAAGAGAAATCCTCCCAGGTAAACAAGCTGGTTTCTAACTTCCAGAGACTCCNGACATCCCAAAGTCAGCCTAGACACTGGTGTCACATCAGGAAAACAGAAAACTCNCCTTCACCTCTTAAGGCCTCCATTTTACTGTACTGAAGTAAAGCATTGAGCAAAGTAGACANAAGATACTCAGTACTCAGTAGATGGCTGCAGTTACCCCACCAGTATTTAGTCCCATCTGAGGCTTTTTCTNTTCTCCATCTGGCTGCCTCACCTCCTGGCCAGCCTCTNTGCCTGGCATATGGTGGACACTTGAGAGTGAACTTGTTGGAACAACACCCTCCCTGCTGTGCTCAGGCTGCCATGTCTCAAACACCACCCTACTCCATAGTCAATCCCTCCCCTGCCCAGAGTGCTGAGGTCACATTCTGACACC
>LZPO01110309.1:1036107-1049148 GCA_001675575.1 Neotoma lepida
TGGTATCTCTTCACAGCAATAGAAACCCTAAGACACATGGCATTGACCCTCCTCACCTGCAGTCTCTTGGTGCACCTGTAACTCTTTTTCATTCGTGGTTTTTTACGAACCATAGCTTCAAAGGCCATCATATCCTTGTGCTACCCAATAGCGTCCACAAAGCTCCATCCTATAAAATATGTCCAGTGGTAGGAGAAGGGGGCAGAATGGCTGGNCCACTCTCATCTCTCAGCACCCCCTATTTCCAGTCATAGTCCGTGGCTTCTCAAGGACTTCCTTCAGAGTCAGATTTTCTCAGGAGGCGTAGCAGCTCCTCACACTGCCCAAGNCATCAGCTCTCCAGCTAAGCCCTGGAATCCTTGCTCTCTGGGAGAGCTGGTNGTTNCTTTTCCTTCTGAACACACTCTTATCCNTGTTTGTCNCCACAGCACCNTGCACAGCTTCTTAGAGTAGCCTGGAAAATGCTCCCGGGATTGTGCGGAGCTTGGAAGGAAAACGGAGGCTGTTTTGAAGAGTTGCATTGGAGCATGGAAGAAATGTGTTTATAAATCAAAATCAACTGCCCNGGCCCCGGAGAGCACAGTACTTCAGGGAGGGGGCTGCAGGCTCTATGTGAGTTTGGGGTTTTTCATCACAAATAGTTCTTATTTGCAGGGCTGTTTCACACGCATCCCTATGTGTGGGTGTTTATAAGGGCCAGATACGATTTGGGTAGAGAGGAGGGGAAGGAGGAAGGGAGAGGGTGAGAGAAAAGAAGACAGAGACAACTGCTGAGGGAAGGGAAGGGAGAAGGAAGGGAGGGGGAGGGAGGGAAAGATGGAAGGTGAAAGGAGAAGGGAGGATAAGGAAAAAGGATAGCAGTTAGAAGTCAAAATCAAGGAGGGTTGGGATGAGATGTAATTTGGTTGTTTTGTTTGTTTTATTTTGTGTTTTGGTCATCCCCCCCTCTCTTTCTGACATAAATTCTCCCTAAATTGTCCCATCTTCCTTCCTCAACCTCCCCACTAGCTGGAATTACATGCCGGCACCACCAGGGCCAGCTTGAGATATAAGTTTGAGAATTGTGAGCATGTAAGAGAAGAGAAGCCATGGGTCTGGGGAAGTCTCCTGAGGAACCAAGGCTGGCAGGTCTGCAGATGGAGGAGCCAGAAGGAAGGGGCAGGAGGGAGGCCTGGGGGAGACCAGGACACTAGAAGGTCTAAGTGTCTAGAAGGGAACAGACCTCAGACAGAAGGGATGAGAAACCACGCCAGGTGCCAGTAGGCCACATGTCACTAAATGTTGACCAAATGCCAAGGTTGTTGGTGACCTTGCAGAGGGTGGTGGGGCATAAAGTGGAGGGAGTGAGGAGAGAGGGGGGANGTTAGAGGGGGCAGAATGGTGAGGCTTTTGTTTTGTTGGCAAAGGAAGCTGGGGGGCCCTGGGGTTTGCTACAGATTTGCTTGGATTACAGAATTAGAGAATTAAAGGTGTGTTTGGAATCTAATGGGAACAATTCAGAGAGAAGGGAGCACTGACCACAAAGCAAGAGAGAACAGGACCCTGCACCCAAGTGGCCTTNGACAAGGCTCTGGGGAATCCATGTGGGCAGAGGGTCTCAGCCCTTGAGAAATACCCCGGAGCAACTCCCAGGAATTTATCTGTGCACAAACTGATACCATGGACATCTTCATCGTGCTGCTNGTATCCTTTCAAGACAGCTTATGTTATTCAAAAATACATTATGGGCACTCTCCCAAGTCTGAGCCTAGAGGCCAAACTCAATCATTTTAATGGCTGCTTAGTNTGGGATGGTTCAGATGTGCCAACATTTAGGCAACTAATCTAAATGATGGACGTGTAGACAGGTTAGGTTTCAAGTTGCTAGTAACACTGGATGAAGATCCTTGGGGAGTTTTATACTCTGGAGTATTTCTGAATGATTGACTATTACAAGCCAGGGCAGACGTTCCTCACATTTTGAATTTGGATAGAGTGTCCTCCACCAAGGTTACCCTAGTGAACATTCCATAAGCAAGAGGCCAGAGAGGAAAGGGAAGCTGGAGTAGAGGTGGCCGGACTGTGGACTTCTGACAGGAGGCTTGGATAANGCAGGNCTNTCAGAAACACAACGATCTCACCCCCCACCCCCTCACCCCACCTCAGTGCTACAAGGATGTTCTCACCAAGCTGGACTGGGCNCAGGAGAGGCAGACAGGCGACAAGGANGAGAGAGGCAAACAGAAGGGACAGGAGGACAGANGTGGGACCCTGCAGGGTGTGCAAGGGGCCCCNGCATTCAGGTGCTGGCAAGGTGAGGTAAAACATATGCTTTGGGGTCCTAGACAAGCCACTTCCTGGTCACAGCAGGAAATGTGTNCTTGTGCAGATCTGAGGACACAATGGGAACATGAAGATAAGACTGGAAATGCTGGCACAGAAGCTGGTGGCTGCCTGGTGACAGTTACCTCCCTGTTTTATAACCAACGAACCCCTATTTTGTTGGGGGTAACACTTTTTTCTGCTTTAAATGTTTCCATCCCTGGCCCCTCTGCAGGCGTTCACATGACAAGGTGTAACCAATGAGATGTAGAGCACTAGATAGNCCAACCCTATGCCAAGGAGGCAATAGCAGGCCATCCCGGAAAAGCCTAGTTGGGTTGGAGCCTGCTGGACTGGGTGATGCATGAACTACTGCTCATACTGATCTGGGAGAAGAGGCCCAGTGCAGAGTGGCTATGGGACCCCAGGGGGTCCACGTACACTGAGAGTACAGAGGNATCAAAGAAGGACAATGTGGGCCCAACCCTTTGAAATGAAAAGCCCTGTCCTGTGAGCAGGGAGGCTGGGGGCTGGTCCTGACCTCCGACAGGTCAGCAGCATGGCCTTGTGCAGGGAGGCNGGGGGCTGGTNCTGACCTCCGACAGGCCAGCAGCATGGCCTTGGAGGAGCCCCAACCACTCTCTGACCATGCTCCTGTGCCTTGTGTTTAAGTAGGAGAGTGACTTTGCCTTGTTGGACAACAGTATTCAAGGGGGTCGTTGTCACTGTGTGAGCACTGGGCTTCAGGATGTTGACAGTCCCAACCAAGGCCACAGGATGGCTGCTTGGGGCTCTGCAGCCAGCAAGGCCCATGGTGTGTTTGAAGAGCTTAGACCAGGAGTCAGCAGCCTTCCCACCCTGCTGTCTGCCTGCCCTGGAGGACCCCTCCTGGGCCTTGNTCTCTAGCTCCATCTTCATACTCTTAGGGTTTGCCTTACTAGCTTCACAGACAAAAAGGAAAATGGGTAGATAGGGGAGGTAGAAACTGGGGCCACCTCTACCATCAGTAATACTAAATGGGAAGAGCCATAGGATCCTCCAGGACACAGCTCCATATCTGCTAGACACAGCTACTGTGACAGGATCTGCCCACACAGGGAGTCAGTGGGACAGCCCAGAGAGGTGACCAGGTGACTCACAGCAGGGTGGTCTCTGGTCNTAAAGGCTGTCCTGCCTGAGTCCAGCAACAGAGAATGCTCCTTGCATTTTTCTAAGTCTGCAAAGGCTCTGAATGGACATATACCTGCTGGGATGGACTTTGGGGAGACCTGAGTCTTTCAATAATGAGCTTTGTGACCCATCTGAGTCTCTGTAGCCTCATCTATAATTGTGAAGGCATTGGACCAAGCGTTTATGAAGGTCCTTCCAGCTCGGCACTACAGGATTCTAGAGTTAAGACAGTAGCAGCTACAATCTTTTTTGACGACTGGGGAGATAAAATGAAGGCATCCAGGCACTTCAGATCTTGATTTCATTTCAAGTGCTTGTTTTTCTTCTTCTTTAAAAAAAAAAAAGGAATACCTTTTATTTAATCTTTTGAGAATTCCATACCTGTAAACAATGTGTCTCAATCATAGCCTCCTCCAACTTCTCCCTCCCCCTCCCCTCAGGTACCTCAACACTCCCACCATCTTCCTATTTCTCCCTCTGTTTATTCATTTATTTATTTCCCCACTGAGTCCAATTAGTGCTGCCTGCTGGAACGTGGGCTGCTCNTGTTTGCTTGATGTTGTGCAAGTAACTGCAGCTGCAGTGAGTTCACAATTGCAACAGCCATGTCATATCCAGAAGAGCACACACACACACACACACACACACACACACACACACACACACGCACACACCATCTCTTACATCTTTCCAACACCTCTTCTGCTGTATTTCCTGAACCTTGGAGCCTAAGGGTTTGATACAGGGTTGTCATTTATTCTCAGCACTTGGACCAGTTATGAGTCTCTGCATGAACTCCTGCCCACTGCAGAAAGAAGCTTCTCTGGCCACAACTGAGGGCACCGCTATCTGTAAGTATAAACATGAATATTTATAAGGCACTTTGGCAATATGTCATCTAGCAAAAACAACAGTACTAGGTTCCCCTCTAGAGCCTATGACCTCCTGAGCCCTTGGACTTTTGACCAGGTTTATAGTATCAGGCATGAATCACCTCCTGTGAAGCAGGTCTCTAATCTAATCTCAAAAGCAGTTGGTTGTTTGCATAACCTTCGAGCCACTATTGCACAGGTGGGCACGTCTTGCCTGGCAGGTCAGTATTGTAGCATGCCACNAAGCAAGACCATTAATGACTTTTCTGCTCCAGCAGCCTGTATAGAACCTTCCAGGTCTATGCTAGCTGGCCAGTAAAACTGAAGTTTTCAGGTCAGTTCCAGCTTTATTTCTCTATGTCGTAGGGTCAAAGTATATTGTATCTTCACAATAAAGTCTTACCATCTCNTTACAGTGGTCAAACAAGAACATTGGCAGCAGTCTGTGTTGTTGTTTGGGGGCTTCTGGGGCTTCCCTGGCCAGTGACTGATATGGAGGTATTACATATCTGACACAGAAATTTTCATTTAATAGCCCTTGTCTTCTGAGAGAAGTATTGTCCACTCATGCAAAACACCTGTGTTCAAATTCTTTTTAAATTGTATATATTTGGTAACCCATTCCCACACCCTCACTTCACTTACCTCTTATTCCCTTGCCTGACCATTTTTTTTTGTCCTCCACCTTCAGCCCAGAGGAAGCTGTGACTTTTGTCACCCAGAACCTTCACCTAGAACATTCTCTCCCCTACTCTCAGCCTGCTCTGCTCAGGCATGGTTAACCCCTGGGTCCCCAGAATGGCCTAGGATTGCCTCATTACATTTAGCAGACTCTCTCTAGCCACCCAGATTGGCTCAGGGATAGGATATGGTCAGTGGGAGTCAGTGTAGGACCGTCCCTGAGCCTTGAATTCTAGGAAGAGCAAACCCTCCCAGAACCATCCCATCCACCCCTCAAGATGAAGACAATTACCCTCCAAGGTCAGTCTGCTTATTGATTAACTTAACAACACATCAAACCACCTTGTAGGACAGTTCTGAGCTGAGACCATAATGGGCCCACGATGGGTGGGAGCCCACGTCAGCCAGGCATGCACACTGCTTTCCCTCTCTTTAAACCCATACCCTGAAGATGGACTCGGAGGTCACCGGATCCCTTCATCTGCTCCTCCTCCCACTGAGGCCACACTGAGTAAAACTCTCTCTGCTTCTCACAGTTGCTTGTCTCTTTAATGGCCACACTGGGCTTGGGTGGGGGAATCTGGCCTGTTGGGGCATCCAGAGCCTTAAAATCTCTGCTGACAGCTCTGGTCCTTGGTCCTGAGCTGAGCCCAGCACAAAACTTTGCTGGCTCAGCCTCGGCTCCCATCCATGGGTCAGGTACACATCCTGTTGCCCTTTTCTCCCCATAGAAGAAGCTGCTGGAACCACCCGGTAATGACACCTCCAAGGGCAAGGGCACATTAGTGTCAGACTCTAATGGACTGAGCAGCTCTGTCACGACCAGACCCAGAGTAACAAGGGCTCTGGGAAGCTGCTGAGTCAGCTCTATGGCTCCTNCTGCTGGCTTGCCTTTCTCAGGCAGCTGGAGCTGGAAGACCACTGGGTCCCTTTAAAAGGGACCAGGCAGTGAAGTGACAGGTGTCACACAGCACCCTTTAGCGTCAAAGCCTAACACAGAGGGGTTTTCAAAGTGACATTGTTCTGTTGATGCGCAGATTAAGCCCAGAGAGGGCAAGTGACTCAGCACAGATTGCNCAGTAATGTAGAGAGAGTGCTGCATCTCCCAGATTGAGCTCATTGCTCCCTTCCCCTTGCCAGTCTGGCCTCCAGGTCTCTCCTCAAAGGGGCCTTGACTTTCTCTCTGCCTTCCAAGTGGTTCCCAGTTGGTCCTGGGCAGCCCCTCCCACAGTCTTTGTTGTCTCCAATCTGACAGTGCTGAGGTCCCAGTTACTAGCTAGCTGGCTCCTATCACTCCCCTTCCATCAGCCTGTCCCTCTTCTACAGGCACAGGGGACACACATATGAGCATCGGGGAATCCACTGCACTCGGCTGCCCAGGGCCCTCGCTGAGACCTACAGTTGATCCTGCTCATCTGCTCAGGCCTTAGAGACTCATCTTTACCCCACTCAAGATCTGTCCCTCCCCCACTTGCCTGCCAGACACACCTTGCTCCCTCTGTTTGGTTGATGGAATCATGGACTGACCTGTCTGTCACCAATCTCTTCTCAGAGTCTGTAACATAGTGTCCAGTCTCCTCTCATCTCCAGCTGGGGTAGTGCCACAGTCATCTGGTCATACCCAGGAATCTCACTTGTGGTCTACATCCCCTGCTGCTGCCCCATGGGCCCAAGGCATCTTCAAACCATGAGCAGGGACAAGGGAGGCTGGAAGTTAAGGTATCAATTAATCAGTCCCTGCAGCTTACCCCAAGTTCTGAGGCCTCAGTTGAAGTCACCAACAGTTAATTGATACAGAATCTGTTATGAGACAGACACCTGTCNCCAGTGTTCCCCAGAGCATCCTGGANCTTGGGGTCATCAGCTTTGTTTTCTAGGTGGGGAGTTGAACAGCTAACAGATGCAGTTACCCCCATCTCCCTAAGAAACCTGAGGACCTCCCTTTAGATGCTCTGTAAACAGGCCCTTACCTCCTCCATCTCCAGCCCAGAGCCCAGCCACTAAAGGAGCAAGGGATACAATATCCCCCCCTCCGCACCCTGTCTGCAGAGACATGGATTTCCATGGCCTCCAGCCACATCCACTAAAATCCTCATCCACCCCTCCTGGTCCATATCTACCTGCCTCATCCCATTGGTCCCACCATGTANATGTCAGAGATTGTCTCCTGGAACCAGAAGCCATGGTGGCCACATGGAGACATCCTGTGGTGTCCCAGTCCTGTTCTTCAACGGACTTGTCTGGACACCAGCCACGGGGCAGTGTCTACAGAAAGGTCTCTCTACTTCAAGTGTTACAGCCATTGAANTATGGCTGGTTACAAAGAATCATTTATAGAGGCTGGCGAGCCTTGGATGAAGATCTCCACAGTAGGGTTGCTGGAGACAGGCAAAATCACAAGGCCATCAGTTAACTATTTGGGTAAAACACCGTGACTGTCATGAGAATTTAATTAAACACTTACTTGGGTGAGTAATTGTGCGTGGAATTCAAGTGGGCAGGCTTCCTGGACTTCCTAAGAAGNGAAATTGGAGGGCCCTGCTCTGGGTGCAGAGTGTGAGTGGAATCTGTGCATGCCCCAGGTGCCCAAAAGATGGAGATGGCTCACCTCTGCACACCAGCATGACTTCTGACAGCCTGTGACATTTGGGATACGAAATTTGTCCTGCAAAAGGNTCATGTGGACAATGGACAGGCAGCAACAGCAGCACCAGGGAACTTGTTAGAGGCCTNGACCTGAAGAGCACACTGCCTCTAGAGCTCTCAGATGACCCTCAGCACTTGCCTGAGACTCTGTGCTCACAGCCAGATCCCACACACTCTGGAGTCTGGACCTCCCTCCTAACCCTCCACACCCTCCACATGTGTCTGTTGATGGACCTCCCTAGGCCTCCACCTTCCCAGATGTGTCAGCACCCAAGTGACACTATGGCTTGGTACCCAGACTCTCTGGAGATGCTCTATAGACAGGCCTCTACCTCCTCAAGCTCCAGACCCCAGCCACTAAAGGAAGTCCCAGAACAGCTGACTTTTTCTACCTGTACTGTGGCCCTTTCCAGAGGGCTCCCTAGGAACCCACTGCGTATANACATCCTTTTGGCCATTCCCCATGAGAAAGGTCTTCTGCTGCTTGCTGCCAAGCTGGCATGCCTGACTCTGTCCCTGACTCATGCCACCAACTCTTGATATTGAGCTCACACT
Source organism: Neotoma lepida (assembly GCA_001675575.1). Classification (NCBI taxonomy): domain Eukaryota; kingdom Metazoa; phylum Chordata; class Mammalia; order Rodentia; family Cricetidae; genus Neotoma; species Neotoma lepida. Next base: position 1,044,333 of record LZPO01110309.1, read on the forward strand.
GCCTCCCCAGAACGCTCCTCAGCAGGGGCTTCTCTGTGGGTCAGGCCTGTCACGCTGCCTACCAANCTGCGTGACAGGCAGCTCTGATGCTGTGGGATCTGTGAAGCTGGTCCTCTGTAGCTGTCCTCCATCCTCATCTGTCTTCCATTCTCCCAGGGCTCACCTGCCCANCTGCTACTCTACCAGGACAATGCCTGAGAGAGCCAAGGGTCATGATGGTGACAGGGAGCACAGAAAGAAGCCCAGCTTACTCTCCACCCACAGATGGAGGCTTTGATGCATGTGGCCATGCTAGAACCTTGTGGCTCAACAGTGGTGTGAAAACCTGTCTGCCTTTATCAGGGTTACATTGGTGTCACAGGACTCTCCCACCAACACCCTATCAAGGCTCAGAACACCTCTGGGAAGGGCAGGATGAGCCTCTTTCTCCGGAGCTATCTCTCTGGGGAAACAGACACTGATATACAGGATTACACTGAGAGGCCACAGAAGTGACATGTGTGATGTTAGAGGCCCACANAGCTTCACCATTCATGGAGTGAGGATAAGGTCCAGACATCATCCTTTTCAAATATTCAGCCCTCCAGAGTGAGCACAACCAGCCCTGGCAAACATAAGTGGACAGGACTTTGGGCAAATGGAGCCTCCTTGGGTTTGTGGATAACTGGATGNGGGCTTGGGAGGACTCATCTCAGTCCCATATCTGTATCTGATGAGACATCTGAAATAGTCACAGTCCCTGCGAATCGGGGTCCCTGCACCATCTTGAACTCAGTGTCTCCTCTCTCGGCCAATTCCTCAGCAGATGAGTAAAGNGNGGAGTGAAGAGAGAGTGGGAACCTACCCCCTTCTCCAAGAAGGGAACTGAGCAGAGATGAGGACAGGAGCAAGAAATGCCACATCATCAACATCACACAGTGAGCACAAAGCTCCAGGNCATCACAGTCCTCTGGAGAATGAAGATGCAGAAACCAGCAAGATGGCCATCAGAGGCACAGGCCACATGCCTCTCGCTCAGTCTTGGCAGAGACTCTGTTTCCCTCATGGCCTGTGCTGTTTCTCCACTTGACAACAGTCAGTTCATTTAAGGCTTTCTGGTGGTCCCTTCATGTCTCCAAAGTGTGATTTTCACAGGAAGATCGATTCCAAGAAGGTCCTTAAGTCTGTGCAATGTAGCACCATTAACCAGTGCTAAGTGGCCCATCATTCCCAGAGGGGTCTTTGCCTGAGATCCAGTGATGACAAAACTCTTCCTGGCCACCCCGTGGGGAGCCCTGGAGCCACACATACAGCAAGAGCTCTGAGCCCTTTCCAGGTGTTTCTCTGTTTGAAATTCAAGTTCCTGTTGGAGACTAAAAGGTCAAGGGATGGAAGGTCAGCCCAGATGTGCTCAATAGAAAAGACACTGCCCCCAGGTCACCCCCCTGAAAAAGAGTTCCCTCTCCTTACAGTGTGACTATGCTGGACACTGAGCACACCAGGGTCTCCTGTGATGTGACTCAGTTTTCCTCAAGCATGTGGACAGCATGAGTAAGGAAGCCAGGGTTGTCCCATATGCCACGGGTCTCTGGTAAAGACAAGTCAGGAGGGGACTGTGATGTGGCAAAGACTCTTTCTGGAGGAAGAGCCCCAGGGGGACAGCAAGAGGAAAAGGGCTGAGTCACTCACTCTGAGATGAATAGTGGAGAGAGGATCCCAAGGCTCAGAAGTGCTGACAGAGAGTGACTGCCAAGGCCCCATCTTAGAACAATGNCCTCAATCAGTGTAATGACATCAGCCCCTTCCCCTGAGTGTCATCTGTGCCCAGCCCTACACTGGTACTCTGTATGTATTACTTCATTTAAGCTCCATAAACTAATCAGCTAGCAGGTACCATCCATGGTCAGCTTCAGTTGTCCACTTGACACACACCCAGAGTTATCTGTGAAGAGGGAACCTCAACTGAAGAATTGCCCAGATCTGATTGCTCTGTGGCCATATATGTGGGGTAATGTANTGATTGCTCATTGGTGTAGGAGGGCCCAGCCCACTGTGGGTGGTACCATGCCTAGGCAGGTGGGCTTGGGCTATGNAAGTAGCTGAGCAAGCCAGGGGAANCGAGTTAGTCAGCAGCTTCCCTTCATAGTTCCTGCTTCAGTTCCTGCTCTGTCCTTCCTCAATGACAGACTGTTACTCGAAAGTGTAAGAGTAAATAAACCCTTTCTTCCCCAAGTTGCTTTTGGACATGGTGTTTATCACAGCAACTGAAAGCAAATTAAAACAATGGGACTCCAACCATTTCACAGATATGCAAACTGAGACTCTGAAAGGGGGCATCCTTTGCCCTGCAATACCCAAGTTACAATTCAAATCCAAGTTGCTTTGATGACAGAGTCCAAGCCCAGTACAACTGTGACTCCCTCTGACTGGTCTTGAACACCCCCCAGGATGGAGAACCCAGCACTTCTCAAGGTAGCTGAGGCCCACTGCACATCTCAGGCAGCTTTGACCATTGGAAAGCCCTTCCTTCCATGGGCTGTACTAGAGATATCTAGTTTTANATGAATCTGTACTTTTCAGTGGGGACATCAACAGCCTATTGGGATTTGGTGTTTGGATGAGTTGAGGCTACGTACTGATTCNGGAAGGACNGACTGAGAACAGTATTACATCTGTGGCTTGTGGAAGTCTATCCCTCTGTGGTGGTTTGCATGAGAATGTCCACCATAGGTTCAGATCTTTGAATACTAACTCTCCAGTTAGTGGCACTGTTTGGGGAGGTTTAGGAGATGTGGCCTTGCTAAAGGAAGTATGTCACTGGGGGCAGGCTTTGAAGTTTTAAAGCCTCAAGCCATTCCCAATGTGCTCTCTTCTGTTTCCTGCTGCCGTTCAAGATGTGAGCCCTTAGCTTCCTGCTGCCACTGCTTTCTGCCTTTGCTCTGCCATCATGGATTCTAACCCTCTGGAACAGGATGGCCAAATAAACCCTTTCTTCTATAAGCTGCCACGACAAGAGAAAAGTCACCAATACACATTCCTAGATTTTCCTCTAAAGTCTCTCATTTCTGATACAGTTGTAAATACCTTCCTGCAACAGTGACTGCTCTTCAGTCATATAGAGAAACATGGCTTTCTTCTGTGTTGACTTTGCAGCCTCCAAGCTTCCAAAGCTACCTTAGTTCTAGTAACTCACAGATTGTGCTGGGATTTCAACAGAATCCCTTTACCGGAAGCTACATGTTTGGCCTGTGTCTTTTTAATATGGATGCATTTACTATGTTTTCACTTCTTCTTTAGAAGGACATTTTTATACTTATTCCATGTGTGTAGATGTTTTGCCTGCATCTATGTCTATGCACCACATGCCTCCCTGATGCCCATGGAGGCCAGAAGAGAGCATCAGATCCCCTGGGATTAGAGTTACAGATGGTTGTGAGCTGCCTGAGACCTCTNGAAGAGCAGCCAGTGCTCTTAACTGCTGAAATGGAGACAGTAAAGTCTGGGAGTGGAACATGCAGCTCAGTGGTGGAACATGTACAAGGCCCTGTTTTTTGATCCTTAGAACCCACTGGGGGNAAATTAGAGTGAGGAAAACATATATTCTTATCTTGTTCTTGATTTTTAAAAATATTTTATTTTTATTTTTAGTTATGTTTATATGGGGAGAGGTGATATGNGTGTGAGTGTGAGTACCTGCTAATGCCAGAAGAGGGCACTAGATCCCCTGGAGATGGAGTTCCTGGCAGTTGTGAGCCACTGTGGGTGCTGGNAACTGAACTCTGGTCCTCTGAAACGGTTATAACCACTGAGTTATCTCTCCAGTCACTTGTGCTGATTTTTCTGAAATGTTGTTATGTAGCCGCTGATTCGTTCTTTGGTATTCTTTATCAGTTGGCAGAATCTCTCTCTCTCCTTCCTGGTTTGTTGGGAGCTTTCATGAGGAATCTAAATGATGAGTCACCACATGTTAACACCACAGTCACAGCCCTTCCTGATGTGTACCTGTGGTCTGCCCTTTGGATGAGGGTTTTGCTGCTTCTCTCTCAGGAGACAAGAAGACCTCCTTCCCCAACTCTTAAGCCTGGCTTGGCCCTGTGATTGCTTTGACCCATAAAGAAGAAGCAATGCGCCAATTCTCAGTCATTTTAAAATAAGCTCAATAGCTGCCTTAAGTAAGGTAATTGAGTAAAAATGATTGGCATAAAGTAGGAAGTGTATACAAACATGGATCCCTAGGAAACAGCATGGTGCATCCCATAGGACCACATGAGAAGCACAAGGGTGGGTCAGGAGGTGGCGGTGGGGCAGGGAATTGGGCCTGAGCCCATATTAGGATTTTCATGGAGAGGACTGGGCAAAGTGAGTAGCTATGATGAGTAAGTTTAGAATCAGATAGAGAAGGGATAACCTGTTTTCCTCAGAGGGGTGGTCCCTAGGCATCTGATATCCAGCCCTGGTGAGAAGGGTTAGGATGAGAGAAATGTTGGCATGATGTGTGAGAGTCAGATGAAGGAGGCCATTGGAGTCTGGGCTCTAAGCTGCTTGTTTTATGCATCCAAGATGGAGAGCTATGTACTGTTCCTGAATTAGCCAACCCTAGGAGGAGCTGTGCCTCCGGGATGGAGTTCCTGAATCCTAGAACATCAAGACTATAGAAAACGCAGTGCTCAGTGGCGGAGCACTGCGTTCATAAGGCTCTAGGTTCAATCCCCAGCACTGCAGGAAAAGAAAAGTAAACCACAGCCGGGAGAGATGATTCAGTGATAAGGCACTTACGTGCATGCAGGAGGAGGATTTTCAATTCCAAGAACCTGTAATCCCAGCACTCCTGCAACAA
>LZPO01110309.1:1049386-1090788 GCA_001675575.1 Neotoma lepida
GCACACATATAGAAAATGCATACTACGCCATTGACTTCAGTGCTGCTTTTTCCCCATAAAAAAGAACCTTTGAGAAGATGGTAGTGGAAACTTTTAGAGACAAGGGCATATGTTGCTTAAGCATCATAGACAACTTATTGTGTTTGAAAGAGTTACACAAATACAAATATAAGGAGTTCTTGGAGGTCAGCCCACCCCCTAGGTTTTCCATTTACACAGCATTAGCCAAGAAAACAGATGAGAAGTGGTAGAGGTCTCTAACAATAGCTCAGCATGATCATGATATGTGGTACAATAAGAGTTCTACAGAAACACGCTGTGTGTATCTCTGGTCGAGGTGGCAGACTCTGCAGCTGGGNGTGCGCTACTGATTTTGTGACATCTACCTGAGGGTTAGTGGTACTTGCCTCTCACCAAGGGAAGGAGAGGCTGTTGTAGGCGTTGTTGGAGATTTGAGGTAGGAGATCCCGTGGGTGGAGTGGAAGATCTTGATGAAAGAAGCAGGAGAGGCAGGAGAAGTGGGTGGTCTTCTCCCTGGGGGTGGAAAGAGAGTTCAGAGCTACAAGGCAGATGCCTCACGGGGAGGGGGAGAGGGGAGCAAGAATCTTCGCCTACCTTTCAGTTAGTACAGATTACAGTAACCTAACAGACTGTCACTTGAGTGTGGGAGTATAGGGGTAGACTTCTGGGCAGAGAGGAAGCAATACACCAGAATCCTGGACTAAGCAGATGGCGAGCGGAGAAGCGGAATCCAATCCCTAATAAGAAAGAAAGAAAAACAAAAATGCCCCAGTCCTGTTAGAGCGGCTGGGAAAGTTGTCTGTGGGCTTGGCTTGCAGGGGGTGGGGGTGAGGAGAGGATAAAGACATCACAGATGGTGATGTTGGGATGATGTCCTGAGCTCCTGAGCCAAGGCAGTGTTATCTGAAACATGGGACTTAAGGAATTCTTCTTTTAGACAGGGTCTCACTGTGCAGTCCTAGCTAGCCTAGAATTCACAGATATCCTCCTCCCCCTTCCTCAAGACTTCTAGGATTAAAGGCATTCACTACTAAACCAGCTTTAAGAAATCCTTTTTGAGTGGATACTTACTCAGGTTACTGTAGGTCTCGGTGTTTGCCATGTGTGGTTAAGACAACAACTTATGGGAAGGATTTGAGTCTGTAGATTATACACTACTGAAAAAGTCAAGTGTCTTGGCTCACATCTGTGAGGCTGAGGCAGGAGGACTGCCATGTGTTTGAGGCCTATCTGAGTTCCATAATGTGTTCCCTACCAGCCTGGTCCAGGGAGTAAGACTGGCTCAAAAACCAAAACGAAATAATTGTGTAAGTAAAGAAGTAAAACAGTGACAGTATTCAGACCAGCACTTGACAGAAACCGTGCAGCTGCACTTGACACTTTTGTTTGGATGGAAGCTTGGCAGTCCTAGGACCTGTGGAATGACCTATGGGTAGCAGACCCCCGGGTGGCATATGCATCCTCCTTCCAGACTTCATGAGATGGGGGAAAGAAAGATTGAAATGTTTATGGGTGGGTTAAGGGCCAGCACAGGGCAGATGCTGGGCTCTGGAATTTGTAAAGAAGTTACTTAAAAGGTTATGTCTCTCAATTAAACAGGTGATCCAACAGGGACCCAGCAGGAAGAATAAAGTTCTNTGGCATGCCTTTCTAAGAGCCTGCCAGCAAGTATTTAGAAAGCTAAGTGTGAGTCCTGGGTCCCACCAGCAGTGTCTCTGCTCCTTAGGAGCCAAGGAACATTACCTTAAGATCCAGCATGGTGACATCTGTCAACATCAAATAAAATGGAAATGATTCTAATTTTGAAAACCCATGAGGCAATTCATGCCCAGATTTTTTTTTTTTTTTTTTTTTTTTTTGCCTTGAAGGTGACAAGTTTTTAGGCAATGATCCAATGGTTTCTATTACATTAAAGATGGGACCATTTGTTGGCCTGGCCATGTGGTGCTGAGATGACTGCCTGATGTTTGGACATGCGTGGTTTGTTCAGTGTTGTACTTTGTCGGGATGACCTGCCTAAGGCAGAGGGAAACCAGAACATTATACAGGACTCCATCAGTCAGGATCGTGAACAGGGCATCACACCATCTGCAACTGGGTGACCCCAAGGAGCCCCCCAGGTACCTGAGGACTCTGGGGAGGTGCCTGGCATCTGACAAGAGACCGAGNAATGACTACCACCGGACCCCCACTGCCAGTAGAACCCAAATGTGATGCCCTGTCTTATGAGCACTTCAGTAGCTATGTACAGTATGAGTGCTGTCTCCATAGTCCTGAGCCTCTTGGACACTTGTTCCACGAAGGCCCCTGATTTCCAGAGCACCCCACCCTGTCAGCCATTTGCTATTTCAATGATGTACAACACAAGGCTAAGAGGGACTGTTACTACATTCAAAGTCTTTGAACAGCTTTGACATATACTAGTATTCCCGTGACTCTGGCGGCAGGAAAAGAGGTGGCCCAAGTTTCTAACAAGGCAGGCTTTCATGACACCATGAAGGAGTCTGTTGACTTTAACTTGGAAGCAATGTTTGTAATGAGGAATACCCCAACACCAGCATCCTTACAGGACATGGATGTGGCCACTATGTTCTTAAATGAATCTCCTTAAAAAANAGTGTCACCCATACACCATGTCTGTGCCTGCTGGGGCCAGGTAGACCCAATATAAAGCCTATCTGCTAAGATAGGGAGCAGTGGGAGCGCTGCCGAGGTCCCCATGGGCATCCTGGAAGAGGCATGTCATGTACTTCGGAGGCCAAGGCCATAGCCACGTGGCTGTTAACAACAAAATGTGGCCAAGCTCACCAGAGGCGTCCCAGTGTTTGCTCTGACTGACAGAATGAGGTAATGACNTTAGCAAGAATGGGTGTTGGCTGGGAACCCTAATGGGTGGACCAAAGCATTAGGCTGTCACAATTCTCTATGAGGGGCTCTTTTTTTTTAATGCTTAAAAATAGGCAAAATCAGACCAAGATGGGAGACCACTGGAAACAATCCCTGAATTATTTTTTTTCCAAGACAGGGTTTCTCTGTGTAGCCCTGGCTGTCCTGGAACTCACTCTGTAGACCAGGCTGGCTTTGAACTGCCTGCCTCTGCCCCTGGAGTGCTGGGATTAAAGATGTGTGCCACCATGCCTAGCCTCAATTCCTGACTCATAAATTAGGATTTATACAGAAGTTTTAACCATTAAAGGACCTCTAGGAACTTACTGCCTCTGCTACCTGAATAACTGGGATTCTGGGCCCTGTGTTGTACTTGTCTCTATGTGTATGTCTAGACTTCCACACTAAGTCACATGGTGTAGAACTTCCTGCCAGCCCNCTACGATTAACAAAACCCAAGATATGCTTTTGTTTGAAGGATTTCCTGGGGGCTCTCCTGTGGTATTCCGTTCTCCTGTCCATCATGGCTGTATGTCTTTTTAACTTCAGTCTCTTTTAAAGGGAAGCCTCTCCCTCCCTGTAAGGCCCCGTCATGCTGCCTCTCATATGATGTGCCGTCTCTTATGTTCTCCCACCCTGAGGCCCAATCATATGTGTCCTCATGGTCACCACAAGGCTCTCTCTTCTAATAAAGCTTGCCCTGAAGGGTAATTTCATACCAGCTACTCTCCCCAAACCACCGCTCTGGTTCTAACATATTCTACATAATTCTTATGTATTATAATTTTATGCATATATCTTTGTTCTTTCTTCTCCTGTGTTAATATTTTTTCTTTTCTTTTTTTCTTTCCATTCTAGTCTTCAGTTATGTTAGTTTCAAAAGGAATGAGGACAAATGGCCTCCTGGCCTGTTTGGGGACAGCTTTCACTCCCTCAGATGTCCCTATGCTCAGCATAATCCCCCCATCCCTCACACCCACACCACACACACACTCACCCTCCCACCACACACATGCAACTTCTTTTCAAACATATTTGTTGTCCTTAGAGCCTGTCTTAGGTTAATTTCTGTTGCTGTGATAAAATAACCTGACAAAAGGAAACTTAGAAGGAGAATGGGGTTGATTTGAACTCACAGTTCCAAGTTATAGTCCATCATCGGGGGAGTCACAGAGACAAGGGTTTGGGCTAGCTAACCATATCANATCCATAGGCAAGAGCAGAGTATGGATGTGTGCATATTTTCCTGTTTGCTTTCTTGTGCTCAGCTTAACTTCTGTATCTTCACACAGCTCAACTCAACTTCTGTATCTTCACACAGCTCAGGACCCATTGCCTAGGGAATGGTGCTGCCCACAGTAGCCTGAGTCTTTCCACATCAATCACCTTAATTAAGATAACCCCTCACAAGGCTGGAAAGATGACTCAATGGTTAAGAGAACATACTTCTCTTGCAAAGGATCTGAGTTCAATTTCCAGTACCCAGGCTGGGCAGCTCAAAAACACATGTAACTCCAGCTCCAGGGGATCCCATGCCCTCTTCTGGCCTCCGTTGGCANCTGCACCCATGAGTGCATACAGACACACATGCATACACATAATTAAAAATAAATATTTGCTTTAAAAGAAAGATAATTCCCCATAGATTATTTCCCACAGGCCAACCAACATAAACAATCTGCCATTGAGACTCTCCTCCCAGGTGATTCTAGGTTGTATCAGACTGATAATTAAAGCTAACTATCACAGGGCCTTTCTCCTCACCCATGATGACATGTCTGGGCTAGCTACTGTCTATTGAGTGCACATAAAACAGAAGAGAACCAACTCAGCTGGGGCCACGCTCAGTCAGCCAGCTCCAGCTGAGTCATAAGCTGACTGCTGATCTCTGTGTACACCCAGCCAAGATCAAACAAACCCACCACAGACCAANTGCGCTAGGCTTACCTACAGACTCCCAAGCTAAATAAAGGCATATAGTTTTAAACTAGTGAGTGGGCAACCATAGCCATTTTCCAGCATGATCTATAGAGAGGTTTGTTATGTACCAGCAGCTAACAAATTCTCTCTCTCTCTCTCTCTCTCTCTCTCTCTCTCTCTCTCTCTCTCTCTCTCTCTCTCTCTTTCCTTCCTTCTCCAAAACTGGACTGGTAGCTTTTCAGTATTCACAGAGTGCCTCAGCCCTCCCAATTCTCTTTTTATCTCCACCTTTGATCCTAAGCTTCTACATTTGTTTCTTTCATACTTAAAGTATGTTTATTCTACTCCCCAAGGAGAGAGGAATACACTACACCACAAACAAAACAAACACAGGACCTGCCATCAGAGAACTTAGACATGATGTGAGAATTAACTGATTGATTGATTGATTGACGATTGCAGTGGAATGAAATACAGCACCATTCATTCAGCAGGTGAAGCAGCCAGCCTGCATTTCGGCTACAGCCTCCACGCANAGCCAGAATGATCAGAGCTCACTCTGTGAAAGAACAGGTGCTGAGTGAACAGCCAGGCTCATACCCTGAGGTGGGGACACCACCTCTGAGTCACAGAAACTGTTACAGAGCTGTGCCAGTCCCCCAGGGGGAAGGGGGCGTGTGCTAACGTGCAGTGGCAGGACTTGCCTTTCTGCAGAAAAGGCTGAGGAGCGGCCACGGTCCTAGGTCTCTTGCCCACTACTGGCTCCCTGCCTGAAGGCCAGGGTGGGGCAGTGGTGGCAGCAGATAGTTTCCAGGTGCCTGCAGTTTGCAGGGAAGCAAACACTGTCCCGCCTGTTGCCATGCCGGCACTGTGGTCAATGGGTAATCCTGGTCCAGACCTTATATGAATCCTGACTTCTGGGAGCGGAGTGACCCTAGCTAATCCCTCAGCTGCCCTGAGTCTCAGTTTGGTCACCTGACAAATAGGACGTATAGTAGCACCACCTCTCAGAGTAGCCAACACCAGGGTGACCGGTTGGGTTTATAAATATGAATTTGCAGAAATTTTCTTACTTCAACTTCAGACAGGCCCTTAACACCCTGGACTTGTTTACACAGTCGTCTGCTTCTGTCCCTANGCCAACACAGAAGGCACACCCTCCATGCTGGACCCGGAGTCTCTCCTGTGCTGTTTCTGGGGACCTTTGCTCCTGTCTCATGTCCTTCCCGTTCTTCTCCTTACCCTTCCCATCCCTCTCCAGTGCCCTGGCTTCATTTCAAACAGAGTGTGAGGGCTGGAAAGAGAGCTGCAAGGTACAGCACTCACCTAGCTGCGTGAGGTCCTGAGTTCAATCCCTAGCACATCAGAGAGAGAGAAAGAGAGAGAGAGAGAGAGAGAGAGAGAGAGAGAGAGAGAGAGAGAGACCCTATTGCTGTCATCTCAATTCCTTATGACCCTGGGAGACAGTGAGTGGACTGTGTGGTCTGGGAGTGCTCCTACCTGCTGGGCTGAACATAAGAAGAGTGGCCTCCTCCTCACCCCACCTGGCCCAGTTCAGCCTGCCCCCAAGGTTAAGTCCAGCAGGACAGAGCAGAAAGCTTCGGGGCCTCCTGAGCACCTGCTGTGGAGACTACCAGCTCNTCTGAGCAGCAGAAGTCTGTGAGTGCTCATCCTGCTGCACCTAGGAAGAAAGTGAAACTGAATGGGGATGCCAGGGCTCCTGGCCAGTNTGTCCTGAGGCATGNTTAAATCAGTCTANGGCTCCTGATAAGGTTTGAATCTAAAAATGTCCCCTAAAGACTCATTGTTAAAGGCTCAGCAGCCAGCTGATGAGCTTNTGAGAGGCGACTGACTGTGGGGCCTCTAACTTATCACTGAATTNACCCTCCGGGGCCTCATTTGAGGAAGTATTTCACTAAGTAAAATAGAGAGAGCAGTCANCCGTTGTGGCCAGGTTATCTATCCCACAAGACCACAGACAGGCCTCTGTCATGAATCTTANGCACAACATGAGAAGGGCTGGACCAGAAAGGNCAGAAGAATCNNCATGGAGCAGATGTATTGCTTGGGATGAGTTGAAGGANGACAGGNTCAGNAGGAGGGAAGGTAGAGTTGAGGAAGGGTAATCTCACTCCTAGTCCCTTACGNTTTCTCTGCTTCCNGACAGCCATGAGGTGAGCAGCTTCACTGTATNGTGACCTCCTGCAGCCATTATGCTCTCTGTCTCACCACAGGACCACCTCAGTAGAGCCAGTGGGGACAGCCATGATCTGAAATCTTAATCAAAAATAGACTTTTTCTCCTCGTAACCTGTTTTCCCCAGGATGTTGTCATCACACAGGAAGNGACTGACACAACTAGCCTGTGGCTGCCATGTACCGTGTTGCTCCTGGAAATAGACAGAGCTCTCCCTACAAGGCATTTATGATGATCTCAGAGGTCCCAGGGGAGGGGCTCTGAGGATAGGGCATCAGGCAACAGAGGTATGTGGGGTGGAGGGACCTCCACCTGGGTCGGCATCCTACCCTGGGTCCACTATCCCCATAAGCTGATGTCATCAGGCAAGTCACTTACCTCCCCCTAAGCCTCAGTTTCTTCACCTGTAAATCCAGGGCTGGAAACTTCCATCTACCTGGGTTTCCATGTATTGATGGGCTCAATGTCTGTGAAAGTAACGGGTGTGGTTCTCAGTGTGGTAGGAAGGCCTGGGCCGGTCATCATCCACTGGGACAAGGGAAGGCCTGGATCTGGACTCCAGGTTCTGAGGCCTGGGTCTGACCCTCCCGTCCATCTTCCTGTTTCAAAAGCTAAACCCACCTTTTCTCCCTATTCAACAGTGAGCACATCATGCACAGCTCCTCCCTCGGCAAGGTACTTTTCACAAGCAATCAAAGACTCTGGTGTTGGCCAGGGTGCCCATCACAGGAAAGACTGTGGCCTTGGCTCTAGACAAGGGCTCCTTCCCATCATCCTCTCCACTACCCCCAAACAAAATCCCACCTCCATCCAAAAACAAACAGCCAGTACATCTGCAGAGCTGCTGCTGATGGGCCAGGGCCCTCTCAGGACTGTTGTGCCTCTTCTATAACGACATTCATTATGCTGTCTGACATCAATACTGCTCTCNGGTTAATCTGTTTAACTTAATGAGGCATTTGTTCTCAGTTAGAAAACTCCTGAAGAAGCATGTTTGTTCCTGATGGGCCGAGCCTGTGAATAGATTAACACTGGGCTTGAAAAGCCAACCGGGAAAATGTCTAACTGGTCCCCTTTTCTTTCTCAGGTATGGGCTAAGGCTGGGCTAATTTGTGTTCAGATGATCATTTCCTAGAGGAAGGAACAGGCTGAAGTTACTTCTCAGGCACTGGCTTATTTCCCTCCCACAGCCCCGCTTCCACTTCTCAGTTATGAAAAGGTGTNTGTGGTGGGAAGGAAATGTTCCCAGAACTGAGCAGGAGCAGGGACCAGAGTGTGAGCTGGCAGCTCCCCTAAGACAACAGGAAGTCTATGGACAGTCTGGAATGACCAACTCTATGGGGTTCACTGTCAAAGCCCTCGTGCTCAGCACCTAGTGGGTGCCCACGGATGTTTTCTGAAGGTGTGAAGGGGATGCTCAGCCATGGCAGCCCCTGCAGCCACACAGGTCATCCCACGGGACTAAAGGGAGATGATGGTAGATATCCTGGATTCATCTGGGCGTGAATTGTGGTCCCTGATTCCTGGCTCAAAGAACAAGATGTCCCACGNGCCAATTTTCTCTAATGAATTAGCCTATGAATCCTCCCAAATCAGTCTCCCACAGCACCAGAGCCACTGCCAGCTGGGAATCTGGCTAGCATACCCCATGTCCTCCAGGAATATCTCCTGGGCTGTCTCAGGTCAGGAAAGCCAGGCAGTNGATGAGACTCCTCCCCCTTTCTACCAGATGTGCTTGCTAGTGACCTAAGTTCACTCCGCANTAGCTGGGTTCCTGCCACCTTCAGAGTCAAGGGAAAGCGGTTTCTATGGAACGAGTGAGGATCTTGCAGGCAGACCACTGAAAACCTCCCTTCTGTTCTTCACCAGCTGCCAGAGTTCATACAAGTCCCTCCAGCACTCTGGGACAACATTTACTTAGTTGTAAAATAAATGGCAATGATGTCCTATTCTTTACAGAGACATTAAAATGAATCAAATAAAGCTGGACATGGTGATGCTTGCTGCCACCCCAGCATGAGAGGATTACAAGTTCCAGCCCTGCCTGTTCTGCATAACCAGTGTGAGGCTAGTCCACTGTATAGCAAGACCCTGTCTTAAGAAAATGAATTAGATAAAACTCCGTTTGTAAACTGAAGACTGTGTGTGTGTGAGGGATCTTTCACACCGCCTGTGCAGTGACTATACAGAAGTAAGCTGCAGGAAGGAGCCCTTCTCAGGTCCATGCCGGGGTTTAACCCTCTAGCTTCCTCAGCTCTACCTTCCCTGATGCTTATCCTGTTTCCAGACCAGCAGCTTGGCTGTGGGCTTGAAGGAGAACCTGGCCACAACTGGTAAACACTGTCTCCATTCTGTCAATGAAGGCCTGGAGACATGGCTCAATTGGTAGATTGCTTGCCTAGCATACAAAAACCCTGAGTTCAGTCTTCAGTAGCACAATATAAGAGAGGAGAGTGAGATGGTTCAGTAGATAAAGGTACTTGCCCTAAGCCTGATGACCTGAGTTCAATCCCTGAAATCCACATGTAGGAGAGAATAGATTTCTACAAATTTCCCTCTAATCTCCTCAGGCACACTGTGACATACATGTATACATGTAATATTTTAAGGGAGTGTGGTGTTGGGTGCCTATAATCTCAGCACTTGAGGGGTGGATGGAAGTAGGAGAATCAGAANTTTAAGGTCGTCCCCAACAACACAGTGAATCTAAGGATATCCTGGAATTCTTAAGACCCATACAGAGATAGCCAGGTAAATGGTGTGGTTTGGGAATCCTCTCTTCTGGGTTTCTCAAGCCTCCAGCAGGCACATCCTNATAAAGCCACACACAGAACTGTCCTGTCCCTAAAGGTCCATGTCTTATGTTGTTTCCAAATCATGGATAAGAGGCACCGGGATCCTGGCACCTGATGACTCTGCGGTGGGTANAATTCTACCCCGGAGACAGTGTGCCCTCCTTCCCTTGGCGATGAGGTCTAGTGGTGGGCACCAACTGCTTCTCTTCTTCAGAACCTTGGACAGCAGAATTTGCCCTGTAGGCTCGAATCCCAGCTTCTGTTTGCAGCACTCAGGAGCTGTCTGCACTTTGATGCCAGTTGCCGTGGTGGGAAAATATCTCTGCATCCATCTGTGTTAACGGCCTCTTTTTATTTTACAAGCGAGGACATGTCAGAAGAGTTGAACTGAATAGCGACACCGTCTAATAAAAATGTCACTGGACTAGGAACCTTGAATCTTGGTTCTGCTTGTGTGTTCCTCTGCCGAGGGGAAGACTGCCTGCTCTCCATGAGCCCCAGAATGCCACGGCCCCTTGTCTTCCGGATGCCTTCTGAGGAGTAATGCTCAGGCAATGCCTTTGGATCCCATTCCCTACTTCTGCCCACAGGCTTGGGAAGCTGCTCACGGTCCACTAATGTCTGCTTTTCAAGTATTCTGATATTTCCATCCTCCCAGGTGAAAGAGTCTTGATGAGTATCTGAGTGGCCAAATTTAACAGCAGTAAACTAACTTAAAAAACTAGACTAGAAACTTCTTTGTCAAAAACCTCAGGAAACACTGGAATGGTGTTAGGTTAAAAAAAAAAAAACCCTCCCAGATTGACATAACACTTCAACAAGAAACATTGTAGCAACTGTTCTGCCTGACGCTCCTCCCTTGCAGATGAGGATGCTGTCACCCATAGAGAGCACAGGGCCTTTGAGGGTCCATCTGTGTGAGTAGCAGAGTTAGCACTAGAACCAAGAGCTATCTCCCTACAAGTCACCATCTGGGGATATTCACCCAAAACATTCTAGTCATATCCCTGGGGCTACAGACCAGGAGTCAGCCCTGCTTGAGGTGACTTCCGACAACAGCNATGACACTGCTGAACATCACCACACGCTGGCCGCTCTGCACTCATTCATTGTTCCCCTGACTCCATCATAGCTCCATGAAGTACTCGCATGCGCGCACACACGTGCACACACCCTGTGCCAGCTCTGCGTTAAAGGTGAAGAAACATAAAAGGCCAGAAAGGAAACAAAAACAGGCCAAAACACCTAAATTTCTGGTGGCACAGTTCGGGGCCCAATCACCNGGCAAGGCTATCACAGAAAGAAAGGCTCTGATGTGTGATGAAGCCACACCTCACAGCTTCACGAATAACATGTGTCTGAGTAATTTTAAGGGGACAGTAATCTTTAAAATGATTTTTCTGCTTGCAGTTTTCAAAGGACATTCAAAGGTTGGGGGAGAGATGGGGAAGGAAGGAGGAGGAGGAGATCTGAGGTTTTCTGAGTCAAGCCCTCCTTCAGTAAACGTTTGCAGTGGAGTTTTTAAGCTGGAGGTAATTACATTGATCGCATACGATGTTTACATGGGCAATAGATCAATGAGCTTTATTCTGAGTGAAACTAAAAATCAGTTTGTATCCAGAAAAGTAGTATTGGTGGAATCCAAAGAGAAAACTCAGCCTGGAATGAGTCTTTCTCTGTCCCGCCAGCCAGCTCCCAAATAAAGACACGGAGAGTTCTTATTAATAATGAAAGCTAGGCCTTAGCTTAGGCTTGCTTCTAAGTAGCTCTTGGAACTTAAATTATCTCTGTTCTACTAATCTACATGCTACCACGTGGCTTGCGGCTTTTNTCTCTCCTCCTCCATGCCCTGCTTCCTCTGCATCNAGCTGGGAACCCTCCCTTTCTTCTTCCCAGAGTGCTCTCTGTCCAGAAGTCCTACCTATAGCTATTGGCCAGTCAGCTCTTTATTACACCAATCACAGCAATACCTCTTCACACAGTGTGCAAATATCCCACCACACAGCCTGAGGGTGAGTTAGCACTGCTTTCTGGGGCAGAGTTGATGCATGTTGGGTTTTGCTAAGGCACAAAGTTCCCAGACGTGGTGGCTCCTCTCAATCAAACACAGGGTGGGAGTCTTGTCCAAGCCAGGTCATCCATCGTCTGGAGCTGAAGTTGCTGAGAGCCAGCTGCATGGCTTTGAGCCCACTGCTGTCCTGCTCTGCAGCTCAGCTCCTCCAGTGTGCAAAACAACTGTCCAGTCACCCTGGATCTAAGACAGTGAATGAAGGTGAAACCAAGACGTTAAAAGGCAGGTGAGGGNGGAGAGCCTGGGAAAACTTGGGGAACAAAAGTGAGGGACATCCCGCTCCATGAAGGTGCCATGCTCAGCCTTGGTGGCAGACAATAGAGCCTGAGATCACCACCTCCACCAGCTGCATCTGCCCTGGAGTCTCAGGACATGAGTACCGTTATCCCTGTCTCATGGATGTAACATCTGAGACTCCGAGGTGACAGGGTCTGCCCGAGGTCACACTGTGAGTCAGAGAAAGGAAACATCTGGAAAAAAGGAATCCAATAGCTACACCTCACAAAGGGACAGAATNAGGGCTCCTCTTGGGTATCTACTCTACCTCTGGGCCTTTCCCAGTGGCCTTGATTGCTAACAGTNTGGCTGGACCTCTGGACACATGCTCAGTGTCTCAACGTGTCCAAGACTGAGCTAGTATCTTTCAGGCACTGGGCTTTGGGCTCAAGCTCAAAATTGTCTGATGGGCCNCATCACCCTCCTAGTGCACCAGATGTTCACTTCTATGTTTTCTCCTCTGTATGAATGTCCTCCATCTTTCTTCCCCCCCAAATCCCACTGTCTGTATTTCACACATCATAATAAGAAGCCCACACCCTGTCTCCAGCACTTGTCTGCGAACTCCATAAAGGTAGGACCTGCCTGATTTGTCAAAGATTGCAGCCCTCAGCAGAGTGTCTGACCAAGAGACCAAGTCCACAGTAAGTAGGTCACATGCATGGGAGACTCTCCTTGCAAGGAAGGCCCCATGTGGAAAGGCAGCCATTCAATGCCAGGCCCAGACGACATCACTCAGGATGGCTTGAGTATGCATCTCCAAGGCCAGGCCCTGAACGGAGCCAAAGTCAGCAGATGGGGGCAGGGTGTTCTACATCAAAGTTCCAGGGGTGAAGACTCAGGAAGAGCTGAACATCTGGGCCAGAAGGACTGATGCAGCCCAACAGCCAGGCGAGGATGTGGAGCAAGCAATCTGGGGACAAAGTTTGGCCCTGCACACTGCTGGGGGGTGGGTAAACTGTAAAAGCAACTCTACAGGCCATTTGGCAGCATCTGCTGCTGATCCTGGATGTGACCCGGCCACAGTGTAGTGACTGNTCCTCAATGTGTCACTTGGCAGACACTCACCCATGTTCTTACCAAACCAACAAAACAAACAAACAACAACAACAACAAAACCCACTTCCAGTGGCACTGCTTACACCAGCACAACACTGAAATGCACTGGATGGCAAATGATTTGCATATTTGTCCAGTACACAAGAGCCACACAGGGACAAGAATAAACAAAGTTATGTTCTGCGTGGCAGCCACAAACATCGCCGAGTGTGAGACTGGACCCACAGGAGACAGGACACATAGGAGCCTAAGACAGTGTGGCTGCATTTGTGTGACAGTTTGGTAACAAGTAATGCTAAAAGCCAGGAGGCTGATTATTGTCCTGACTCAAGAAACATAATAAGTGACAGTTGGGAGATGAAGGCACTTCTGGGGTACTAGTGACAATCCCATTACTGACCTGTACGCTTAGTCCCACAGATACATTTACTTTCAGAAAATTCTAATAACCCCACAAGGACCTGTGTACTTTCTTCTGGGTACACCCTCTGTCACATTAGGATGTGACCAAAATTTGACTTTAAAAACATAAGCCCAGGGCTAGAGAGATAGCTCAATGGTTAAGAGTGCTTGCTGGTCTTCCAGAGGACCTGGGTTTCATTCCTAGTACCTATGTTGGGCTGCTCATAACCATCTGTAACTCCAGCTCCAGGGGATACAACACCTTCTTCTGGACTCTGAGAAGAACTACCACATGTACACACACACACACACACACACACACACACACACACACACAATTGTTTTTAAAAACTGTATTTTTACTTAAGTAAGGCCCAAGAAAGAACTGAAATGACAGACAGCAAGATGGCTCAGCTGGCAAAGGTGCTTGCCACCAAGCCTGATGATCTAAGTCTGATCCCTGAGACCCACATGGTGAAAGGAGAGAATCTAATTCCTTAGGTTGTTCTCTGATCTCCATCCACACACAAGCTGTGGTACTCACTCACCCATATATACACACAAAGAAAGAAAGAAACTAAGAAAGAAAGGAAGGAAGGAAGGAAGCAAAGAAGGAAGGAAAGAAGGAAGGAAGGGAGGGAGGGAGGGAAAGAGAGAGAGAGAGAGAGAAAGAAAGAAAGAAAGAAAGAAAGAAAGAAAGAAAGAAAGAAAGAAAGAAAATAGTAATATTTAAATAACTGAAATGCCCAGAATATGCCAAGAGGCCAGACAGACTCACCCAGAGCACTGTATAATGATGAACCACCTAACGCTGAACAAACTGACAAGAGACTGAGACATCGATCAAGTGAATGAGCCAAGGAATAAAGACAGAGTGAACGAAGAGAATGATGAATGAAAGCACAGTGAAGCGTGAGCGGATGAGTGAGCCAATGACTGAAAGAATGCAGGGATGAAGATGCCACTGGTCCATTGAAGAACCAAGAATGTAAAGGAGCAAGGGAAGAAAGAATTGAGAAAAGCATGTTGTGGGGAAGTGGGAATGACCTGGCCTAGGTATGGAATGAACTAGCACCAAGGAGTATGAGAAAGAAAACCAACCTACCCAAGAGGAGAACGGATGGAGATAGGGTGTGAGACACGGTGTCTTAGCTGCCTTCTTGTTGCTGTGATAAAACACCCTGACCAAAGCAACTGAAGGGAGAAAGGGCTTGTTTGGACTCAGGGATTCAGACAGGAAGGCACGACAGCAGTCAGAGAACGCAGGTGGCAGGAGCCAGAATGTNTTGGTTAGTTAGTATTGTCAACTTGATACAACCTGGAGTGACCTGGGAAGCAGGGACTCAACTGAGGAATTGCTTAGATCAGATTGGCCTGTGGTCATTTCCATCAGGGTTTATCTTGTTGAGGATTGATGTGAGAGGGCCCAGCCCACTGTGGGAAGCACCATTCCTGGGCTGCTAGGTCTGGGATGTATGAGAAAGCTAGGCAAGAATGAGCCAATGAGAGAGCCAGCAAGCAGCCTTGCTCTCCTCTTGTCAGCTTCAAGTCCATGTCCTGATGGAGTTCCTGCCGAGACTTTCCTCAACAATAGTCTGTGATATGAACACATAAGCTGAAATAAACCCTTTGCTGCCCTCAGTTACTTTGGAGCAGAGGGTGTTTGTTTGTTTGTTTGTTTGTTTTCTTAATCACAGCAATAGAAAAGCAAACTAAAATAAGGCTGATCACATTGCACCACCCTCAGGAAACAGAGAAAGGACAGGAAGTAGGGCTAGACTCCCCCTCCCCCACCCTGACTCACCTCCTCCAGCAAGGCTCCACTTCCTGAAGGTTCCCCAACCTTCCCAAACAGTGCCACCAGCTAAGTGTTCAAGTGTGTGAATGTGAGACTACAGGGGACATCTCAGGCTCAAATCACAGCACAGAGTAAGCAGGGGGGTTACTGTACAAATCGGTGGATGAAGGGCCCCAGGTGTTCTGGGTGGACGTGAAGAAAAGGAAGAGAAAGCCCTGTTCCTGGGCAGATGAGCATCACCCAGTCAGGGAAGGTTTCTCAAGGGACGACACCTTGGAGATAATAAGAATGNGATTGAAGAAANACCACACATGCAGTGAGTGAACCATGTGCTCCTCAGGATTAACTCCGAAGCTAAACGGAACCNACTGCATTGTTTTCCCAATTAGGTCACAGATAATTAGCTATTATGTAGCAACCCCTCAGCATGATTTTAATAATCGCTATTTAAATAACACACTTCCACTGTCTCCTTACAAATTAACCTCAGGGAGACGTGATTAATACAGACATGGGAAGGCTTGTTGTATGGCCTGGGATCAGAAAGAGGCGGAGGCTATCTCTGTGGCTAACCAGGAAAACCTCAAGTCTGGGGACAGAGCTTAGGTTGGAGGAATTCAGAAGAGTGGGGTCCGGAAGACCGGGGAACTCCTTCCCCACTTGATCACCCCCTTGATACAGTAGGATGCTCCCCAGTTCCCAAGATGTCAGGAGGAGCCCTGGGACAGAGTCAGTGTTAGTCATGATCACCCCAGATGAAGGTTGGGAATCACCTAGGCTCCCGCTCTGAGGATCCTTCTTGTGTCTTTGGTGCAGCATCTGGCTTGAAGTAGGTACCCAGGAGAAACTAGTTGAGCTTCTCCAGATTCAAGGCTCAAGGAAAATTATAAAAGGTTGAGCAGAAAGAATTTAAGAGCTGGGAGCAGGGTATGCTTTTAATCCTCGTGTGTGTGTGTGTGTGTGTGTGTGTGTGAGAGAGAGAGAGAGAGAGAGAGAACATGTATATGTGGAAGCCACAGGACAACTTGGGTGTCCATTCATTCCTCAGGAGCCAGGAGCCATATATACAGATTGCTCTCTAAGCAGGCTGGCTGGTGCACTAGCTCACTGAGGAGGCTGGCTGGTGCACTAGCTCACTGAGCAGGCTGGCTGGTGCACTACTAGCTCACTGAGCAGGCTGGCTGGTGCACTAACTCACTGAGGAGGCTGGCTGGTGCACTAGCTCACTGAAGAGGCTGGCTGGTACACGAGCTCACTGAGCAGGCTGGTGCACGATGAGCTTCAGAAACCCATCTGTCTCGCCTCTCTGCTGCTGGAGCTAACAAGTACACACCACCGTGCTCAACTCTTTTTTTCTGTGGACTTAGGGGATCACACCAAGATCCTCATGCCTTCACGACAAGCAGTTTAGTGACTGTGCCATCTCCCCTGTCCTCAGCCTGAAAAGAAATCCTTTCAAGCCAAGAACTTGTAACAAAATCCACTTGCACTCTAGGCGTCCCTGCTTTCCCCTGCAACTTCCTTTCCATTTAACACCTTCATTCCATCACCAATACAGCAGTGGAAAAGGATGCTGACTGTATCTTGTTGCCAAAACACCATGATCAGCATGGTACTTACCTGCTCTTTCTATCTCTCTTGGCCCCGTATTAACTGTGAGGCTTAGGCTCCATGTCACCCTCATGGCTCTGGGCAGATTGAGTTAACCAACTTCCCTGAACTCACTTGGACTGGGTAGGAAAGATTTGAACATAGTCATAGTGAAACGATTCACAGGAAAGTGTATTTACCACATCAGAGGGGATTTTAAGTAAGAGGGTAAGATGACAGTTTCTCACGGGTCATTCGATGGAATATTTCTTTGGAAACCTATTTGTGTTGTGTCCCATGCTCCAAAGACTCCATTCTATGACCCCCAACCTCACCTGTGTACTCTGCACATTTGCTGCTAAAGCTGTTGCCCTTGTTTGTCCTGGAAATATTAATTGGACTGATTGGACATTCTTTATTATATTAATTTTACTCTTTTAAAAAAGTTTTAAAAACTTACTTGCACATGAATATCCTCTGCCTGTCAGTGTGCCACATACATGCAGTGGGTGTCCTATCCCCTGGGACTGGTGTGGTGGTTATGAGTCACCATGTGGGTACTGGGAATGGAACCTGGGTGCTCTCCACTCTGGAGCCATCACTCCAGCTCACCCATTCCCTTTAAAGACAAATTCTCAGTTGTGTGTCAGTTTTTTTTGTTTTGTGAACTTGGTGTATTCAACTTTGTTCTTAGTAGGTGCGTGTGTTTGATGGATTAAAGCAAGAATTACAGTAGAAGTTTTCTACTCACAACTTATAAATAATGGCATTGCCCGTAGCTACACGGGCAGGAGGGTGGACAAGGAATTGCCAGAGATGTAAATAATGCACTTCCTAGCTGAGGGTCAGGAAAGCGCCATCTTTTCATTTTTTTTTCCTCTTCAAATTGTTCACATTTTTTTTGTCACTCATAATTCAAAAACAGTTAAATGGAAAAACTTCAAGTGTTATATATATTAGTCCTTGATGAGAACTAAAATGTAAGAATAATTTTACCTATGTGGAATTTAAAGTTTTTTTATTTATTGGGGGTTAATTTTTCTTTTCACAAGAGAGCATCATGGAGTCCCTAAAGGCAATACCGTTTCTAACAGGCATTGGGCAATAGTTTCACTAATCTAAGGTTCCATTTTTTAAAAATAAAACTATCAGTCCATTTCTTTGAAAGATCCAAGTTGTCGCCATAAAAGGTTTCCTGTGGGTCTAAGTTTGTCATATTTACTCCTACAAAGTGGCAGCTTATCCCCTGGCCCTGTTTTCATTCACTCCACGCAGTTCCACTTCACCATTGCCTCTAGACCTTTTAGGGAGAATTCCACAGAATGCTCTGTCTCAGAAACATGGCTCACCCTTGGGCCAAGCAAAAGAAAGTCAATGGCACCCGCCTCGTATGGCCTCAAAGCAAGTTCCACCATGCCCAAGGAGAGAGACATGTATTTTCCAAACTCATCCACTCAAGTTAGGTTTCTTCACCTCTGCGACTCTGTAAACAGAAAAGTTCAGGCTTCCCCCCAGGAGTGCCTGAGCTGTCTGTTCTATGAATGAGTGTGGTCTAAAGATAACTGTCTAAATGCTTTCTCCACAGAGGCAGTGAATTTAATGGAGGCTGCCAAGTCCTGGCTGGCAGGTAGGAAGGGAAATTGAAGTTGTAGCTTGTGGAACAAGTGCATTTTCTTTCCATACATGGGCCACAGACTGATTACTGTCTCTTATACACATCTAGATGTGTATAAGAGACAGGTCTTAGCTAATGGCCAAGCAGTTGTAATAATATTAAGCCTCTGAGTGATTATTTTATAAGCAGCTTTGGGACACAGGTGGGAGAGATTTGTCCCAACTGCGGGCTGGTGTGTGGGACACAGGAAAACTTCTGACTACAGTGAAATACTGTCCTCTGACCATGACAGTAGCAATGGTTGCCTGCGTAAGATTAAGCCAGTCATAATCCCAGCATGCATTGCGGGGGCCTCTCTGGAGGTCTCACCCCATCTGAGGAGCTATTGACAGTCGATGGCTGCTGAAAGAATGAGTCTCACTTTTCTTTGGAAAATGTGGCCACTGGTTGATTGACAGTGCCCCAGTGGATGGCCTCAAGCCCATTTGCATGTGATCAGCACTGACTGGACTCAGTAGGTAGGTTGGTGGGTCCTCAGTAGGGGGTGGGTTGTAGAGAGGTAGTTGGAAGTAGAAGTAGATAAAGCCAATAAATATTGGATACATGCATGAAATTTTCAAAGAATAAAAGTATTATTTTTNAAAAAGACTAGTTGAGGGAGCGGAGCTTATTCCTATATTGTGTGCTTCCTAAACTGCCTTTAAGCTCAGCCTGGCTTGACAGACAAGTGACACATTTCTCTGGCACCTGATCCTTTGATGTCTATGGTCCCTCTACCTGCCTGGCTCATGAGCAGTTTGGCTCCATGGTATTCTTGTGTCTGCCTGACTCTCTCCCTCCACCTGATGCCTTAAGACAGTAGAAAGCTGTTGCCCTGNGTGGTGCAAGGTTTGGTGGGCTCACACAGGTAAGATACTGCTAAGTCAGACCCTGAGGAAACTGCACCCCAGCTTCCATTTGGATCCAGGGCTCTACTGCAAGAAGGTCAGCAGGGAGCTGGCCTGGTGCCACCCACTCCCTATCAGGGCTCAGTCTCACTGTGCAGGCCAAGCACTGCACTTTCAGGCTGTGTGTGTCTGCACCAGGAAATGTCTGCTGCTTCCGGAGAGAGGGCAGGCTGGAGGAGAGCTGGTGCCTGGCAAGCAGGTGGGAAATTCTCCTCTTGACTTGGCTGCATTCTTCAAAGCGACCTTGATCTGCACAAATTGCTCTTAAAGCAAAGAGCTCTAAAAACAAAAAGAAAAAATGAGAAATGGAGGTGGCTCCTCTGAAATGGGAACCAGCTCCTTTTAGATGGAGTGCGTGGGCAAGCACAGTGCGGGTCTGGCGTGGTGTGCATTTCCTGCTGGCAGAATGGAATCTTGGGTTAAGGGGTTGAAGGCTTGAGGATATCACCATGGTGCCAGAGGCTTGGATTTACACAGGTCTGTCCTCAGAAGACTGTGACCTTGAGAGGTCTGGCAACAAATAGTCACTCAGTGTCACAGAGTCCCCTTCAGGGATTGAGTCCAGGCAGGGAACAGGTTGACCACAGAGGGAGAGCCAGCTGGTCTCATGGGAAGGAGGGATGAAGATGGCCTAATATTATTTATGAGCTAAATTGATCAGTTTGGCAAATGTTATAACTAATACGGTTGTGAAGGTTCTTTCTTTTCTTTTCTTTCTTTCCTTCCTCCTTCTCCTTCTCTTCTCCTCCTTCTCCTCCTCCTCTTCTTTGAACTAGTGACAGCTATGTAGCCTAGGCTGACCTTGAGTTTTTGACCCTCCTGCTTCTACCGCTCACATTCTTGGCCTGAAGTATCACACCTGCTTTGTGCAGAACCAGGGATCAAATTCATAGCATGCATGACAGGCAAGTGCTCCACCAATGCAGCCAAGTCTCAACCCCATTTGAGAGATTTCAATATTGTAACCACTGCCTTGGCCATTAACATATTTCATCCTCATGGTGGTTTGATGAAAGGATGGAAAATTTGAAAAAAAAAAAAGTAGGTAGGTGCTTGTTCCCTCTGTCCACCAGGGCTTTCCACAGCCTTCATTATATGCTGCATTCCCAGCAGCATCGTGTGTGGTGGTTGATGCGGTCACCTGGACAGGATCTGGACTCACCTAGAGACAAGGCTCCAGACCCTCCTGGGAGGTGTTATCTAGATGAGGTCAACTGAGTAGAAAAACCCACCTTAACTCCTGGGGTGCCCCAATGTATGAAAAGAGGGAAGCTCTAGTATTTATACCTCTCTGCCTCCTAACTCCATGAGTGCAAAGCAACCAGTCACCTCATGCTTCCGCCGCCATGATGTCCCCGCTGTGATGGACTGCACCCTTGGACTGTGAGCCAGGGTAAACTCTTCCTCCCTTTCATTGTCTTTGTCAGGTGTCGTCACAGTGACAGTAACTAGGACACCACGTGAGGGCTCAGTCCTGTGTCCTCACCAGTACTTGTTATCTTTAGCCTTTCTAATTTTAGCCTGGGTAGCAGGGCCCCGATGGCATCACCTGGTGGCTCTAATCACACTCCTTTGATGACGAAGGGTGTGGAGAGCCTTCTCCAGCACTCGTGGGCCATTCATACATCTTCTTCTTTGATGACTTTTTAATGAAAAACACATTTGCATCCAAACCAAAATTATATTGTCAGCAGTTAATTATCACTTGTCAAACAAGCGTGAGCCCAGATTGTGGGTTTAATTTCCACGTCGCTTTGCAAATGCCTCATTCCTTTCATTTGACAAGACCTCTCCAAGCAGACACACTCATTGTTGGAAAGGGTGCTTTTTTAAAATGTGGTTTTAAAAATAAGTAGGTTTCCTTGGTGTCTGAGTCAGAATTCTGCAAGTAGCAGAGACCCATTCATTCCAGCCTGGCAAAGGGAGACTGTACATGGAGGGGTGTTTCACCGGGTGGGGCATGTCCTACGGAACTTCTAGGAGACTGGGCACTCTACAAAGCTGGACCCTCCACAGGTATCCCAGAGAGCCCCTCATCAGTACTCCTACCCTGGACTGTGGCAGCTTCTCTCTGTGAGAAGCTCTTGTGTGTTTCTTCTTCAGCTGGTCGTTTCCCCTTGCTGGAAAAGATTGTAACTGACCTGGCAAGACTGAACATATTCTAAAGAGACATTTACCTATCAGACTGTCAAAACAAAGGACCTCAAGAAACTGGAATTCTCCCAGGAATCTCATGCTTAAATCTCAAGCCTGGGCCAGCCACAGCTTCTCTCCAAAACCCTTGTCTGAAGGAAGGAGATTTACAACCTTACAAAGACGATCATTAGACAAGGATGGTGCTGGGACCACAGCTTGACCAAGACTGCTTGGACATGCACATCCTTCATCTCACTTGGGACTCTGAAGATAGACATAGGCAGGTCGCTGGGTCTCTTTATCCCCCTTCCCCATGTGGTCAAGTTGAATAAATCTCTCCCCTCTTTTTTTTATTTGATTGTTGTCCATGACAGGTGGCCAAACCTGTCTTCTTGGGGTACAGACTGTGACCCCAGGATAGATAACAGAATAAGAGACTCTCCGCCTTTGCACTCACACATTCTCGGGTCAAGGGCAACAGGGACAGTGTTGCTTGATGGCACTGTTCTTTGACCCCTCATTAGTCCAGGCCCTGGCAAATCCTCCACCTCCCAGATCTCTCTATCTGTCACAGAGGCTNAGTTCTCTCTGGCAATAGTTGTGTTCAGGTGATGTCACGGGTAGAGCCCTTTGCTCTTGGATTATGGGCCTGGGGCCATCAGGGAAAGGTGAGGGACAGAGACAAGGAGGAGGCGGTGGGGTGGACAGGGGATAGAACAGACTGCATTACAGACTGGGAGGCCACAAGGGTGGCGAGCCAAGGTGACACTGGCCTTGGCCTGCAGGGGACCTGTGAGACAAGAGGGGGTGTCAGGATTGCTCTGCTCTCCNTGCAGGCCCCTCATGGCATACCTCCTGCTTCCCCTGAACACTGGCCATTCTCACCCATTCTCTCTCAGAACAGGTAACAGGTGACTTTTCTTGCCTTTACTCTTGTTTTGAGGCTAGTCATCCCACACAGATGACTTTCCCAACATCCATCTCATCATCCAGACCTCTGGGAATCAAGTGCATCTCCCCCTTTAACCTTAGGAAGGGCCGGTTCCATTCCTGCATCCCTGCAGCCACACAGGGTAAATGAATCCTGCCCTGCCTCAGCTTTGAGGATGAGGGTTGCCCTGGTGACAGGACCATGTTCACATTTCCCAATGCTGCTCACTGATGAGTGAGTAGGAGAGGATGTAAAATGGTCACTTTCCACAAGAGTGGGATTTGGGCCAAGAAGGGATGGTCCAGATAACAGCACATCAGGGTAGGGTTTCCCTGACCCCAGACCCAGGTGTCATTGCTTTGTTCAGCAACACTTCTTAAGGACACACTGTGACTCTAGTGACTGTGCCAAGAACAACCAATGACCTAATCATTTACCATTGCCCTCCCACTAACCACNATTATTCACTCTACACACCCAGGTGTGAGAAGCATTGAAGACTTGGAGCTGTTTCTCCCAATGTCTCCCTAGAGACAATTCTAACAAAATAGAAACCTAGAGGACAAGTAAAGAACAAAATAGTAATTGTGCTATTACTTACAATAGTAAAAAATGAAGCCATCTGAATCATATCAATAGAACATTCATTAAATAAATTATAAGCCATTAATGAAATTGATAATTCTGAAAGTATGTCAGGAAACAGGGCTGGTCACAGTAGAGAGTAAGGTTAGTAGTCTCAAGTCTGAATCTGCACAGGTGAGGTCCCCAGGATCCAGTCCTCCTTCAGNCACACAAGAGGACATGCATCCCCTGGGCTTTTGTCTCAGAGGTAGCCGGGAGCTCTGTATTGACCAATGAAATGGAGATGAATGGAGGAGGGGTGTCCCTTCCAGGGCAAGCACCTGGGAGTCAGAGCACCTTGGGAGAGACCACAGATTTGCACACTGAGATGATGACACCCAAAGTACCTCCCTCAGGGAAGTCCCTGTGCTGCTGAGGAGCCACCTCCCCTGCCCTGTGACCACAGGGAGTGTGTGGGGACAGGCTGTGCTGCTTCTCAGGGACTGTTTGTTAGTGCAGCATCTCTACCCCCTTCCTAACTGCCACATCTGCATGAAAGCCATGGGGAGAATACGTGCTTGTCCCAAATGGAAAGAAAAAGACGGGTACTAGATACAGACAGAGCTTCTGTCTGGGGACGCAGTGGGTCAGGCACTGTTTCACCATCTGTGTTCAAGCTGTGTGATCACTTCCTGATCTAGATCCATCACTCACATGAAGAGATATCCTCCCAGCCACATCATCCCTCCTCCTCCCTGGCTCCTGGGACACTCCCCCTCTGTCCTGCCCCATTAGGTCTTTATTATACATCGTTTCTCCCCTAATGGGCTGCCCTGCGTAATTTAGCACTGCCATGAATTATCTCGTTCCCAAGTGCCTCGTGTAATAATGTCTTTGGCCCGTTTCTTCATCTCCAGGTGAGGTGGTGGCAGAAAGGGTGGCTTCAGAGGCCCCTCTGTGCAGTGGCCCCCTCAGGTGAGAATAGTAAATGCTGATCCACTCTGAGCTTTCGTGTGTGCCGGACACCATGCTAAGAATATCATATATGGAGTGGCNTATACATCACATAGACAGAGTTTTCAACCTTCCCACCATGTCCCAGCAAAGAAACGGAAGAACCANGCACGGAAACAGGTTATTTCAACAGCCCTGGGAAGCAGGTGCTGTGGCTGCCACCTCCCTTGTGTTACAGATGATGCTGAAGTTCAGAGAGGTTTGTACACTCATTCAAAGTCACACAGCTCAGAAGTGGTGGTTTCAAATGCAGGCAGTGTGTTGCCAAGTTCCTGCTCTTTTTACTCAATCCAGTGTCAGTCCTCCCCTGTGCCTGGACCCTGTGCCGGGGACTCAGTGCTCTAACACAGGACGCAGTGTTTTCCTCCAGCAGAAAAATAGCGGCAATAGCGGCAATAGCGGCAATTGCCTGTCTGCTGTTCCCGTGTGTCCACAGCTCACTGTGGTAAGACAGTTCAAACTCATCAGATCCTAGAGTCCCCACAGCATCCTGCAAAGGAGAGACTGTTACAGCCTACCTAAACCCCCCACCCCCATCATGGATGAGCATCTGAGGTACATGGTGGCCATGTTTTGTCAGGGTCCCTCCACAAGTTCATCAGATTTCAGAACTCACCTCCAGCTGACTCACGTAATCAGGAGTACTGTAACCATGTTACAGAGAGGAAACAGGGAGGCTCACGAAGATGATGCCACCTGCTCATGTCACAAGGCAGCTGGCTGCAGATCCCAGGCTATTCTTGGCTCATGGCTCTACCAGTGAGAAGCCTGGGGGAGGAGCTGCCCACCCAGTTACTCCTTAGTCAGAGCACTGAATCCCTCCTCCAACTTAACAACACACACAGCTTCCCACACTTAACCCTGGCCCTACCCCCATAGTAATCTTCAACTCACATGTAAGGGACTGAGCTCAGAGAAGTTAAGTAACCTTCCCAAGGTATCCCACAAAGAAGTGGAAGAATCAGACCCAGAAACAGGATTACCCAAGCCTGTGGTCTAACCATTAGATCATGCTGCCTTCCTCCACTATGCCTGGAGCTTGGAGACCATAAGCTGGGACTGTGAATCCTCTGCTCAGATTCAAAATAAGATTATAAAACAAGATAGCAGAGGCCAGAGGTCAAGTGCTGTCCTGAGAGGGTGAACACTGTGGAGCTGGGGGCTCGAGGTAGAAGGGAGATGGAATCTTGATACTTGGAAAACCAATGTCTCACNACCTGAGGAGCACAGACCAGCAGCTACAAAAAGGCAGTGTCTCCTGCCCATGAAGCCCATGTTGAGTCACTTTGTAGCTGTGACCAGGACTGTCTGCTGGACAGAACCCACCAGAGCCAGCTGCAGGACAGCAGCCTCCTCACTGGGCAGGGCCCTGCTTCACTGTGTCAAACAGGAGTTTGTCA
The DNA here is from genome assembly GCA_001675575.1 of Neotoma lepida. Lineage (NCBI taxonomy): Eukaryota > Metazoa > Chordata > Mammalia > Rodentia > Cricetidae > Neotoma > Neotoma lepida. Next base: position 1,075,008 of record LZPO01110309.1, read on the forward strand.
TCCACAGAATTGTTCTACCTTTCACCATCATGGCAATGACACTATGATGGCCACCATCTCAAAGGATCNACAACAAGCCCTGGGGTGGGCCTGGAGTGTTTCCTAGCTGTGGTATAGAAAGGAGGTGCTGGAAGGAGTGACCCACAGTCTTCAGGACACACAGACTGTGGACCTGGATGTCCATCCTGACATGGGGGAGTGTGGTGTGCCTGGAAGTGAGGGTCACAGGAGACCTCAAGCTTCAGTCCAGGTGGTTAAAACAAAGCTGGATGTCAGATGTTGCCACTCTGGGGGTTAGAGATGCCAGCCAGAAAAATGGTCTGGTTAAACCTTTCTCCCCTTAAGTTATTTTACAAGTACTTGGTCACATCCACGAAAAACTAATAGGAAATCAGTAACAGGAGTGGGGTTGCTGAGAGTAAACCCAACCACGGGATTCATAAGCCCTTGGAACTGGTTCTGGGAGGAATTTAGAACAATTTGGAGACCCAGATTAGGGAATTCTCAGGATACTATAAGCAGAACTTAGTGAGTGAGTTTGTTGGTTGCTCAAAAGACCAGGAAGGCTGAGGGGGTGGACCGTGAGTACTGTGCCCTTGAGGTTTCAGGTGGAAATGAGTTGGATCAAAGGCCATTCATGTTACATCGTGGCAAAGAATCTGCCTAACACTGTCTATGCCCTAAGATTTTACACACAGGGCTGAGTTTAAAGATGAGAAAAGGTCAAACCCAGAATTCTGACTTTGGTATGGTTATTGCTGGCTAGTTCTAGACAAGTTTACAGTGAAAATTAGGAGCAAAAAGTAGAACAGTAATATTTGGGGAAAGCACAATTTGTTCAAAAAGAAATGTATTAAAGTTGTGGACAGTAGGGCATGATTGTTAAAGATATTCGGTCCAAGCATGATGGACCTCCAGCATTGGAGGCTGGAGCTGGAGGAGCTAGCCTGGGCTACCATAGAGATAAGTCAAGAAAATAAGCCATGAAATTTTCACAGAGACAGTAAAATTGATGTCTTAGGGACACCTCAGTAATCTGTGACACTGACTCTTTGCAGGCTGAGGGTGAAAGGGTAAAATGTGTAAACTTGTTTAAAAGATTTTCCTTGGAATAGAACCCCACTGGGGCACTCAGCTTCTTCTGGATTCACATCCCTGTGCTCACTGCCTCCTCCAGCCAGGCATTCAGAGGCTGCTTCAACCATGGCCCCAGGAGGCCCAGCTTCTGCTCAAGCTGGCAGCAGACCTTTGGTTTTGCAAGCGTGCAACATACAGGAGTTGCTGAGTCATGGAGACTTCCACACAGATTTCAAAGGACAGCCAGGGGATACAGGCAATGTATGAAAGATCAGAGTCTCTGTTGAAATCATACTAAGAGGAATTTGCATGAAGCAATGAGAATGGAATCAAAAATATGATAGAGATCCTAGGAAGCAGAAGATGCCAGGACCATGGAACATCTGAGCAAAACCTGAAGCAATAAGCTGAAAGTAGCTCAAAAGAGAAGCCATGTAGGCTACAAACATGGATTTGTAGGCAAACTTGCAAAGCTGTAAAGTCCTTAGGAAATCACACCGTGCCACCACTTTCCTTGGGTGCTTTCCTGGCTGGATTTGTCTCACTTTGGTCCCATCCCTGCTTCTGTGTCCCTCCTGCTTGCTTTTGTAATGTGAATGTTTACCCCATGCCATTGGACATTGGAAGTGTGGAGCTTTCTTTTAGACTTCATAGGTTCTCATAACTGAGAGACGGCCGGCCTTGAGGCCAAGAGGAGGTTTTGGACTTCAACTTGGGGACAATGTTTGAAGTGTTGAGACTAGGAGATGGACAGAAGGAATTTTCACTTATAAAATGAGCAGGGAAAGGTGGAATGTTACGGTTTTAGATATGTTTGGGAGTCAAATTGACAAGGAGTGGGCTTGCAATGGTTAATCTTGAATATGAACTTGATTAGACAGAGAAGTGCTGACGGGGTGAGTAACTAAGGGGGATGACTGACAGGGATGGGTGGGGCTTGGGTGGAATCAGAGAGATAAAGTCTCTCTCTCTTTATCTCTCTCTCCCTCCCTCTCCCTCTCCCTCTCCCTCTCCCTCTCCCTCTCCTTCCCTCTCCCTCTCCCTCTCCCTCTCCCTCTCCCTCTCCCTGCTTCCTGGCCATCACAAGGTGAACTGCTGTGCTCTGCCACACCATCTTCACTATGATTGACAGAAGTCTGGAGAACCTAAGCCAGACCATAAATCTTTCTTTCCCCTGTGTTGTTTTGCTACGGTACTTGGTCATCAATGTAAAACTGGTGGACACAGGTACCTCACCATGGGCCAGCCATGTGGATCAGCCACTTGTCTGTAATGAGCCTCTCCTACCAATCCTTGAACCCTAGAGGACAGTTGTATTATGAGATGGACGTGAGCCAACACATCATGGGCTGTGATGGGAGCTCACACTTGACACAGTGCACAGCCAGACACACTGTAACGCTGAGTGCTCCAGAGTAGAGGACGAGAATGTGCACAAAGGGCAGCTGGGTCAGTAGACAGACTATGGGCAGGTGGAGAGAAGGGCCTTGAAAGCTGCAGAGATGCAGCAGTGAACTCTGGCCTGTGGGCAGCTATGAATACAGCAGTGCAGGTGAGATCAGGGACCTAGGACATGAACAAGAAGCCCCGCCCCCTCCCCGAATCCAGCTCCATCTGACACCCTCCACAACCACCTCTGAGCTTCAGCAGAGGTGAATCCTCCTCCTCCCAGACATCCCTCCTGCTATACAGATGTGGGGGCTACACTGCCCCTCTCCCCTCCCTGTGCTAACAGCCAGCTCTTCTCTCTTCCCCAGACACTGAAAGACCAGGCTGCACGCTCTGTCATTTTCCTTTGAAAAATTGTAAAGAACCAAATGCTTATCATTCTGCCAGCCTCGATTCTCCGTGGAGTATTTTGTAAAAGGCAGAGAATAAGGAGCNAGCAGAGGGGCAGTGGAGGAGGGGAATGTGGAGTGCTGGGGGCAAGCAGCCTTCTGGATGTCAGCCCCCAGTGTCGTGGGAGACCAGATTAAGGATGGTTGCCATCAGAGTCAGAGCTGTGTGGCCACAAAGCGCTTCCCTCTGACAGTGGGCTTCAGAGAGTTTGACAGACTCGTTTTATGCAGTGAAGGAGGGAAACCAAACCAGGNCTATGAGAACTCAGTCAGCTCCTTGACAGAGCTGTATTGCAATCCGACTCAGATGTTTAGGAAAATGACAGAGCCCTCCACTTCCCACAGGTGTGTCCCACATTTGTGGGTTCTGAGAAAAGTAAGTGGGGGTGTTGGCCAGCAGAGGTGGAGGTGGAGGTGGCCTGCNCCCCTGTCCTGCCCTTCCTGCATTGCTTTCTTACCCTTAGAGTCCCCAAAGGAAGGTGACCATGGAGAGCCCTGAGGCCTGTCCAGCTGCCTACAGTCCATGTATCCCAGCACTCATCTCTGGGCCACAAGGGACATCTGTGACTGCTGAGTGCCCCCAGCTCCAGCCCCACTTCTCTGACCACTTCTCATCCTTCTCCTCAATCATCCATGGCTCCCCGGTACCAGCCTGATAAAATTCAGACTGAAGTCTGCTGGGTTATGGCCCCAGCCACCACCCCTGCCCTGCCTCACTCCGCTGAGCCCCACAGTCCTCAGGCTTCAGAGACAATCATATTTCCCTCAGCCAGACAATTCCAACTCTCCCACACAGTCCTGCTCTTCCTGCCATCCCCTCTCCTGGAATGTCACCTCAGGCCCTGGAATTCAAGTCCGCCCCCAGGCTCAACTCAGGCTTCATCTTCTCCCTAAGCACCTTGAGTCCCTTGGTGCAACTTGGCTTTCCCCACTCCTGTCCCTGTGAACACAGCAGTGTCCTCCTATAAAGCAAGCCCCAATCTCTCCACCAGGCTATCAGCTGTTTAGAGTGACAGGTGAGTTTGTCCTCTGGTGCCTTGTGGCCTTGTGTGGTGTGTATACACAGGTACTCAAATGAGACCAGACAATAGATGAGGGGGTGGAGGACTGACTGTCATAGTCTGTTTCCTCAGGACCTGCTGTGTGTGCCAAGCACTCAATGGAGCATTTTCTAGGTACTTTCAGTTAATACTCTAGCAGACTGCAGATAGGGAAACTGAGGTCTGGAAGCTTAGGTCCCTTGCCTCATGTTACCAGTGAGGAAGCTGAGCCCCCACACCCGAACCCTCCTCACCTCCCTCTGTTTCTCTGTCCCTTCTAAGCCAAGCCCACACATGCCCAGGATGTGCCTACTGAACCCATCCCTAGGGACTGCTAGGGCCAGTGAACAGGGAGGTNTAGCCACACAGCAGAGAGGACCCACCCTAGGGTGCATTCCCAGGGAAGCCTCTATACCTGCAGGAGGCCCATCCAGCTCTAGCTCTCTTTCATCCAAGGAGATGCCTCGTGGATATTCTCAGAGGCTGGCCATTTGCTGGTCCTGAGGATGAGGCTTAGCTGCCAGATAGGGTCGGGCTGTGTAGTGAAGGTCACATGTGTTTCTGATGGTCGGGGGCCGAGTGCCCATTCAGATCTGAGAGTCAGGGGAGGAAGGACCATCTCAGAACTTTCCCCTCAGGAGAAAGAAGGATATGACAGGAGACGAATCTGCCTCTCAGACGGAGAGAAATCTGCTCAATTATTCTTTGTTGCATTTTGTTCAAATGTGTTGTGGACCCAGCCGCCTGTAAGCCTCAGATTACAAGACAGAAAACCCAACAAGAGACAAGAGAATGGAAACAGTCTGAAAGCCCTCCTTAAACAGGAAGCGCTGAGAAGCAAACAGAGCCAAGCCTGGGACAAAAGGGACCCACTGGCACCAAGGCTGGCCTAGCACTGACGCCAGGCTCCAGCCCCGCTGCAGCCCAGCATACGCTGCCTGCCAGCCCAGCTGTCCTGGAGGTCTGGGTCCAGGGAGAATTCCAGATCAGATCCAGGACTCCACTGTGCCCCAAGAGTCACCCACTTGNGCAGAAAGAGGCACCCAGAGCATATAAGGGGGTTGCATTGTTGCAGGGGAGGAGAGCAGCAAGATGGAGAAGGTCCCAGACATCCTGCAGCCTGGCAGGTGCACCTGCACAAAGATGTCAATGAACAAATCAGCCCCTTCTTTCATGACCTTCTCCCACCCCAACCCCTGCTCCTACAGCTTCTCTGGGAAGACTCTGGAAGATCTGCTCACCGCAACTAACTGCATGTAGAGAAAGGGCCTTATAGGGAACGGGGTTTCTTGGAGGGGTCTGCAGTCAAGGCCAGGGAAGGTGCACCGGGCAGAGACTGGGAAGAAGTCTCTAACCAGTACCCAGCTTGGGGGTATGAGTGTTAGCGTGTGTGTGCTTGTGAGTGTATATATGTATGTGGTATGTACATGTGTGTCTTAGGCCTCAGAGCCTCAGAAATGAGACGCAGTGTGGACTCAACTTTCAAAATCTGGTACAAGAGCCTATGCCACAAGACCCTGGAACTGGCACAGGCCCTAGCCTAGCTCTGAGTGGACATGTAAACAGCACACCACGCACAACCACACACTTACACATGTCATGCATACCATACAGCACAACATACTCCACAATCCCTACACAGCACAGAACACCATCCAACACATGGCACACACAGCACCTTACAACACACACACACACATTCAAACTACACCCTAACTACAGCAATGAGTTTTAGGCCAGAGGCTGGATCTTCCTCCACAGAAGCCACTCAGTCCCACCCAGCCCATGTTCAAGTCCTACAGTGCCCACAGACAAATTGCTGAGTCTCTGACTGCGGCATGGTCCCTTGAGAGATGGGAATCTGCCTTGGGACAGAGTGAGGTAAAGGGGTAAAGGGGTACTTTCCAGGGGAAGTATTTGGAGTACACGCCTGTGGGCTGCTGTTGGTATTATCACCCTGCACTGTTTCCTGGAGCTTAGAAGCTCATCCACAGGGGCCCACGCAGCTCACAGGCGCAGTTCCTGTCTTAGTGGGCCAGCTTGGCCACCAACTCTTTACCTTAATGGAGATCTGAAGGTCCACAAAACTGGTTACTACAGAGCTTGGCTGATCTCTGGAGCAGGGGGTGGGCTGGGAAGCCTGTCCTCCTATAGAGCCCTGTCCCTCCCTGTCAACCCCAAGTATCCCAATCAGTCTTTCCATAGGTTCTGAGGATGGGGAGAGGAGGGGACCCACATAGTTTCAGACTGGGAACAGAGAGTTCTGGGTTTGATTCTATGGGTCTCTTTCTTTTCCTGGAGATGAGGACCTTGGGAGAGTCCCATGCCCACTGTGAGCTTCAGTGTCTTTGCCTATGACTTGGGAGATGAAGATTTCCCTCCAGAGACTCCTGGGGANTTTTGANAAGGTGGGTGCAGAACAANACACGTGTCATTCAGTTNGTGTTTAGGAACATGGGACCTAGATAGGGACAAATACCAGGCAATGTGATTCACAGAGTCATCTATCGGGTTCTGGGCACTGGCCTCTGCCCCTTTAAGCCCCAGGCTGCTCCTGCATGCAGTGGGAATGAGTTGTNCTGCATCAGGCCCATGAGGGCAAGGCTAGTCTTACTGGATGCTTTTCTGTCTTCCCAGGGGAGATGTCACCTAAGCAGAGGCTACAGGCCTCACTTGACCTCAGGGTCATGAGCCAGGGACCCCAGGTTCCTCACACCCATGCACCTTAGGTGGGAGACAAAGCCAGGCTTACTGTGCTGCCAAGAGGGAGCCACAGCACTATAACTGGATCCTGGCCCTGCAGCTCCCCTCACTTCCCTTCCCATTCTGTAAAAGGGGAGGAGGATGCAGAGCTCTGGCATGGCTGAGGGATTTCTTTATTCTGGTCTTTATAACAACCCTCTGGGGGGATAGCGTCAGTCCTATTTTACAGGTAAGGAAACTGAGGCATGCACAGAAAATACCATACTCAGAGTTGACTAGAAAACAGTGGAGGTGGAATTTGACCCTAGGGATCGGGAACCCTGGGCTCTGCTCCTTGGGTGGCTCTGGGGGAATCCCCTAAAATCATGGAAAGTGCAGCACTGTCACCTGCTTTTGAGAAAGAAAAGAAACCCGGCAGGGCAGACTGAGCTGTGTAATCTGTTCGATCCATCCTTCTGGGGCCAGTGCTGTCATGGGAAGGACCTGAGGTCAGAGTCCTGGAGCTGCGGGGCCTGGGTTGAACAGAACAGACCTCCCGGGGTGAGTGGACCTGGCAGGGAGGATGGAAAGGGTGAGCTGCACTGTACCTCTGAGCTGGGAACAGGCTGGGGAAGCTGTGTGGGGTTCCAGCCCAGGGCTCCCTGGGAACACAGGTGGAGCCTGCAGAGCAACGGTTCTCAACCTGTGGGTCTTGATTGTTTTGGGGATCAAGTGATCCTTTCTGGGGTTGCCTAAGACCATCGGAAAACACAAAGATTTACATTATGATTCATAACAGTAGCAAAATTACAGTTATGAGGTAGCAAGAAAAATAATGTTGTGGTTGGGGGTCACCACAATATGAGGAACTGTATTAAAGGGTCTCTNCATTGGGAAGGTTGAGAACCACTGCTCCAGAGTCACTGGTGTGACTAAAATGTGCAGCCCGGGAAGCCTGTCTGTCATCACCTCAGCTGGCTCCTGCAGCTCTTGTTAAGAAGTTGTGTGTTTTCTCACAGTTCAGTGTCACTGTGTTATTTCCTCAGCGTCTCAGTTCCTGTAATCAGAGGTGAGCTGTGGAGACTTCTCCACAGTTCACTTGGGTCTATCGACCCATACGCCCTCACTATTTAGATGGTCATTCTTTCCATGGACTTCCATCGATTTCTACATGGACCTTTCTCCCCACACGCTGTGTGCTGAGAGTCCTACTCCGCAGGAATGAGAACCAGGTTAGCGATCTCCATCCTGGCATCTCTGAAAACAGCATCAGTCCCACTCCAGAGACATCTGTGTACTTGCCTTTGGTCTTCCCTGGGGACANTTGTGTGCATCCTCCTGGCCCTCACTGAGGGCGCATGAACTGGCCTGTAAGAAGCCCTCCCAGCATTCACAGCAGCAGCTTTGCAGACACTATTCCACCTTGCACAGGCAATGGGCCCCATGCCTGGTGTCCGACTCTCCCTTATCTCACATGACATCGTCAGCAAGCATTTACTGAGCACCAACTGTATACAGGACACTGTGNTATGCATGGTCTGTGCTCACAGAATGTCCTGATCATATCCCTCCCTTCCTGACCCTTCTGTGGCTTTTCCTTGACCCACGATCTCATGCAGTGTCTTCTCCATGACCACAGACCAGTGTGAGACATCCTCTGTCCAGAGAGTGTGAGACATCCTCTGTCCACCTCTGCCCATTCTCCATCCCAGTTCCTCCACTTCCTTCTGTTTTTCCCTTTGATCTTATCAAGATCCTTCCTGCTTCAGAGTTTTGCATGTACAGTTCCACAGAACTAAAATACCTTCTTCCACTTAGAGGCACCCTCTTCCACTTAAATGTGAGCCCCCCAACTCCATCCACTCACATCCTCCCAATTGTCTTCCCCTGTGACAGTTGGAACCTGTGTCCCACACAGACTCCTGTTTGTCCCCCAGCTGGTGGTGCTGCTCTGGGGACTGTGAAGCCTTTAGGAGGTGGGATCCATCNGGAAAAAGTGAGTCCCTAGAGGTAGGACTTTGATGGCTACAGTCCAGCTTCAAGCTGTAGCCATTCTCTGCTTCCTGGTCCACCCAGATGTGAAGGGCACCCAGCTGAGCACTCAGTACATGCTCCCACTGCCAACCAGCACCAAGNCCTGCAGGGAGCTCCAGGGATGAGGCTTTCCATGCTGGGTGCATTCCGAGTGTTGCAACTGCCTTTGAGTCTGTCATGTCACCCCTCACCAGCACTCTGTAAATCAACCCAAAAAACTCATTGGTTCTCCGAGTTGGATTGTGACAGAATCCTACTTTGGACTGTCACTGGTGCCCTATCTGTGGGGGACAGATGTTTGATGGGACCCCCCCCCATAAAAAGTTGACACAGTGCAGCCAGACAGAGAGTTCTCAAAAGAGGAACACAAGTGGCCAGTAAACACCTTTAAAAGTGTTAAATATCAAAAGCATTCAACTGGAAACTGCACTGAGCACCTACCTCACCCCTGTCAGAATGGTTATCAAGAAAAGGAAGGACAGAAAATGCTGGCAAGGGTATGGAGAAAGAGGAACTCATGGACCTGAAAAGAGAGGTCAGAGGCTAAAGTGCATGAGGACCTGCGTTTNGCTCCCCAGCACCTACACAAAAACTGGGCACAGAGGGATGGAGAGAGGGCTTAGNGGTTGCTGTTCTCGAAGAGACCCTGGGTCTGGTTCCCAGCACCACAATAGGTGGCTCAAAACCATATATAACTCTGGTTCCAGGGGATCTAATGCCTTCTTCCGGTTTCCACAGACACCTTCATGTATGTGGTGCACATGCATACACCTAGGGCCACACATGTACACATAATATAATAACATAATCTTTAAAGGAAAAAATGGGTGCAGCAGCAGCACATACTTGTATGTAACCCCAGGACTGGGGAGGAGGAAGCAGCAGAGACAAGAGGTGGTGTGCGCTTCAGGTTCAGGAAGAGACGCTAGCAGACACACACCAAATACATACATACATACATACATACATACATACATACATACATAAATAAATACATACATACATAAATAAATAAATACATAAATAAATAAAAACTGAAGGCAGAGAGCAATAGAGGGAGACACATGACATCAACATTTGTCCTCTGAACACATGAGCACACATACACACCCACACACGTGTACATACACATGTGCATACATACACACACACAAACAACACAGACATACAGAGGGAGCATTATTCACTCTTTGTGGGAATGTGAACTCCCACCCAGGGGAACCCTTATTCACCATTGGTGNATGTGTAAACTAGGGCAGACATGGAAACAAAGTCTCTCAGAGAGCTAAGAGTGAAACTAACTATCGTACGACCCACTTCGGGCGTGTGCCCAAAGCACACCATATCCTACTGCAGAGATACTTGCTCATTCGTGTTTATTGCTTCCCGAGTCACAGTAGCAAAGGCACGGAATCGGCCTAGATGTCCATCAACAGACGAGTGGGCAATGGAGACGTGATGCATGTNCAAAAGGGAATCGTATCCATCCATAAGGAGGACTGAGATGTTCAGGAAAGTGGATAGACGTGGAAAGCATTCTATGAAGTGAGATACCCCAGACTCAGAAAGACAAACGCTGCACATCCCTCTCACAGGGGGACCCTAAGTTCTCATTTTATATACACATTCCTTTATGGGAGTAAGGAAACATAGATGCCGGGAAACTAGAGAGGGTCCCACAAGAGAAGGAAAAAATGAGGCTTGGGAGAGAACAGTAAGGAGAGTAATGGAAACATGAAATACGAACGTGAGACGGGGAATACTGTGGAAGGCTTAGGTGGGGACAGGGGATGAAGAGATGAAGGACAGGAAGCGGGGAAGAGTCAACCAAAACCAAGAAGCTATGCAATTCCACAAGAGACCCACTCTACCTTACATGAGCTAAGATGGGGGATGCGGATGTAAGCAGAAGGATGAGCTGGGGGGGCGGTCAGGGGCAGATCAGGAAGAGGAATACCTGAGGCTCCCCTGAGTGCTGCCCAGGGGGGAGTCACCTGGGAACCGTGGTCACAAAACACTTTACAGCACGTGATCTAGCAGCAACAGGAACCCGGTGCTGATGGATCTGGAGGTCGGACAGCACTGGTGTCTAGGGGCATGATCTTCAGGTGACACCGTCCTGCTGTGTTCTCATAGGGCAGAAGAGGACACAGCCCCTACCCCTTGCAGGCTAAATGTCAGCATGAGTGGGGTGCACACTCTGAGGTGAAGCTGGCATCCAGGAGCCACAGCCTGAGGAGTGGGGTTCATTTCATCTTTCAGGGGTGTGCAAGCTGGCGACCAGGATGGCCCAGCCTTAGTCAGGCCCCAAAGTTAAACCAAATAGCAANGCNTGGGAAAGGGAATGTGGGCAAATAGGATGTGGGATAGAGGGAGCACTGCATAGGATGTGGGATAGAGGGAGCACTGCATAGGATGTGGGATAGAGGGAGCACTGCATAGGATGTGGGATAGAGGGAGCACTGCATAGGATGTGGGATAGAGGGAGCACTGCATAGGATGTGGGATAGAGGGAGCACTGCCATCCTGTGAAACAGGGAGGACATGGAAGATCATGGTCTCCATTTCACAGACAAGAAAACTGAGGCCCCCAGAGATAGATTAGTGCTCAGTCTGGGCTACTGTGCTCCGAGCCCCTGCTCTAACCACTCGGTCACATAACCTTAGCCCCCAGACCTAGGTCAGAGGGGCAACAGGACTCAGAGTCCCAGGGCAGGCTGGTGTTCAGACCAAACACCTGGCTGCGTGAGCACGTTCAGAGTGTGTAGGTTGCATTGGGGGCCCATCTGGAAGCTTCCAGTCCACACAACCAAAGCCAGTGCCAGTAAATTACTCTAGATAATGAGTGTGTTTGCTCAGGAAATCGAGGAGGCAGAGACAGTTGCCAGAGTCATTAAACACGAGGGTGGACGTGCCAGGCCTTGCAATGCCGCCAAGCTGCTCATCAGTGCAGCCCCTCCCCTAGGCTGCATCTACAGAGCTGAGCAACCGGGCGACAGAAAATCAAAGAAACACCAGAAAGGACTGGGGCCCGAGAAAGCACCTGATACACCTATTAGTTTATAGGTAAGGACATCAAGGCCCAGAGAAGGTGACAGACCTGCCCAAGAACACACAGCAAGTGAGAGATCAAGATAGGTCAGGCTGTCTTCAATACATCTTAATANAGCTGAGATATCATAGGAGGATGGCAGATCTGTCAGGTTAGAAAAGGGGAGACTAAGGCTCAGAGGAGTAGGTAACTTGCCCTAGGACTCCCAGTAGGGTTAGCCATGAATATAGCATTGAACTCAGGANCTTTTATCTGTGTTCTCCCGTCTTTGTCTCCTTAGCTTCTGGGTCAAAATCAANACGAAAGNTGCAGGGGTGAGGGAGAGGAGGTGCCCAGGGGAAATGGAGGCATTCTGGGTAGGGAAAAGGATGAGCAGGGCACAGAGCAGGCCCCTGCCTCAGGCCTGTCAGCCAATCCTGCATGTGACAAGTGGTAAAGTCCCCTCTCACAGCTCCCACTTTCTCGGGAGAGACGCTGCAGATGAATAGTGGGGGGTGGGATTGACCCTGGGTACCTCCCATTATTCATCCAGCTCTGAGGTCACCTCATTCCACAGATGGATCCCACTAACAGCTCCTCCGATTCAGACCTGGGACGCACCAAAGGGTCCCTGGAGGGAGAGAGAAATGAAGAGAGCTTGGCCAGGGTATTGGTTGCCGCTCTCCCAGCAGGAACTGTCACCAACTCACGGATCTATGGCAAGGTCGACCTTCTGTGTACCTCTCTCTCCGTGGGAANGCAGGCCCTCTGCACACTTGTCTCTTCGGGTTCTGTCAATTTCTCACTCCNGTCACCCTCTCNGGGCCACCNGAAGNAATGAGCCTCTGAAACCTGCCCTGNAACACCTCCCCTACAATAACCCNTTCCTANTGTCCCCTCTTTTTATCTTAGCTGCTGTCTAAAAGGTAACTTAAGGAAGTTAAGTTACTTAAGAAAGCAACTCAGGTCCATGGGTTTATTGTGGCTCACAGTTCAAGGTTATAGTTTGAGGTCACAGTCCATCATGNAAGGGAACTCAAGGAACCTGGGGCAGCTGGTCACATTACACATTACAGCCCCAGAAGCAGGGAGTGAGGATTGGTGGTACTCAGCTCACTTTCCTTTTTACACAGTCCAGGGAATGGTGCTGCCCACAGTGCACAGGTCTTCACACCTCAAGTANCCCAATTAAGATAATCCCTCACAGGCATGCCCAGGGGCCGGGCTAGTGGTTTACAAGTTAAAAATTGAGATTAACCATCACGTTTTTGTAAATTTCCATAGCTCACNTTGAGTTTCTAGGCTTCTTTCTTATGGGGATGCACAGAGCTCACCGGATGGATGGCAGATGTCGCTTGATCTAATGAGTCAGATGACAGGAACAGAGCCACAGGCTCTCCTGTGTCCTGCTCTGCAGTCTGTGATACCTGTTTCAACCTCAGATACCCAGAGCAGCAACATCTTCCACACCCACGTCTCTATGACACTCAATGACCCACACTGTCCAANTCCCACCTCACCACATTCCACAGCCTTTCTGGAGGCTGGAAGAAAAGCATGTCCCTGGGTGGAGATCCCAAGGCTCCACATCGCATCAAACTGGCTCAAGGACATACCTGACTCAACCAGTCATCCTCCAGGGGTCACACTGCTCAGGCCATCGGGATGCACTGTGGACCCACGGTAGGTTCCCTGGCCCAGACCATGTGGCTGAGAACAGGGGGAAAGGTACTGGAAGGCTAGAGATCTGGAAGGGATGGCATGGCAGTCAGGGGGCTGTGNCAGTGGCACCAGGGAACACTGGCAGGGCTGGGTCTTGGCATGCTGGGCACTAAGAAACTGAGAANGACTTGGCAGTGAACTATAGAACTACCTCCCAGTCCTAAAGGNCAAGAGGAGGAGATGNATTCGAGTTGGTACCTTAACCCACATTGTTCAGGACCTACCTCAGGCCTTCCCAGACCCTGTTGCTGTATAAACAGCAGCTGCAAGAAGGCACATAGCCACAGTCCAGCAGCCACCCACACCACAGGCCCAGCCAGCCAAGGAGACCAGGCCACAGATGGAATAAAAATGAGACACAGATGGTCACAAGACTGAGAATGAATCTCTAGAGGAGAAAGGCCAGCAGTTGTGTAGAGGAGAGGCTTGGACCTGGGTCCAAATCCAGACCCCATCACACGTGTGGTATGCAGCTCCAGGCAAATTCCTGGTCTCTTTGAGCCTGGAGTTTCTCCTTTGTGCAAAGGGATTTGACAAGGTAAATCCCAGGAAACATGAGAGCAGGTGGTAGCTCAAAGACTGAGCCCAAGGCTGGAAAGAAGCCTCCTGCCCCAGCCTAGCACCCACCCCTTGCTCACAAGGAAGCAGGCACTTCAGGGGACTGATCAGGTANTGGAAACAAGAGATTGAACCCCACATGTTCATTGGTCGGATCTGTGCAAAGCACCAGGGATCTAATCAACAGGTGTCCTGGAAGGCAACTCTACCCTTGAGACTGTCAATCCCTCTGTTGGCTGTTGACCAAAACCTCTAGTCAGGGAGACAATCCCCTACCCAACTCCCCACAACACTCACGTGGAAAATGACTTTGATGCTAGGGGAGGCACCCATGGTTCTCAGAAAGCCCTCACCCTTTATATTGAACACAGCTCGGNAGCACCAAGCAGCACCAGGCATGGTAGGTGTTTGGGCCCCTCTTGGGCTGTCTGATGGCCCTGTATCTGGTCAGGTCTATGGACAATGGCCAACTGCCATGTTACTTTGGAGCCTGGAGCTCTGAAAAGCCATCACTGCAANATAGCAGAACACTGAGAAATCACATGTCTGCTGTGCTCACGGGAGAGTACTGTGAGACAGGCAACATTGGGACTGGGATCACTACTGGGTGGTCACTACCCTCCTGCCACTGTGACCCAATGGAGTGCAATCANGGGTTCTGCCTGAAGGCCCAAGAATGACAGTGACACCTGCCAGCAGAGGTTTCCTGCTCCTAGCAGGAGGGGATCTACCTTCCTTGGCGTCTTCTATAATGTGTGCTGCTTCCTAGTTGTGGAGGTTTGAATAGGTATGACCACCATAGACTCAATGTGTTTGAATGCTTGGCCCATAGGGAGTGGCACTATTAGGAGGTGTGGCCTTGTTGAAGTAGGTGTGGTCTTGTCAGAGGAGGTATGCCACTGTGGAGGTGGGGTTTGAGGCCTCATATGCTCAAGCTACACCCAGTGTGGCATACAGTTCACTTCCTGCTGCCTGTGGATCAAAATGTAGAACTCTCAGCTCCTTCTCTAGCCTATGTCTGCCTGTGCACCACGATGCTTCCTGTCATGATGATAATAGACTAAACCTCTGTAACTGTAAGCCAGCCCCAATTAAATGTTTTCCTTCCTTTATAAGAGTTGTCGTGGTCATGGGGGTCTCTTCACAGCAATAGACTTAGGCACTAGGGATGAGGAATACTCAGGCCTGATTCCTCTGCCATCAGCCATTGCTTGTGAAGTGTTCTGAATCTGCCTGCAGGAGTAGGGGACAGGTGCTGTGTAGGGAATAGGCTTCCTATGTCTTAACAGATCTACTTTAGGCATCAGGAGCNCAGCAGGGTCATGCCCTGCCACCCTGACACTCCCGTGGCTGAGAAGGGACAATTTGTGTCCCTTTGGACACAGAAGAGCTGTGGGAACTGCACTCTAAGCCCCTCAAGGAATGCTCACCATCCACCCTCCACCTCTGCTGCCTCCGTCTTCTTCCACAAAGGGGCCTCGTTCCCTCCCAACACCCCAGAGACGGAGAAGGTGGTCCCCAACAGCAGCTTTCTGCTCAAGAGCCCAAAGTCAAGGGTTTCTATCAGCTTCAGTGGTATCGAAGAGGAACTGTGATNGACTCATCTCTGAACCTATCCATGTGCCCCAGGATGTTAATGCAGTGCTCTGATTGGCCAAGCCTGGGCCTACTGGCTGGAGGTTAATGAACTAAGTTCCCAGAATCAAAGAGCTTTAGGGAGCCGTCACAAAGGGGGAAATGCTGTCAGTAAAAAGGAGTGGGTGGTCTTAAAGATTTATTTTATTTATGTGTGTGTGTGT